>JAZEWU010000005.1:11334471-11373182 GCA_036362915.1 Geotria australis | reverse complement strand
ACTGTATATGTAAAAAGCGAAATTAATGGTAATTTTTAATAGCTTTCATTTTCACATTAGCTTGTTTAAAGTTTTAAATACTGGGTAAAGTACAGAATAGTGACCGGTTGAGACTCAATTAATTTAGCCTTCAGGGTGCTTCTCCAAGCTAGCAAAAGAGCTAAGACCAATGACACATGTATTGCTTTATATTACTGTGGCTATCTATATTTATCCACACACCCTCACTGCATAATAATAAAGCAACATACATTAACCCCACATCTGCTGTTCATTCCCAAGTACCAAGTGAGAAAAGCACTTAAAAAAAAACGTGTAAACACAACAATGTGGATAAATTCACTGCTTTGGCTTACATAAATAGTTCCATTGATACAGGTTCTCATAATTTACATATTAAGATGACTCATTTAGCCAGACTGCTTGAGAGCTCTCAACTTTTTCTACAATAACTGTCCATTCACAAAAAATGCACGGCATAGTAATAAGACTTACTACAGATGTAAGATTGTTGTAGAAAGATACTCAAATGCATTGAGGTAACAGAAGATATTTCTAGAAATATTCATAAAGCAAAGGAATCGACAGAGTAATTTAAATATGGCAGTCATAAAATGTTAGCCTAATAAAAGATGTGAGTAGTATACTAAGTTAAATATGTCCAATCATTAAATAGTGTGATATATGCAGCCTTACGATGGTAAAGTTGAGCACATGTTAGATATCTTGGTTTAGCATTCAGTTGACACAATGTTCAAAGTACTATTGTAAAAACAAAGTTTAAAAAATGTAACATTTGTAGTGCAAGGGTTATATAGAGGTATGTTATCTACCTGCTTACTCCATTCAATTCTGACCAAGTTTTTGGTAACCACTCCTGATCTTCACAGTGACTTGTTGCTGGGAGCAGGAAGCACCTCACTGAATCACCATCACTGCACACTCAACACACGTGATGTATTTCTAGATATAGTGCTATAAAGCTTCCTCACCATTGTGGAAGAAACATTAGCTTTAACCAAGTGGGCCACTTGAGTACTGTATTCTTAAAAGGCTGCATCTAAATATTTAATGTTGAAAACCATCGATTCTGACACACAGGTTTACTTACAGTATGTGGAGTAAAGCTAGGAACAGCTTATATTTTTGATAATCTTCTTAAACATAAATATTTAACAAAAACAATAAAAATTCACTGCAGCTGCCTGCACTTGAGGTGAAAATTACAGGCATTTGATGTGACAAACAGAGCTTGTTTAATTACACCCAATCACTCCAGAAATACAGTAGCGACACAGAACATTACAATTAAAAATTAATGAAAAACGCACTAAAATACCCATCTAGTCATAATGTGCCGCTCAAAGATCGAAGGCATACCCCCATGGATAGCAAGGCATTGCAAAGACAACCCAAATAAGCGACGTCTGCAGCTATCCATTAGCTATTTTGCTACGTTTTAAGTGAAATCCACTTTATAATGCAACTCATGCGGCATTTAATTTGAAAATGTCACGGAAAATACTTCAAACAAGCATGCATACATTTATTTTTAATATTCTCGACTACGTGTTCTCTCTTTTAAAATTAAAAATAACCAAAAAATGCACGGTTTAAATTCGCATGACAACCTAAAAAACACCAGTACGCACGTTGCATCAAACACAAAACAGCTGAATAATGTCATGGGTGTTGCAAGGGTGAAAAGACACAGCACGCTTACCTATTTAGATGAACAAGCCTTCCAAATTGCAGGCCTTCAAAGAACAGGAGAGCTAGCTGTGTAAGAGGCTCAGTTCAATGTGAAATGCCACATCTAAGACAATTTGTGTGTGGGGCTCTGCTTGGAGAATGCAAGGCTTAAGAAAGCACAGAAATAGAGCTGTAAATGCCCCCACTGATTTTATAATAAAACTGAGCTAGCTGCTCAACCGCTGCTCCTTGCCCGTGCAGCCAGTGACAGCGCATCCTGCTTTCTGGGTGAAACACAGCTGTTAACTAAGGCAAGCGACGCAGGACAGTAACACACAAGGATCCTGTGATTTCACCACGCACCACCCCTAACAGCAAGAGCCAGCGCACAGCGTTTCACTTGTGCCGCCCTGCAGCCTTCACTTGTGCCGCAATGCTGGCATATTTTTCGTCAAATAGACTTATTTATTTATTTTCATAATTATGTATTTATTTGCTTATTTATCGGTTTATTTATATATATTTCGTCATATACTCCAGCCATCTTATTTTCCTGGCATTGGTCCCTTTGACCGGTAGGCTCTCAACCGCTGCGAGCCCATTGGCTAATGGGTAAATGATATGCTAATAATTGGCTTGGGGTTGAATTATAGGGAAAGGGGAGGGGGGAATGGGCGTGTCTGTACTTAGGGCCTCATGAGGGTTAATCATTGCTGCTTGCTGCTGCTGGGAAAGTTGGTAAAGGCCACAAAACAGATGTCCCTCCTACAGGAATGCAACTTAATTACATGCAGAGAACACCGCACTGCCACAGACATTTTCAGTGCTTACATTTCCGCTATGCTTCATACTAAATGTTATTAATTAACAGCTGTAAGCATTTAATATCTATGAAAATTGACAATGTCCGTCAATTATCCAACATGCTTCTATCCACTGCCGGATTGTAGGTCTCCTCATTGCCATCTCACACACGGTCTCGTGAAACTACAATACACCTTTATTCGTGCATATTTGCTGATCTCATCACTCACTTTGCAATGGTCATCCTCTCATGCGTCTTTTCTCTTTTGACATTTTTAAACCAATATCGTAAATTGGTCAACATCAATTCTGTTGATATGTCTTGCTCAAATACACTCCTTCAATCCACACTAAGGTAAATTAACAAACTACAAGAAACCCGGCACGGGGAGGCCTTCATCCAGCAGTGGTAACATCTGCACCTCACAGAAAGAAGGTCCTGCCTGACGCAGTTCGATTTCTGCCTCGGGTGCCTCTCTATGCGGAGTTTGTATGTCTGCGTGGGTTTCCTCCGGGTACTCCAGTTTCGTCCTATAACAAAAACAATGCTCATTAATTGGCTGATAACATCGAATGAATAGGACACAGTATCTGGGTGGTTGGTGCCGGCTGACCGCGTGACTGCCTCCCCCCCACGTCTGTGGTTTCCTCACTCCTCCGAGTTGCTATCTCTTGTACTTGAAAAATAATAATGCTACTTGTTTTTACATCAAAAATAATAATTATTATCCTGGACTCTTTCCAATAATTAGTCATGGGGCCTTTTTATTTAGGATGACGTCACGTTGCCAATGAAGAGCAACTATGAGAGATTCCGTTGCACTTGATTTTGCGATTCAGTTACTTTTCTCTGAGAGTTGGTGAACTGCAGATACATTTTTATTTTGGGCAATACCAATTGTGCACTAGGTATCTGCCTGGTTTGTGTGGATCTGGTTACGTGGCCCATTGTTTCCATGGAAGGTGGAACTCAAGCAGCGTGACGGTGGTGTCACTGATCAGGTGTTTCTTAAGCACGTCGCTTAAATCCAACAAATTGTTAATGGTTAAACATACATGGACACTTACCTGTATCCTAGGAAAAATGCTGATAAGACCTACTCCAGGTTGCTCAGAGCAGCACTCAGTCTGAACTATCACATTAAGAATGGC
This sequence comes from Geotria australis, assembly GCA_036362915.1. Classification (NCBI taxonomy): domain Eukaryota; kingdom Metazoa; phylum Chordata; class Hyperoartia; order Petromyzontiformes; family Geotriidae; genus Geotria; species Geotria australis. The sequence continues at coordinate 11,369,534 of JAZEWU010000005.1, read as the reverse complement.
GAGAACTATTATTCAAAATCCCACTCAAACCCCACCTTTTCAGCCACAAGTGATGCTGCATCTCATTCTCAATGTAAATTACCAATGTGTAACAATTTTGTTGCTTGTAGTTACTTGCCACGTTAAACCACTATCGAAATTGTCATTATTTTCGTATTAAAACAATGACTAAGAAACTAAAACACTTCTGAAAAATGTATGCCAACCTTTTTCCGTAACCTGCAAATTCCTCCAATAATCCGTAGGGCACTGAGTCAGTGCAATTTTTTTCCCACGGATTATAAATATAACCTCCACAGTGAAGCGCAAATTAGAGGATTATTGATCCCCCCATATCAACGCAGGTTATTGGATTTCTGTTCTACTTTAGCTTGCTTTAGAAAACAGATATCATTTCATTTTGTCAACGCACATACTCTAAAGTACTGTATTGTATTGTATTAATACAAAACAACACATTTTGCACCAACACACACAGCTGTGCTAAAGTTAGGTATGGCTTACCCAAAACACAATGATCTATTCATATCATACAGGGCATTACGCTGATTTACAAGTAAAATTATAATGAAGACAAATAAAACAATGCACTGGCCTTTTGAGAGGCCTTCTACAAAAGCACATTGCTTACACTTTGAAAAAGAAATGAACATTTTGTCGCAGCATTGACACTACACTTTCCAGTTGTCTTATAGGTATTTTTTGCCACTCCACCAGTCCACAAGATCACCATAAAGGCCTCACTCGGTCACATAGGGGTCAGTGCTCTTGTGTCCCAGTATTTTTAACCCTTTCCTTACATGGGGAATGGCTTCCCTTTTTTGAATGGCTCACTTAAAGTGCAAAGCATTTTCACAAAGCTAATGATGGTTTAAACCCCTATGGAATAGAAAGCTTTCCTTTCGTTTTTGGAAGTCTCCATGCATCGTAAAAGCAAGGTTTGCCTGAGGGACCTGGATATTTAGCTGTGTCCCTCATGTACACAGTCAGAAAAAAAACATTCCTTTTACCATACAGCTGTCTGATTACCTTTTGACCCCAACATCACATTCAAGTGAATTATGCTGCTTGTACTAGACATGTAAACTGCAGCATTTGTATGTTTTATGTTTCACCATATGATTTTAAGTGTTTTTTGTGTCAAGATGGTTATAGATTACATTTAAATGTGTGTGTTTTTTAACATGTTGTACCACATATCACCGTAAAACTCTAGTGCCACCAAGTCACTGACATAGCTATGTAGTTTCTAGACTAAGCATGGTAACTCAAAGGGTTGAAACAAATTCGTACAGCAAATTCATACTTTACATTATTACCAAATGAAGAAGACCATTGTTTGAGGTAACATTTTTGATTCTAACTTTATGTGTGCTACCTATGTGCTGTTCTCTGTTCAATCATACTTCTGAATGGCACTGACCTTAAATGTGATCGGAGTTCAAGAACATGGTTTATACTTTGTTTAAGGCGTGATACCAAGTGATAAATGATGAAGCGTTAACCAAAATGAATTACCCCATGAAGCACAACAGTCTAGTAGCTTATACCATACTATAATAAAACATTTAAAAAGTACACATTGTATATGCTGTAACTTTGCAGGATTTCTTTTCGAAAAACGTAAACAAAATAATTCTATACTGTCATTTAATGTGGTCGTACTAGTCTCAGGGATGTAGTGTATAAAACGTTGATAAAAACATTGAAATGTGTTATATTTTTTCTTGCATTGTCATTGGTACTGAAATCTTGTGAAAGGCATTTGATGTCTCCAAGCCAAACGACCTGTCTACTTAAAACAAGAGCATTCATCCCATTACAAATATGTTTACTGCGCTATGACATACAACGGTTGAAGTAATTATTATTTCTATTGAAAACATTAGTTAAATTGTGAAAATAGAATATGTTTGTATTGCCGTGATTGAAAAAAAGTGTTCTATAATTATTTTGACATTTTTATTTGCCTATTGCAAAGATTGACATAAAATGAGATATAATGTAATGGATAGCAACCTAAATAACCTCACTGACATCTTCTTTATGACTTAAAAGCTTCGATTCTGATCATGTACATGATCAGAGTGCTATTATGTTGGCAAAGAGAGTAAAAAATAGCAGGCAGGCAAACATTATACAATTGCACATCGACCTAATTCATTGTAGCCTGTAGGCCTTCATTCTTAACCATCACTATGCACTTTATAGTCACCAAAGTGACAACTGCAATAAAATTGTGCAAATACTGTACATAAATGCATTTTCTCTTTTTCCGTGGAGAGGGAATGACATTTTTGTTACATTAAACACGTGCTGAAATTATACATTTTCATAACATAGATGGTGAATTTTACAAGTCTTTAAATACTGTGCAATGAAATTAACTCAATCTCTCGTGATCTATGCAATAGATAGTATAACAAACAGTTTGGAAAATGTAACGCGACGTTTTAATTTACCAAGAGAGACTTTTGAATGCAGTTCCACATATTTGGTCTTAATATATTTTAGTTGTATTTTCATACCTTTCTCATGATCCTTTGCCTTGCCTCCCTTGAAAATCCTCCAGAAGCCGCTCCTAGGCATGCCGTATCCTACAGTCCTGCTTCTTCAGCAAATCAGTGCTGACACTATAACACACATGCGTCTTCTTCAGGGATTGAGCGGATCTCTGACAATGCACAGTAAAGCCTAAAAGCCAGCAAAGATCATGTGCTTCTTGTATAAAAATAAATAAATAGACATACTATAGAACATTTCTTTTAAAAAACACACTCACAACTTAACTGGGTTTTTTAATCCACAGACCACGCTGTAAAGGTTTACGTGGGCGGAATGAAAATGTGACTCACTTATTTTTGGATGGGACTTGAATATATACGAGATCAACAGAGAAGCCTTTATGCGTGATGCATCAGCGCTGAGGAGACTGGCTGGGCTGCATCTGCATTCCTGGCAGGCCACTCGGATGAGCAAAGGTCACAAGGCTGAGTCAGGCTAGTGACATCAATATTGTTATTGTTTCTGGTTTCTCACAAAAACAATCTGACGTTATATTTCCCCCCTACAGTACTCGGTGCTTTATGGGACTATAAACGTTCGTCCTGTTATGCCCTGCAATACTGTGTGTACAGTATCTTATATATGAAACAATAATCCTAAATAGTGGGGTGGATCAGTGGCTTGATAGCACACTGTAATATGGACCCGGCGACCCGAGTTATATCCCCTGCCATAGCTAACATCAGTGGTGATATACTCCTCCACCAACCAGCAATGACCAGCGTGGTGAAGTATGATCAAAGAAATACAATGGTTAACCAGGTGCGTGGAGGCCCTTATTTCAGCAATGAAGTTATGAAAGGCTGTACATTCATCCCAATAAATGCTTAATTATTTTAATTCGACAAATATTAACGTACTATATTATTCACTAGGCATGCTTAATAATACTTACAAAAATCCTGAATCCATTTTAAAATCAGAACATTAGGTGCCGTTCTATATATACACACGTTTCCGAATTAAATGTTATTAACCCACGACAGCAGGGCTTAAATAATGTGCTATATATGGGGGGTACCATATCGTCGACCCTGTAATACGCAGCGCAGAGGGTAGTCCACGTATTGCACGACGCAGTGTGCTGTGGTTTATGGTAGGAGAAATCCACGGGATTCCATTCATCCGCAAAAAAATGCAGATAACAGGCAAACAAGGGGAACATGAATAAGCTAAATTAATCCCCGATTAATGGACGTATTGTGAGGTTACGACTTTTTTCCAAGACCGAAATGGTGCAAATCTGCCATGAGTCTATGTTAAAGATTTTCTTGAAAATATGTGTCCTTATATCCAAGCTAAAAAAAGAGCAACATTATTTTAGTCTAAACAAATCACGTTTTCATGGCTAGTTTGTGCTAATAATTCTAAATAACATTCACTATCTCAGCGTTTCCCGAAAGCTCCACTCCTGCAGTGCAATATCAGCCCCACCCACTTCCACGCAGAGCAGTCTGCAACTCCGCGATGTTTTTAATCCACAGCAGAGTGCCACGGATTTCGGGAGGAACGAGGCACAAGACTCCATTAATCCACAAACATTTTGCAGATTATGAGGTCAGCGCTGATGCCGCCGATGCGGTGTTCCGCACGGATTATTAAGACATAAGCCGCTCCCGGAACAGATTTCTGGATCAATGGTTCCACGAATTATGGGAGAAGTCGTGAACCACAAATAATGCATGGATTAAAGCAATTTTGGATTATTGAGAGTCCTGGTGTACTGTATTTAATGTTGTAATGCATTCAAAGATAAAGAGGCTATAACTGTGGTCAGGTGGACTCGATGGCAGAATGTTTACTTCAAAAAAGCCTAATCTGTTGGGTCTCTACAGGGTACAATGAGGGCATGAAGGAACTGAACCGGACTCAATTTACAAACATTACTCCCCCCCACCCCTAAGGTGATCATGCTTTAACTTTCAATAGTTTTTTACACAAGTTAGAAACTGTAAACACTACATGCAACATTACATCTTTGGCCAAACAAAATCCAACTCAAGCTCGGAAAATCAATGCGTTGTTGTACAGTTTTTACAAATTTAAATGCAGCTATTCATATGAATACCAAATTATCACTGTCATGAATTTAGTAAGAACCGTTTATGCATAGAGGTCTTTTAGCCCTAGGACAGGAATGAAATTGTCTGATATAAGAAAAAGATTATAGCAATTTTACTTTGCGTTATATGACCATCTCATTTTTTTCAGGGCGAGTTTTGAATTTGCAGTAAAACAGTATTGTCACTTACTGTACCAAAACTATATTTACCGAGTTTAATAACCCAGTAGTGTAGTTTAAAAAGGGCCATGCATTTTTAACCAAACATCTGGTATATTTAACACAACAGCCTTTGATCCCCTAGTTGTTGCTGATTTTCCGTTCTCTGTCGTTGTTGACATGTCGGTCTCTCCACAGCCTTGTGCAGCGCTTTGTCACCCTCGGGTGAAAGGCGCTATATAAATGCTATTATTATTATAGTGAGAATTTGATATGGGTGGACAAATGCTATTTTAAGGTACATACGGTAACCACGAGCTTTACTGCTTTTACACTCTTATCACATTATTAGCAATGAAATATTAAAGTCAGAGCATAATACTAATTAAATAATAAAGTAACATTTTTTGCTACCAGGTTTTTTTAAATCCTTCTTGTGCCTGGGAAAAATGCATCCTTATTGGGAGGTTAGTGGAGCTAAAATGTGCCCGTAGTCGAGTGGAGCTACTTTACTATGCTTGGTGTTGTTCCAAGAATGTTTTACTTTCAATCTGGCTTCGGGCTTCATGTACAATAGTTTAACAAAAAACCTGCTTCATATGCTAGATTTCATGAAATGTTCCAGACATAAATACAATATTGTGTGAATTGCTGATGAATATGGGTACTGGACTGAACGACTTGCTTGTGCCAGATTGAGTCATTAAGTCTAAGTTTACGTGCACAAAGCTTCATTATGTGTAGAAAATAAACAATTTTAAGGGTCTAATTAAATCGGTTTATTTTCCCGCACAGAAGATAGGTACTATTGTCTCTGCTCAAAAGTAGTTTTTAAAGTTAACCAAAGGCTCACTGGAGATGCTTTGTGCTGGAGGCAACTGCTGATCAAGACAGACTGAACAGAACAAGACATTGTGTTAAGTTGAGAACAATGTCACACTGACAATTTCCTTTAGCACGTACGGTACATTTCAAATATATTTCAAACAAACAATGCAGATATCCTTTGGCTAACCTGGAAACGCCTGGGAATCCCCCAGGAAGAGCTGGAATCTGTTGCTGAGGAAAGGGATGTCTGGTCCACTCTCCTTGGACTGCTGCCACCGCGACCCGCACCAGGACAAGCGGTTTAGAAAATGGATGGATGGATTATATAAAACAAAGTAATCCAGTATTTCACCCCTCACTGGTGTGATTTATGTAATAGTTTATTTTTTTATAATAAACTGTAAATGACTATACAGTTTACCGAGACCCACAGACACACCACACAGAGACCCACAGACCCACCACACAGAGATCCACAGACTCACCACACACACACAACAACCGCCATTCGCTACTAGGTGGCGGTGAGGTCACCACGGCGGCTGTGCCAAGCCATCTGCACCTTGAGGCCACGTGAAGTGTCGAAGGCTCGCCGACCTCTTAACATCAAATGGTCTGGAACACCACTTGAGCACCGTACCCACCCTGTCAACCTTGGAGTAACCCTGGACCGCACTCTCCCCTTTAAGGAGCACGTCAAAAATACCATATTGGAAGTCGGTTCCCAAAACAACATCCTACGAAAACTGGTCAACTCCAAATTGGGAGCCACAGCACACACATTAAGATCTACTGCTCTGACCTTGCGCCTCTCCGAACTCGATAAGCGCGGCCATGATTATGAATTGCTAGGAATCGATTCACGCGGCAGTCAATTGTCACCACCAATTCAAATCGAAAGTTTAATCGAATGTACTGACGTTTACCTGTAAAAATATATATATATTTTTTTGGGTCACTTGCGTGCAATGCGGTGTAAATGGTCATGTTTTGATTTAGTTTGTTATTGTGTTGGGGCGGCACGGTGGCGTAGTGGGTAGCGCTTCCGCCTCACAGCAAGGTCCCGGGTTCGAATCTCGGCTCGGGGTGCCTTTCTGTGTGGAGTTTGCATGTTCTCCCCGTGTCCGCGTGGGTTTTCGCCGGGCGCTCCGGTTTCCTCCCACAGTCCAAAAACATGCATAGGTTAATTGGCCTGCGGACTAAATTGCCCCCGGTGCCCTGTGATGGACTGGCGTCCCGTCCTTGGTATAAGCCATGCCTTGCGCCCTATGTCTGCCGGGATAGGCTCCGGCTCACTGCGACCCTGTACAGGATTAAGCGGTTTCTGAAAATGAATGAATGAATGTTATTGTGTTTTAGTCAATTAGCGTATTTTTATCGATTCCCAACATCGATTATCTCAACCTTCCAGGTCTTTACGGGAATCGGACCCCACCATGCTAGGAATCGATCTACGCGGCAGGCCATTCCACCATCGATTCCACCATCGATTCCACCACCGATTCGAATCGAGCGTTGAATTGAACGTACTGATTTTTATGTGTAAAATTATAGTTTTTAAATTTTGTCCTCGGACACTTACGTGCAATACGGTGTAAATGGCGGTGTTTTGATTTAGTTTGCATAGTTTTTTAGTTTGTATTTTTGACAATTCACGTGTTTGTTGTGTCGCAGGAATCCCGTCGAGCGTTTTCAAACTCAATGGGTATTTTTCCTTTATTAAAAATACGCATCTATCTGGCAGCAAAATCTCCATTATAACACGAGTCGCTGTGCGAGCGATTACAAAGTATAGATTTCCAAAATCGATTCCCAGTATCGACGCCTCAGGTTTCTTCGGGGTCGTAACTGGAACCGGATCCCACCACGTGCAGCTTCAGCGGAACCGGATCCCACCACGCAGAGTTCGGGTCCGCGTGTATCTTTCCGCGTCGCGGGGGGCCCGCTGTGCCAGGCTGGGTGCATGAGGAAGGCCACGGGACAGACCCAGGCGCCAAGGACTGCCCGACTTAGATGACTGGCTGGGGCTACCATGTGGCTCACTACCGTGCCAGATTGCTGCGTTTTAGCCGACCGGCGCTCAGCTCGCTGTTGTGAGCGTCGCTCCTCCGCCCTCTGTTGTTGTTGGAAGGCGACTGCCTCCAACTGCCCAGTAGCGTCCTTCACGAACCTCCTCCACGCTGACCCCCCCCCCCTAACCTTTCTCCACGGGCAGGATCCTGGGGGAGCCCGTGGCGCGACGCTTCCTGAACACGCTACGAGACGAGGGGTCTGGAGACGCGAGGGGGCCAGACCTGTGGCGCGGCTGACGGAGTAGGCGCGGGCATTGTCATGTGAGCGACCCGGCGGAACTATGGGGCAACCTAGGCAAGCTTAGTGGCCACCCCAGTTTGCGTGGGTCTCTCTCCTCGTGTCCGCGTGGGTTTTCGCCGGGCACTCCGGTTTCCTCCCACAGTCCAAAGACATGCTGCTGCTGCTGCTGCAAAGGTTAATTGGCCTGCGGACTAAATTGCCCCCAGTGCCCTGTGATGGACTGGCGTCCTATATCCTGGGTATAGCCCTGCCTTGCGCCCTGTGTCTGCCGGGATAGGCTCCGGCTAACCGCGACCCAGTACAGGATAAAGCGGTTTCTGACAATGAATGTATATGACTAACCCAGATTTTTTCTTTCAAAAGTCCTAGACAGGTCCCTAATGCACGCAGACCCCAAAAGTGAGTGATGATGCCAACATCTCTTGTGAAGCCAATCAGTTGTTGCCATGGGATTGCCAGAAAGGGTGGAATGTAAAGAAGCGGATTCATTGTAGATTGTGCTAGAAATGTTAAAATGCCAAACCTCAAAAAGAAGTAAAGATTCAATAATTAGTCAGCTCGAACATAAACGAACGATTGAACAGTTGTACCCCATTTAAATTGCTAAACATCAGAGGCCACAATGACTTAGGCATACATACCCCTTTTAGTAATGAAGCCCCATGATATGCAGGTCATGTTCAAATAAGAGTTTTTTTTAAGTTCTAAAACAGTCTAGGGCTCTATTTTAATTGGCTCCAGATCAATGTTGTTGATCCTGGGTCTAACACTTCCTTCACATTAGTCACCTTACAGTAATGGCCAATCATATAAAATACCACTGGAAGTATATTTTATCAGTACTGTGCAGGCAATGACAGTAATTGTGTTAAATTGTACACAGCATATTCAAATAAGCTAACTATTATTTGAAAATTATGAAACCGTTAAACCGAGTACTCTACACTGTGGTGGGGGCACATGCATATTTTATCCTAAAATAGGCAGCATGTAAAACGAAAACTGCCACATCATTCATTATGAACACAGCTTCAAAATTCTGGAAAACATGAAGCCACTCCGCAGTAAACATATCCCTTAATGCCTCAACCTAACCGCAAATGCGCTTAAATTGATCCACTTTACAGCATATCTTGAGATCATCATAAACTAGGAAAGCAGTATGCAATTCCGATCATTAGCTTACTCATAGCGTCAATCACGAAGTAGACAATGGGCCTGCCTCTTCAATACGATACCACAAATTCACGTTTTAAGTTTGACCTTAGAAGATTGTTACAAAGTTCAGTACAGTAGAAACTATTCTACTTCAACACCCTAAATGCTGACGACACAGATGTAACAAACCATGCCTGTTTTGAAACTACATAAGTCATCATCATTGTCGGCAACCGCTTCATCCTGTACAAGGTTGTGGTGAACCGGAGCCTATAGCGGCAGACACAGGGCGCAAGGTAGGGCTATACCCAGGATGGGACGCCAGTCCATCGCAGGGCACTGGGGCAATTTTTACTCAGTAGGCCAATTAACCTGGTAGCATGTCTTTTGACGGTAGGAGGAAACCGGAGTGCCCGGCGAAAACCCACGCGGACACGGGGAGAACATGCAAACTCCACACAGAAAGGCCCCCGAGCCGGTATTCGAACCCGGGAACCTTCTTGCTGTGAGGCGGCATTGCTACCCACTACGCCACCGTGCCGCCCAAAAAATAAAGACCATCACTTTTAATTCTGTGCTGTTTTGTGTACATCCACATTGAATACTGTATTGTAGATGCGAACACATAACGTACTTTAAACACTGCTATCTTATTCATAGATACCATCCACATGCCAGGCATTACGCTGTGCATATAGAGTATTCCATCCACTTATTAGCAATCAGCAAGTGCCGCATACTGTTAATAGCTAGGCAACTACAGTGCTATAGATGCGCATGCATAATTAAAGAAATCATACACAGAGCACGTGCTGTGCTTCATACAAATCGTGAAATATCACACTCGGCCCCTCAGGCTAATTAGTGCCAATTATAAATAATTTAAACATTATCTCTCAAATTAAAAGGCAAACAAGGATTATGAAGAGAGCATACCTCCAACCTCCATAAAGCACGCACAGCCTCGTTGGGTTGAATTTCGAAAAGCAAAGCAAGTCACGGGCGTCTCTTGAATGTCAGAAAAATTAGCTCCGTCCGTCTTGCGTAAGCCAGCCCAGCCAGCTCTCTTGTCAATGCTCCCCACACACACCGGCAGCAAGCAGAGCAGGAATATACAGTGCAGACCCACACACACACTACTGGTTCATGAAAAACCACAAGATGCCTGAATCGTAAATTTGCCAGAAGCGAGACAGAGCAAGGAAAAGGCTGGAGTGCAGCAGCACCCAGCAGTAACTGCTGGTTTAGGGGTAGTCACGCCATAGCAATGTCCTACAATATGTGGTCGCATCCAATAGAAATCATTTTTTTCACATGTCAAATGCAAGCGCATGCCGTCTTTTCCAAATCCGAGCGACAGCTTGCGTGGGCTGGTTGTATTTAATGAACTCATTGGATAAAGGAGCTTAAAAGCTATCCAATGCAAGAACAGGTGCACCATGTTGTGAATCACGTTTACAGGCACACAAATAGCATACGTGTATTGTGTATATATATTTCGTCTGTGAATGAATTACTGTGCAGTGTAGCAGAAACATGTATGTGTTTGGTTATTTACTGCCCTGAATATTGCTCTCCGTAGCTGTTACTTTGGGATAGCCGTGTCGAGTGATCCATCTGTCTCCTCCAGCGAAGGAACACTCGACACGGCTATGAATAGAAGGTCACAATTATAAAACGACGGATCAAATTTGCTATTGCATGTGTCGGCACTATCATACAGAGCATACGTCTCACAAATGGTCTGTGCATACACAACATAGCGCTCATCCACAATTGTGTAAATAAATCATTTTAATACTGTACCCTTAAAGCAAGTAAAATATCAACATTCAAAGATCAATTATTGTAAATAATACAGTACACCATGAATTACATTTATTGGCAATCAAATATTTATATTTCCACTTTAATAATACATGTATTTGGATGCTTGTTTACCCCCGAGTATCATTTCTCCTTTTCAGGACTCCTACCAGATGCACCATGGATTCAGTGGAAGACACTCAACCGCCTGAGAACTAAAACGGGACGATCAAAAGATGCTTTGGTCAGATGGGGCTACAAGACCGGCCCAACCACCTGTGAATGTGGAGAAGCAGACCATACTATGGAACACTGCCTTGTCTGTGCTCTACTACCCAACCTCTGCAGCTCAAAAGACCTTGCGGAGTTCAATGAAAATGCAAGGGGCTGTGTAAGAAAATGGGAAACTGTAATTTAACATCGCGCTTCGAAGAATCGCAAAGAAGAAGAAGACCAAATCTTCGCAGTAGGGGGCGATGATTGCTATGCATATTCTAACTGAATTTGCGGGCTATTTTTAAAAACCTCTCCCGTAAGGCCGGCACACAATGGCATATTCTTGCAAATGACGTTCTTCTTCTTTGCGATTCTTCGAAGCGCGATGTTAAATTACAGTTTCCCATTTTCTTACACAGCCCCTTGCATTATCATTGAACTCCGCAAGGTCTTTTGAGCTGCAGAGGTTGGGTAGTAGAGCACAGACAAGGCAAATGACGTTAGACGATGTCCACTGTGAAGCAGACGGCGTGTTTCATCATGTCGGGAGAAACGGTGTGTATCGGTGTCATCCCTTCGTGTTTGTGAATTGGGCATTATAATAACAGAATTTATACAGCGCCTTTCACCCGAGGGTCACAAAGCACTACACAAGGCTGTGGAGAGAACGGCATGTCGTTATGTGTTTCATGGTCTGTTTTGGGTGACCACCACAGTCGTACGCTGCTGATGTTCTTAATGTTGTTCCCTGTTCACATCAGGTATCCGCCGTATCTGCTGCCATGGTTTGTATACCTACTGCCTCACAGCAAGAAGGACCCGGATTAAATCCCCAGCTCCAGGTGTATTTGTGCGTAAATTTTATGTTTCCCCCATATCCGCGTGGGTTTCTGCTAGGTACTGTCGTTTCCGCCCACAGTCCAAAGACACGCTGCTGCATAAGTTAATTGGCTTGTTGACTAAATTTCCCCCGGTGTCCTGTGATGGATTGGTGTCTCATCCTAGGTTATTTCCCTGCCTTGTGCCGTGTCTGCTGCGATAGGCTCAGGTTCACCGTGACCCTGTACAGGATTAAGCGAAGACTCATCCGTCCATCTTCTAAACCGCTTGTCCTGGTGAGGTTCGCGGTGGCAGCAGTCCAAGGAGAGTGGACCAGACATCCCTTTCTTTAGCAACAGATTCCAGCTCTTCCTGGGGGATTTCCAGGCGTTCCCAGGCCAGCCGTCACGGCAACGAAAAGGACGGATTTAGACGGACTAAACCTTAAGCGAAGACTGATAATGAATAATTCTAATTGTAGCAGGTGTGAATTGCTGATGAATAGGTTGCATATCTAAAGGTCCACACGTCTTAACATCAGATAACAGCCAATGAGCGATGGTGACTGATTAATCTCAACATACCACAAGCGCAGTAAAGTCAACACATCGAAGCCAAGCTGAAAGACGACGATGTCCAGAGGCTGGCCATCGTGCTTCGAAGAATCGCAAAGAAGAAGAAGATCTTTTTATTTCAACTTCATGTTTTTACATTTCTGTTTCAGAACAATTTAAAACATTTAAACATACTTAAGATGTACTTCACCTTATGAGCTGAATTGTTTTACATTTTGAAAACAAAGTAACCACGTTCAAGAAATATAATCTCAACCTATATTTTTAGTACCGATTTTATAACGTATATACAATCTATAGTATTTATCTACATTATTATTTCAAATCACTATTTGAATATCCTAAAATGCAATACGATTACAAGGATGCTACAGTATACAGTGATAGGAATTATAATGCTGAATAAATGGTCTATTTTTGCTACATTTCAGTGTATTCATACAATTATGCGCTACTTATTCAGAAGATTCATGACGGTCCTACTGTTATTTTTTTGTCAATTTGAATCCATTTCGCAGCGGAATGTTTTCTTGCTTGCATTCAATACTCCACACAATTGTATATCATGGTCGTGAAAATATCACCGTCAACTAAAGAAATACGGTATACTCACATACCGTATTGAACATATCCTGCTCAATTTACTGATGGCTTTTATGGAGCCCAAATTATGCTCCAACAAAGACACCGCTTTATTTTAAAAGTAGTGTCCCTTTGCGTCGTTACATCTTGGTCTGTTTTTCAGTTTCATTACCGATTGTCTTGAAGTCTTCGAGAGAACTGATACTTCGTTTTTCTTCATTTTCTTCGTTGGATGACTCCACGTTGACTGACTCCACGTATTGGTAGAAGTGCGCCATGATGGAGAATATGATGAACACCGCAAGCAGCAGACAGGCGAACAGGACGAACTCCACCCACTAAATTGAGACAACGGTATTGGATTTGCATTTAGTTCTCACACCTACACTGGTGGTTAAAGAACTCAGATAAGCTCTCGTATTCAAATGGCGCACAGCATGAAGTGTTGTTACGAACGTCATTCATCTTGTGTAGTGATGTATGAGAAATGCTCTTAAAAGTTGCTGTTTCGGGATAGCCGTGTCGAGCGTTCCTCATCTCTCCTTCACAAAGTTTCGCCTCCCACATTCAAGGCAGTATCAGCCTTCTGAATAGTTTACCTAAACCATTCAGAAGCAACGATGTCTCCAACGAGCCGAAACGTCACGAAGGAGGGCAGAGGGATGCTTGACACGACTATCCCAAAAGACCAGCTTTTTAAGTGAAACATTCGACGTCGTTCCGAACCACACCGTGATACAACCCCACAACGTGTTAGAGAGTTTACATGGATTATTGTATGGATATGGGTTTTCACAGCACGATGTATGAAAATTGCTCTAAAAAGCTGCTCTTTTAAGATAGCCATGGCGAGCAATCGCTTTCCTTCGCAGTGTTTCCCTTGACATGTTTGAGGTGTATCGCCAGGCTCTCCTCCCATGTTGGAGGCCTGAAGATGCCTCCAAGGTGAAACATCGTGAAGGAGAGAGGTGGAACACTTGCCATGGCTATCCAGAAAGAGCAGCTCTTAAGAGCAATTCACATGCATAATTTTTACCAACGTCTACACAATTGTGTTATACATAAATACATGCAATGTATAACGCGAACATATTCCTTCAATTTTGAACATATTCATTCGAAAAAGGAATGACTCAGGGGCACGAGGTAATATGCAGGGCGGGGAGAGTCAAGCCACGCGGTTAGCCAGCGCCAACCCACCAGAAACTGCATCATATATATTATGATGATATTGGCCAATAAATTAATGATTGTTTTTTGTTGAAAGGAAACCCACGCAGAACATGGGGAGAACACACAAACTCCACACAGAAAGGCGCCTGAGGTGGGAATCAAACCGTCTCGGGCAGGTCTTTATTTCTGTGAGGTGCAGTTGTTAATGTTGGGCCACCCTGCCGCCCATTGTGTTGTAGATTAGCTTAGGAATTTTGACATTCTGCAAATGAACCAACCTGCTCCATATCTGCTCCCTCAGCCACAATCAGCACAATGACGTTTCCAAAAGCCACTGTGAGCAGCCATCCTGCCTGCAGCACTGACTTCATGCTGGAGGGTGCCTGGTTTGTGGAAGTGTGTATTTGTAAATGTAGTGTTTGGACACACAACACAAAAATAAAGTATACTCAAACATCGCTGACCGCCAGCTTAGACAGTGGGCACCTTAAGTCGTGGAGCTTATTGCTAAATATGACGCAAGCTTGCATGTGCACCCATATGCGCAATACATTTTTATTTTGACATGAACAGTTTAGTACACGACATTCGCTAGGCAGTAATGACTTTAACATACAAGTGCATATGGAGCATAAAAATACACACTTTCACTTTTGCAGACAGCATTCTAACAGTACTGAACTCAAATACGTGCAGAAATATGGTGTAGAACATCTGGTGGGACATCAGTGTGCATGGTAAATAGAAATGTTAACTCACCTGAGAGTATGAAAACTCCAGCCCAGTAACTGAAAACATTACTTCTCCAGCTGTTATCAGGAAATATTGGGGGACCTGCCAAGCTATGTTTACAGAGTTTTCTGGCAAATCCTGTAGCATTACGATACTGTCTCCACCCTTGGTGAAATACAAAATGGAACAGAAGATTACTTATTGATATATGACTGCAAATATTCTATGCATTTTTAACCTGCTGCAATGTTTTGGAAATCGGCAGTTAATAATGCATGTTCTCATAATGCTCCACAATAGCGACAATGATATGTATAATATAAAGTAACAAGCGAAAATGATGTTCTGCTCAAATTAGTATTGAGGTAACATGAATGTTTTCTCAAGGTGTTTTTACCTTCACGTGTAAAGGATTGTAAGCTTGTACACTATGTTAAGAAGTTGTGTTTTTTTAATGGCTTACCTCTTTTAAAAGGATAGTGTAGGCAGCCCCAAAATCAACAAATACATTTCCTAAAAGAATGTCTCCTGACATAATTTTATAGCTGAAAATGCAAACGGTATACATTTTATACGCCTGTTCTTTACATGTTTTGATTGTCATCGTTACCTCTAAAAAAACGTAAGTCATGTCACACACAATCCAGTTAAAAACTAAAATTCTGTGAAAATACGACGCAGTACACTAACGACTACAAAAAATTGTTTTAACCCACAATAAAATTCTATAAAATGAATTAGCTTGAGGAAAGGGATGTCTGCTCCACCCTCCTTAAATGGCTACCGCCTCGACCCTCACCAGGACAAGCGGTTTAGAAAATGGATGGATTGAACATTACAACAATACGCTATACATAACGTACATTTTTGAAGATGTCTATACAGTACAGTATAAAGAAACTCAACATCATCATTAGCAGTACCCACTTAATCATATCCAAGGTCATGGGGGCCGGAACCTATCTCGGTAGACAGAGGGCACGAGTCAGGGCTATACCCAGGAATGGGATGTCAGTCCATCGCAAGGAACTGGGGGCAATTTTAGTCAGGCCATTTAAACAAGACAGCATGTCATTAGACGGTGGAAGGAAACCGGAGTACCCGGCGAATAACCACGGAGACATGGGGAGAAAATGCAAACTGTACACAGAAATTGCACCTGGGCGAGGAATAGAACCCATGATTTCTTGCCGTGAATCGGCAGCGCTACTGACTGCACTACCGTGCCTCCCCAGAAAAATAACAATAATTTGAAATACACTGCACGTATTTTCATTTGTCCAATCACCTCATTCAAAATGTGTAATTCGTTATGGCAAGGTTCCCCATGTAACAATTGGTTAACATGGACTGGAATATCCTGCTAGGTCACAAGGAATGGTATTTGCAATACCGTACTTTACAGTTTACTATGTTTATAAACGCACTCAACACATTTTTACAATTGCTGATGCAAATCGCTAAGCAGTAGTTTTTGGATACAGAATTCATATATCATACTCCACGAGTGTACAATAGGAAAGAAAAGTAAACTGCTTACGTTCCACGATCTACCAGCTGGTAGTCTGTAAAATTAAAGTCTCCACTGACATTAACTGGATTGTAATCCCCAATCGAAATTGTGTCAATCTTGCTGTTCCCCCCAACAAATCTGAAAACAGGTAAAGCACAATCACAAGGTACAGTTGGACAATGTATACGAAATATGGAGTGTATTGCATGAAGGTCACTGAGGAAATGGGAGCCGGGGTGAGGTTGATGCTTTGGCACGTGTTAAATAGGAAAATATATCTGTGTGGTAGTACTGTAGAGGAAGGGATAGGAAAATCTTAGTTTAACACCAAAATGAGGGCTTCCATCTCCACCTTTTGTGCACCACTTCTATAACATATCAGCACTGAGAAATACGTTTTTTGAACGACAAGAACTCGTGTAATTCATGGTAATATATAATAGGGCTAGGCATGCGTCAGGTCACCAATCATTTCCTGACCTCTCATTGGGTGACAGCCTTTGTCACATCACAACCAGCCCACTAGATGGCGTACATCCCCATGTACGGGTCAGCACAGACCTCCATAACGGCCAATTCATGGTAATGAGGGACCCATCTTGGACATCCCATTATCTTCGCGGTTACCCGCAATGTTACTCATATACTTAGGGTAAAAACGTGGATACCTGCAAATAATCGGCTGCATTAACTGCACAATTCGTCTTATCCGTGTGTTGTGTTGCAGGAATCCCGTAAAGAGCTTGCAAGCTCACTGGGTATTTCTTTGCTGTAGTAATAATAATAAACATCTATGTATCTTGGGAGGGAATGGGAGCAGGGAAATTAATGACCCCCTTTGTGAGTTTTCCCGTGTACAAAACGTAGTTTAATCTATGTTTGAAGAAAGCAGTGGCTTTACCTCACTGCTGCCATGCCTTCTTCAGGTTTTGAAGTTAAATCAGTCTCCTGAAAAGATGCAGTACAATATATACAGTAACTTTAAAAGGAAACAAACACTAATTAAGAAACTACATTATCGGTGCTGATTGTGAAATGTATATACTGTGGTATAGTATCTGAAGACATAATTTTCTTACCTGTTTACAATAAAGATTTCCTCCGATGTCATAAAATATCACAGTGTGCGCCTCCCTGTCTTCAGTATTAAAGTGACATGTGTACTCTGTGGCATCTCTAAATGCCATAATTTCATACAGTTGTTCCTCAATTTTGTACGTATTTTGCAGTGAACCCTATAAAATTGTAAATAGAAATTCACAAGGGAACTTAATAGAAAAAGTAATTACAGTCCTATGCATTACTAACATATTTTTGATTTTTACACAATAAAAATACAGGACTGCATAGTATTTTAATTCCGTGGGTCAAACTATTGCCACAAATGTTACACACAAAATATATTTTAAATTATTATTTGCCAAAAATAGTTATTCGATCATTGAAAAGTAGTTTTCATTCCTTATACAGCTTAATACAGTAGTACAGTTAGTTTTGTTACTCACAGAAATTTACTTTATACTTATTAATGCACTGTACTGATATCTAATTATGTAATGTAATAAGATCCACGTACCTATGACAAACCAAATGATGAAAAGTCTACAAATTCGAGGCCATACAGTACCTGTACAATAATTTGAAATTTCAAACAAAAATGTTCATCCAAAAACAAGGTATACCGTCATATTCGCCACTTCAAATTCCGTGTTCTGGAACTTGATGTTCAGTGGTGTAGCTCCGTAGTTAATGACCCTCAAGTTGAATTCTCCTGACGTTGGGAAATGCGGCAGCGTTTTCTAGATGACAGGAAGTGGCAGGAGATTAATTACATCATTATGACAGTAATTATATTGTATGTCGTTAGGAGAGGGCAGTACGGTAAAATGTTTTTGTCTTTGCTTCTATGCTCCCTTATATGTGCCACCCATCTTTATCAATCCCACTAATTAGCATAGTGGAGTGTGGTTAAATAATACCCATTACTCAGTGTGGGAAGGCCCTCATCCATCGATGGCTTGACAAAGGGCTATAAATAAACAATTGCTCTTTATTTACAGAAATTCCATACTGAGTGTGATTTCTTTTTCAGAAATGCCATGCTTGAAACTATTTAGGCTTAAATAGTACAATGTACTGATGTTGTTTTTCACAGCTCGATACATGGTAGCAGGTTTTCAAAGCTGTTCTTTTGTGATAGCCATGTCGCCTGCTCCCTCTCTCTCCTTCGCGACAGTTGTCTCCCACGTTGGAGGCATCCTCAGGCGCCCTGAGTTCTGGCCCAGACACAAACGGAACTCAGGACGCCTGATGCATCCAACGTGGGAGGCGAGCATCGCGAAGGAGAGAAGGGGAGCGCTGGACACGGCTATCCTGAAAAGCAGCTGTGAAATTGGATTCTTATTTTTCACAAATGTGTGCAGTTTGTGATGTTTGTGTGGATGTAACTGGCATACATCAATTTCCACTTGCACCAATGCTGCTGCCACAAACGCAGCTGATGCCATGATCATTCCCACTGCCATCCTGCGAAGCGGTCTATAAAGGCAGAAATACATATTTTCAATGCAAAATATACTTTAAGAGATTCAGATGTTCAAATTTATACAAATTCCAACTTTTCTGTGTGTTTTGTGTTGTGATCCCTGACGTTAATGCCTTGTTGATATATGGTTGGGATGCTTCCTTGGTGAAATGATTAGTATACTGGAATTGCAATCAAAGGTCATTTCATGCTCCCTCGGCAGTTGAAACCGTTTTATTACATCTCCCACCTCTGTACACCCAGCAGTATAGTTTGGAATACATACGGCATTTAGCTAATCAGCACATCACATGGTGGGGTAAATTGGGGGACTCCCACCTCTTCCAAGATATCTGACCATCATGGAAGAGTATGCCAAATACCCTCAAGGGTGGCTTTCTGGAGCTCCCTCTGTTGATGGGTCTTCTGCCGATAGTGGTGTGAGCAAGTAATTACAGGGCTGCACCTTCAATACGGTTACGTTATTACATATACTTTAGTTCATTAAATGAAAGCAAGTATAAATGATGTCGATGTGACACTTAAATTGCCACTTTAGAAATATGTCATAAGAGATGACCAAGGCTTTCAGTTGTTTGTGTTGTGCTGTATTTCACTTACGTAAATTTGATGCCACACAGCTTGATGAGTGGATAAATTCCAACGTCAAAAATGGGGATGAGCAGAAGAATTAGGATGGGATTTATCGTCTGAGGAAGAAGGTAATCAACATATTATTAATAGTTATTCAGGACTTCTCGTGTTTTAATTGCAGTATAACTGTGCTTAAAATGTGGTTTAACAATGTACAGTTAACATAATTTAAACATGCATAAAACTGCAAATATTGTACATACATTTTAATAAAGACAAAAAAACAAACCTGCATTTGGTCAGGCTTCAAAACAAAGGCACCCTGAAATTATAATAAAATACATGTCATGAACATGCAAAACTTCACTGTAAATATTTCACATGTGCATATCATATGCCAACTAATGCATACATATACATTCCTACGTCTGTGCAATGGTTTCACGCCATGAATATTCAATTTGGTTCAAAGTATATCCATTTTTTGGGTTAGGTCACGTAAAAAATAAGTGTCGGAACCCCTTCTCCACCCGACACAGCCAATAAGTAAGGCTTGTCACGTGAACAAAACGTGCCAATTCTTTACTACATCAGCACACTGGTATATTGGAGAGTGAACCCACAACATTTATAATGAAGATATGAAGTTTTGCTGATAGTTGCAATCGGCTTCATCAGGAACCTTTGTGAGAACATCCCTCCTACAGCTCGGTAATCATATTGTATTGTCGGTATGTAGTCAATCCAGTGATTCTGGAATTCTTACAAAGTCTCCAGTCATGGTTGTTGCTTGCAGAGTCCACCTTGATCCCTAAGTTGAAATTATAAATGACAGAGTTTTCAGTTGATTGCCCAACAAGAAACTACAGTCGTGAAATTAACATTACAACATGTCAACACACATTTAATAGTTATACATTGATGTAGTAAGGGTAGTGTAGTAACAGTAACTCAACACATTTGTCAATAATACTGCTCTAAAGAGGGTAGACATACAATTAATGATGTTTTGGACAGAGGCGTTTATTTGTCCAAGGACTGTCTGTGCTCAGAAACCACACGTACCCTATATATCTCCATCACATTTCAAGTGTCAGGAATGAAGCAGCTGAATTCCAATTATTTACACGGCAGTTACTACATACTCTTGCGAATTCGTTTTTTTACATTATAGCATTAGATTATATTTAGATTATATTTCACATACAACATTTTCATTGAATAAACATGCATTTTATGTACAGTACTTGATATGTGGGTCATCATCACCTGCTGATCAAAAAGGGCCCAGAACATTGGCAGTGGGATGTATAAGAAAAGGACCCTCAGTACCATCTTGACTTCCTTGATAAGATCATCCTGTACGCAAAAATAAATATGCAGAAAAGGTTATTTTCGTTATATACTAGGAGGAAATAGCACTCAATCCATATGCATATTAATAAGAATAAAAATAATAATAATAATACAATTTATGATGCACTGCTTAAATTCCATGCCTTGCCATGGACAAGATACTGATACAGAGGCGTGAGTAAACTACAGAGAGGGGGGAGTCACCCAGGTGGTCAGTCGGAAGCCATCCCGCCAGACCCTGCTTCCTATATATTATGATGTTAAAGGCCAATTAATTGATGAGTGGTTTTATTTGTGGGAGAAAAGCCCACACATAACAGGGGGAGAACGCACAAACTCCACATGGAAAGGCACCCGAGGCGGGAATCAAACTGCCTCGGACAGGACTTTATTTCTGTGAGGCGCAGATGTTACCATTGCGCCACCCTGCCGCCTGTCACATTATTTTTTGCGTGAGTCAAATGACATGGGCAAGGGCAATTTCACAAGAAATGTCCTAAAATGATGGTTGCTCTTCAGAGCAACCATTGGCAGCATCATCAGGCCTGAGGATGTTTCCAACGTGGGAGGCGAGAGGGAGAGCACTCGACACGGCTATCCATAAAGAACAGCTCTGAAGAGCAACTATCAAAAATCGAGCCGTGAATACCTACATCAGTGTAGAAATTAGTCAAAAACGTTGGTGTGTTATAGTAATTTAAAGTAATACTGTAGTGAAAAACACACACACCTAACCTACTTCATTGAATGTTCATGATTACGTATCCTTATGTTGCCTTCGGAGTGGTTTAAAGGGAGGCAAAATCCCAAGTAAACGTCAAAGTGAAGTGCTAGATAAGGTGGTGAGTTGTTTACATTGTATTTTTCTTTTGCCCAGTCCAACCAGTGGTCGCGCTTAGGAATCTGACCGTCCCGGTTCTTCCAGCGATTCTTGATTGCAAACTGCAACAGACACAGTGAGCATTAAGAGCTTTTCATGTGAAGACAGTTTTGATAATATCTTACCAATCAATTGTGATTTTTTCTAAGTAAAACAGAAATTTGTAATGTAAAAAATAAATCATAGTTTGTCTGTATAAGTACTATCTATACCTAATGGTGATATTTGACTTTTGCATTAAAAAGTACAGGATTAAGCGGTTTCTGAAAATGGATGGATGGATTAAAAAGTGTACAGCTATTAAAAAAAGAAAAACATATTATGATTAGAACTCGAAGGTGGAACAAACAATGAAAGCAAAGATGAGAAACGTAGACTGCTATGGTATGATGGTGACAGAAGAATGGGACCAAATAGAAATCCAGCAAAAGCCATTGCAATGCTCGTGGAAGGTAACAGAGACACAGGACGACTGTGGAAAAAGGTGGACTGATGCAGTAGAAGATGCACTTGAAATTAACAGGAATGGCATGAAAACGTCAGTCAGAACAAATAATATTCTACTGGAAGCGTACCTTAGGCGTTAGTGATAAGTCGTTTTTTACACTATAGCATTATACTTCGCATTCCATTATGTAACGTCATTATGACAATGCATGGTTACTCACCCCAATGCAGTTGCTCACGTTGACCAAGACATTCCCCTCTGGTGGATTCTTTGTGTATGTGCCGCTCCCCCCAATGAAGACAACTGCATTGAAAGTGCAGCACGGAATTTGTTGTTAAAATAAACTTAAAGCATGAAGATATATTAAAGAAGACACAGACATTTTGTTGTACAATATAAGTTTACCATTGTAGGAATGCATTATTGTGAATGCATTTTACAGGATAGCATAGTGCAAAAGGGATTTTAGAAAACTCGCATGTGCTGTTAAATTTGTTTGGAATAAAATGGAAATACTTTGAAATGTTTTATGTTTTACCTAGAGCAACCACCATGAGAACGGCTGGCACACCAAATGCCAGCGCATAGCAGTCCGCTCCAAAACACTGTACATCATCTGTTCAAACACAAATGTGAATTACATATTTTTAAAGGTGAATACTGCACAATGTAAATGTAGAGCAAGTATATTAATACAAACTATTGGAAATGTCTGACCGCAACACATTAGCACTGACCCCATGATCAATGTGATAGCAATATATAGATATAAAACCCTAATCCCCATATAATTTTGAAAGAATATTTACATACTCTTCATACAACTTGAGTTTGTGTGAAAGCGATAGCAGTAAGCTATTCTGTATATAAATGTCGTCATCATCATTTTCAGAAACCGTTAATCCTGTACAAGGTCGCGGTGAGCCGGAGCCTATCCCGGCAGGCACATGGCGCAAGGCGGGGCTATACCCAGGATGGGACGCCAGTCCATCACAGGTGTTTATTTATTTATTTACAGACAAATGTGGGTCAAAAGCCAGCGAACAAATACCACTTGATTTTACATTTCTGTATTTATACATATTTTGTTAGTCATAGCTCAAATCGTTTTCATGAACCAGCAACAGATATGCCACATTATATATAGATAAAGTATTATTTAAAGTCTTTATTATTAAAATAATTTCTGTAAGATATCCAAAATAAAATTTCAAGATTTGAAGTAAAACAATGTAAAACAACTGTCACGGTGAACATTGATCAGGAATGCATTTTCATTAAAATATTACTATCGGGTAGATCGTTTGTAAAGGTAAAGTAGGTTGTAGGCACAAATATGTCCACAAGGTTGAAAACAAGGTGTTGCAAATTGTTTCCATGTTACCTCGCAGTATAGGCGTGACAAACGTTGAAATGAGGCTGCCTGCATTGATTGACAAATAGAAAATGGAGAAGAACTTTCCTCTCTCATGCTCCTATAAACAAACACACGATACACACACATGTACAGTCAATACTTAAATAAGAGCCAAGGAGGTAATGTTTATTGTGGTTCTTTGTAGTTTGTAAAAGCATGATCTCTCGTATCTTCTTCTTTGCGATTGTTCGAAGCACGATGGTCAGCCTCTGGACATCGTTGTCTTTCAGCTCGGCCTCGAAGTGTTTGGTAGAATTCGCAGGCAATACCAAGTATTACCTGACAGGGATCGCGACGTGAACGCTTCTACCTTGACCCCCATCTCTCGTATAATTACACGTAATTACGCATACACACCACTTGCTTAGAACTGTGAATATTCTAAAAGTACCAGGGACAGATCATTTCACAATTTGACGACACCAGCTAAATCTAAGCAAAACACATCACATTCAATGTTAACTGTTTATGCATTATTTCTATGATATAATAACACGTGTAAAAATGTCTACATAGATGATTATACTGAAAGCAGATCTCACCTTGCCTGCATGGAACTGATCTCCACCAAAAGCTGCCACACAGGGTTTGATGCCTCCCGTACCCAGCGCAATGAGTCCCAGCCCCACCATTGCCAGGACCCTGTCAAACAGCATCACACGTTACTATATAAAATAAATGTATGTTTACATCACGATTAGGATCACGATTTTTACAGCACGGAACAGAGTTATTTTTATATTTGGAATTTCTAAAATATATTACAGCACTGTATTGTTGTGCATAGAAATATAAACGGTTAAAAACGTATTTCGTTATTAATTCTGTAAAGGAAAACCCTTATCAGCAGCAATATAGGTGATTGATAACACGGATCTTACTACCCGCGAAGTTATATGGAAATTTACTCCACTTATCTGTGGGGGTAAAATCGTGGGTGACTACGGTAATAAGATCATGCGAATCCACTTATCTGCCGAAAAGACCGATAACAGGAGAAGTTATTTAGCGTGGATAAGCCGCGAGTTTTACGCATTATTTAGTACTTTATACGCGTGTCATGTCACAGCATGTACAGTGGTATAATCATAATGCACAATGTTCAAAGTGCATTATAATAGGAAGAATAGGGCTGTGGGTAATAGGGATGTTAGTGGACACTACAGCTGCGGTATTCCATTAACATAGCAAATGTCATCACTGTAAGGCATAGCCACATAAATAACATAAATTTAGTGTATAATTTTTTTTATTATATTTATTTCACCTACATATTTGACCTTCATGGCCATTGTTAATGGATAATACTATAGGGTGCGGCATAAGTCGCTTTACCGAGAACAATGAGACCACTTTGTGAGAAATACTATTTATTAGCAATTACAGAAATTATTCAAAGTGTCCTCCATCATGTTCAATACACACGTTGCATCTTTGGACCGCTGAACAACACAAAGTGGAGCGCCAGCACTGTTCTTTGTTATTATTCAACATCTCAAACTCTTGGCGTGTCAAATAATTATTGTCGGTAAAGCAACTTATACCACGCCCTGTATATATGGCAGTAAGCGTAAATGACTTACACATGAACAGTGTGTCCTCCTACATCAGGTAGAGCACCAATGGACTTCACAACATGGCCCAACACGTAGACTATGGACAGGTAGATGATGGTTCTGAAACAGAATCACATGCTCAAGATATTGACCAGAGTGTATTTAAGCCCAATGTCAGTCCCACAAGTCAAATACCTTTACATGATCACCCCCCATGCCATGTCTTTCATGGACGTTGTTCGACCATACTTCAAGCTGTTTAGTGCAGGTTGGTGAAGCGTTTGGGGAAGGCACAATATGTGTCACTTGCAACTGATGTTAGCCATGACGAGGAACTCAGGCCACTGTGTTCAGAGCACGGTGTGCTAAGCACTGCACAAACACCCATTAAATAATATACAGTGTACGGTCCAATATGTAGCATGTGCAGGAATGGATAGATTACGGGTGATGATCGTATACACATTTTACATAGTTAAAAACATTTAGATTTTTGGAAAGTTTAATAAAGGCATACAGTATTGCATATAATCTATTATTGAATACATTATCTGATAAACACAAGTAATAAAACATCATAGCAAGTGAATACATATCAATGGCAGTGTGGGTAGGTTGAATGCTAGCAGGAGACAGGTTACATGATCCCATTGGACTAGAGTATTGACCTTATGATTTATAACACGTGTCAACCAGGCGTCAAATGGCTATTGAGTGATCCTCGTCTCCATTGGCAGTGCTGAACCAGTAGAGGAAATGCCAATATTTAATATCAGGAGCCAGTGTTAATTTGCCACACTACGTTATTATTATTAAATCCTAAGCTGTGTTGACACCCAAATTACATTTTAACACAAAACCATCTGATTGTGAGTCAGGCCCTTTGCCAGAGTGACAAGCCAGTTATTATATTCTGTCGTGTGCATACTCGTGGAGGCCTTTAAACAGCGGTGGATTGATTATGACTAAAAGTGATTATATACTCTAATACATTATCATTGGCAGACACAGGGCGCAAGGCAGGGCTAAACCCAGGATCGGTCGTCAGTCCACCACAGGGCACCGGGGGAAATTTAGTCCGCAGGCCAATGAACCCATGCAGAAGCATGTCTTTGAACTGTGGGAGAAACCGGAGTGCCCGGCGAAAAACCACGCGGACATGGGGAGAACATGCAAACGCCACACAGAAAAGCACCCCAGCCGGGATTCGATCCCGGGTATTCTTGCTGTGAGGCGGCAGCGCGACTAACCGCGCCACCATGCCGCCCGAAATTGTGTTCCTTACTTGAATTTCCCCAACCAGGAATCAGCAATGATTGCCCCAAGGATTGGTGTGAAGTAGCAGAGTCCACTGAATGCATGGTACACAGATGTCGCTGTGTTGTTATTCCAGTGTAGGAAATAACGGAAGTACAACACCAGCACGGCTAGAAAAGAAACAAAATATAACGTTGCATTTGTGATGAACACAACCTCTTCAAAAGTGTTGTATGTCAGTATAATTGCTGTTGTTTATGGTAGTGCGATTTAAAGGCTGATAATCGCCAAAAAGTTTTTTTCTGAATACGATACTTTATATTCCTTTCACACTTGAGCACAAAATGAAGACGATTCCACAAGAGGTATTGTAAGCAATACATGGCTTTTAGAATTGTATAACAATACCTTTCATGCCATAGTAGGAGAAACGCTCGCAGAACTCGTTAACAACAATGAAGGCAATGCTGATGGGGTAGTTGGAGCCACAGAATGTCTAAGAAGAAATTAGAACACCACATTTAATTTTGTTTTGTGCAAAATATACCGTAATTTTAACAGTATACGCTTTGCATATAGACTATACACGTTGCTTAGCCTACTGTGCTCTCTGAACCTGGCAATCTGAGTTCACTTCCCAGCGATGGCTAACATTATTGGTGAGTGATATGCGAACCTGGTTCTGGCCCCCAAACCTCTTCAACAAACGGCACTGAGCAGCACAGGGAGATATGGTCAAATACCCTCATGACCGAAATGGCATCAGGAGGTCTTTAGTTGTTGATTGACAAAGGCTAGAATAATATTATCATTATAAACATTACAGAATATATCAATAGAGTATCGTGTACACTGCAGTATGCAACACTCACATTTGATTGTACATCCTCCATAAAGTACCATGCAGATCTCAAAGTATTTCATACATTGATTACAACAAATGTATCGCACGTTTAGCATTGCATTATGGGTGCACTTGAGCGAACCACACACAAACAGCTTTACCTTAACTCTCTTCTTGGGTGCAGAACCCTTTCCATCTTCCACCGCTAATGTTTAGAAACAAAGAACAATTTTATAGGTTTTGCATTTTAATAATACAGACCATTATTCTTGCAACGTGGAATGAAATGTTTAACATCGCTTTGCTTTACCAATGTCCAAGTTCTCTTTTTCCTTTTTCCCCATGTTTGCTGAGGCAGTCTTCGAGGTTCTGCGGTTACAACCTAGTGCAGTCTCCTTAAATCCATTGCTTATAAACGTTTACTATCTTGCTGTAAATACATTAAGTTGTCTTATGGCTGGGGCTTGTTAGTCGTGACCTTTGAACAAAGTTAATTTGTGTTTAGGTTACCAAGAAATCGTTGACCCACCTTAGTCCCACACGCTAGTACGCGCGACAGGACCTTTGCACTTAGCCAAATTGTTAGACAGTCACGAAGGGATTTTGAAATATATTAACACCGACGGTAAAATTATGGGACTGCTGCCACCTCGACCCTCACCAGGACAAGCGGTTGTTGGATGGATGGTAAAACTATGGTATGTTTCAAAGTGTGATATTTTTTTTAATTAAACTACCAATTAAACATGCTGTTAGCAAGAGTGTTGAACTAAATAAATAGGAAGGACAACAATAATTGCTCACCAATTAATTAAAGAGACTAACAGAACATGATAATACCATTGATAATGCCTGGAGAGATAAGGATTATATCTCAGTGTGTTGAATATTAACCAAGTTAACAGAATGCTTTCATTGACGTGTATTTGTCATACCAAGTCAGTCGGTCAGTTTTTATTCAAGCTGGAGCAGCACATTCTGTCTCTGAAGAGACTTGAGAGAAACTGGTTCAGAGTTTTATTGGGTTTAATCAATGCTGTTGCAATTATGCACTCCCAAAGGGCTGTGTGGCTGATGGGATGTGTGAAGAATAATTGTACATTTTTTGTAGACGTACCCATATGTGAAGAAAAAATCATGTTCAATAATTAATTGCATTTCTTGCCTATGCATAGTAAGATCATTCTACAAGTTGTTTGAAAATTCATGTGACGAACCATATCCATTAACCGTGTGATTTACAAATTGGAGATCTTTCCCTCCTTCTGTGATACCTATTATCTCTAGGATGGAGGGGATTGAGAGGCGGTGTTATACAGAATTGACTACTGCGTGTTGAGTAAGACGGAACAGTGATGTAGTGGTTGGAGCAGTGCACTATGGACCAGACGACCTAAACTTGACTCCTGCCCACAGCTGTCATCAGTGGTGGGTGATACCTGAATTGACCTTGTGCCTCCTTTTTCACCAACCCACATTGACCAGCATGATGAAGGATCGTCAAACAACCCCCATGAACTGAAATGCCATGCGGAGGTTCTCATCCAGGAGATTGATGAAGAGCTGCATATTATATTTATTGCTTACAGAAAAATAATGACCAATACCATTTTGGGGTTTTCAGCAATGCAGGCCACTTCTTTAGGATGTAGTTTCATATTGACAGTTAATATCACCGCCCTATGATGGACTGGCGTCCCATTATTGATATAGCCCTGCCTTGCGCCCCGTGTCTGCCGGTATAGGCTCCGGCTCACCGCGACCCTGTACAGGATTAAGCGGTTTTTCACGATGGGTGTATGGATGGAGTTAATATCACCCGTGGGAGGTAGTGAGTAGCAAGTAATAACACGGCTACAGGAGGTATAAGCAAAACGCAGACAGACCAGGGAGCCACCTTTGAAACCAACAACAACCAACCGAAAAACTGAATACAAGTCCCACCCTTTGGCAGGGACCACGTGAACACAGGATATATAATAATAGCATTTATAGACACAACGCACTCAACCTTACACTCAGCGTGGGAGGCAAAACGTCGCGACGGAGAGAGGTAGAGAGTGCTCGACACAGCCACACGAAAGAACAGCTTTGAAAAACAACCATCATGATTCGAGCCGTGAAAACCTACATCAATATAAAGACCTGATAGGCGATTCCACCAGATGGGAACCTGGTTTCAACCTTCCACAAGCAATGGATCACCGGATCCCCGCAGGCTATGGATGATGTGAACACTCTATGCACAGATGGAAACCAAGGATACCAAGAATACTCCTGCCTGCGAACGTGGTCACCCAAACCAGATGATAGGACACAAAATAGTGTACTTCCCCAAAGGCAGGAAGCACGCTATTTATATGAAAATTATCAGGACAATGCAATTCAGGGGCTAATTCACCTCAATTTGAACATCTAATTGTTGTTCGACATCAGCTACACAAAATTATACCAATGTTATTTGTCCTGTCCTGACAAAAGTTCCCCGGGTGCCCTGAGATGTAACTTGTTTACCCCATCCCGCTGGACAACTGTATTAAAAAGCTACCTAACTCAACGGTTCCTTCCAGCTGAAATAAAAACTGATTAGTTAGTTCATCAGCAGGTCGTGTGTGGTTGGTTAAAGTGTGGTTATTTCCACCTCTTACAAGACAACTGGTTAGTGTGGAGGAGTAGACCAATATATTCCACGGAGGTGCTCCCTAGGACTCCATATAGTGGAGGTTTTTCCACCAGGAAAAAATTCGTTAATAAACCATTCGTTCATTGTCAGAATCCGCTTAATCATGTACAGGGTTGCGACGAGCCGGAGCCTATCCTGGCAGACACAGGGCGCAAGGCAGGGCTATAGCCAGGATGGAACGCCAATTCATCACAGGACACCGGAGGCAATTTAGTCAGCAGGACAATTAACCTATGCAGCAGCATGTAAATATGGGGGGAAACCTTAGTGCCCGACGAAAACCCACTTGCCTCATATCTCACTACAATCTTATTGGGACTCCACCCTGCATGCCTGAACACCCTTTGTAAACGTGTCTCTACTCTCAACCTATAAAGAACCCAGCAATGCCCTCTGTTGCCCCATTGCATTGCAGATTACTTATTAACCACTGCAGACGCACATAGTGCTATCAGCCTGTAATTTAGGCAGTATATAAAACACCTTATTTAAGTATGGGTGCAGTAACCAAGTTTACGGTTTTTTGTGGTGTCAAGATAATGCAGTGAAACTGGTTAACCTGTGAATTTCCATGACGGGTCATGCTGGAGAAAGATAAATTTGCAGCCGTAATTTTTTAAACTCAAACCAGGCACTCAACAAATCAAAGACTTAAGACTTGAAGAAGCCTGGAAAGTTGTATTTCCAGTCAGACATAATGAGCCGAGATCAGAGGACCTACCAGTCCAACGCTCAATCCCAATGTTTTTTCCCCTTCAGATACCTCTTTCAATACCCCACAACCCTGAGGCCTGCTGGTTTGGAGGCGCAGTTGGTAGCGCTGCCGCCTCACAGCAGGAATGTCCTGCGTTTGATTCCCGCCTCGGGTGCCGCCTTTCTGTGTGAAGTTTGCATGTTCTCCCCGTGTCTGCGTGGATTTTTGCCAGGTAACACCACTTTCCTCCCACAGTCCAAATAAGTGCTGCCTAGGTTAATTGTCCTGACTAAATTGTCCCCGGTGCCCTAATATGCTGCAACTTGCTTGGCCCTCGCCACTGGACAACTGTTCTTCTTTGCGATTCTTCGAAGCACGATGGCTAGCTTCTGGACATTGTCGTCTTTCAGCTTGGCTTCGAAGTGTTTGGTAGAATTCGCACTACACAGCTCAACGGTTCCTTCCAGCTTAAATTAAAACAAATCTGACTGATTCACACTAACATATCCACTAACACGACATCCCGCTCCCGAGAGACCATATTCCTTTGCCGTAGTTCGTTGCAACCTTAAGCACCATTGTCCGAAACTTCTTTATACGCAGGATGCATCCATCGCATCCCCATCAGAAAGATATACACTCTTCCTCTCACTACAGACTTACACTCCCTTCTTAGGATCATTGGACACTCCTTCACAACTTACCACAAGACCTAGGAACCTCGTGGTTTTCTAGATGACCTCTGCTGAGCTTGAGCTATTGAGTTGCATCTGGAGATGATTGCAGAATCTCCCACCTTAACCGCGGAATGTATGTCAACATTGCGCTGTATGCAATGTACGCAATGCAGGTTTCAACTACAGCCTGGAACAGCACGCTAACGTAAACTGGATGTATCTTTGCCTCAAAACCCCGTTTCCTTTTGAGATAACGGTGTCCTTTCCTAATCTCACCTTGATAATCCTGCAATACATGGCAGTAATACAATTTTTTGCAGTTGTCATGGTAGTGGCTGTAGCAATTGTTCCGGATTTACTTCATTGGCTGAATTATACTCAGGGAAAGGGTTATGCTGTTGATCTGGAAAATGTACACAAATGCGTCAGTGATAGGTTAATGTAATGGTTGCATCACAACAACCCTCAGCAATGCTCATAAATCACCACTCAATATTGCAAAATCATTAGCTGCAGGACTTTAGGACAAAGGGAGTTCCAGAGTTAAACATGTATGGGTTATTTTATAGCAAATGCATTTCTAAAATAATTAGCACGTTTGTACAGTACACATATATCTGAATTATATTATTGTATGTGTGCTAGCCGTGAACTTTGAGTTTCTTTAACTTAAACATAATTACAAACATTCATTATTTTTGAGAAAAGGACAAAATATATTCTGAGGAATAAAATGAAAATCGTAAAATATTTCTGCTATATTCCTTCATTCTCAGAGTCTTTACATATCCATTAATGGAAATATAAAACTGCTAACAACTGCTCCACAAGTGACCTGTGTTTGGTTCCCGACCAGGGATAACTTGAATAGTGAGTAATTCCAGAATCAGTCTTTGGTGATACCTGAACAAATCCAACCTGTACTAATCAACATGAAATATGGTGAAAACAAGCCCCATGACCATTACGGCACGCAGGCACCCTCACCCAGCAGTACATTAATCAAGAGCTATAAGCTATGAATATGTTCTAAATTATGCATGTAAGTTGACATGATAAATCAGTTGCTCATTCGTCAAGGTTCAGAAACTTTGGAAATAAGTCGTAAATGTACAAAACAATAAGTCTTGGTTTTGATTGTTTACACAGTATGTACTGGTGGATTGTTAAACAGACAAAAACCATAAGAAAGCTCAATGTTTATATATATTTTTTTCTACTAAATAAATCCCTCCGGCAAAGCTACTCTGTGCTGATGTAAATAACAAACAATAAAGACCTTTGCTCCATGTTCCCTGCAGCTCTGCTCCTACAGCTCCACATTAGCCCCATCCACTTCTGTCTGATTATGGTTCATAATAGGTGATTTTGCCAGTAGTTGGATTTTTGCAGAATTGTTTTTATTTTATTCCAAATACTAAAAAGTATTTTGAGAAAAAATAATCCATTAATAAAAACTGCCAATAATACATACAACGTATTAATTTTTATACACAGGGTAATGTTTCAATTACAAACAAGACGAGTTACATTTAACTGATAACACATGTAGCAAAACAGTGAACACTGATGAAAACACCACCCTTGTACATACATTTTGTTACGCAATACTGCAACTGGAAAACCGACATCAGATGCGTGTCTATCGGCTCCAATAACAAGCAAGATTTTTTTCCTATTTCAGTGAATCGGTTTATTTTGTGTTCATTTTTTACTCTGTATCCTCTGTCAGAATTATAATATACTCGTGTACTAAACGTATACGTCGATCCAAATTTACCTTCCATGAATATGCGTTGAGTCCACACGAAGAGCGTGCCCCTTTCAGTCCAGTCAGGCTGCCACAAACGTGTGTTGGATCTGTTCTGAGCAAGCAACATGTGCCTAGTGAGCCAGTCCTTAACATGTACCAAGTGTGCCAGTCACAATCACGTGCCAAATATTCTCTTTGAATGGCGCTGTTTATAATTCCTCATTGTGTGATGGGAAAGCCCAATGAACCGCCTGTAATTATTGACACAGCTACTGAGCTCTGGATTCACCATTTTTTTTAATAAAACGTGCAGTTCAGCATATTGTATTGTGGCATTGCCTTTTGCGTTGTCAGTTTAAAAACTCGTGTAATAAAACGGATATATGTATTATTTGTAACGTAAAAACTGTGCGTACATTTTTTTAAAGAGATACCAATTTCCAAAGGTTAAATATGTATAGATGGTGCGGTGGTAAGAATATGTGGCTCAAAATCCTTAGGTTGCTAGTTCAAATTCAGATCAGGGATTGACAGCCTTTCATCCCTCTGAGGCCGATAAATCGATCCGTTATAAGAATATGTAAATTACGCCACCTAGTTGCTCTGCTACCACAGGCTGGCTACATAGTACCCCTTCATGTGGATGTCTCATGCCCATGATGGCATAAGCGTGACCTACCAGCCCAAGTTAAGTCAAGTTTATTGATCGGATACACATAGGGTACATGCCAGTGATATTATTTGTTCCTGGTATCTTTCTCTCAACTCTGTGCAAACAATTATGTGCAACGGTGAAGCTTAAGTATGAAAGGGGAAAAAAAGTCAAGAATGCTATGATACAATAAGTGGTAATAGCATATGCATAGACAACAAGTGTAAGTGACACATGCATAGCAGCAATGTGGCCTCTGTTTGGCAGTGATCAGTGTTCGTGTTAGCGGTAATGTCCAATGCCGTTGGGGGTAGGTGAGGGTGGGGAATGAATGGGATAGGTGGGGGGAGGATCAGGTGTTGGTGGGGCTTGGGCAGGTGTTGGGGTGGCTCAGCATCTGAATGGCCTCGGGACAGAAGGCGGCTGGTGTCAGCCGCGATGTTGATGTAGCCGGGCATCCACTTGGACCGCTTCTTGGTGAAGATGCCATCGCTCGGGTGGCTGGGAGCGGTGGCGATCTTTTTGGTTTACGCTATGCACCTCTTGATGTAAATGTCACTCAGCTTAGGCAGCACGCCACTTGTGATGCGCTGGGCCAACCGCACCACCTTCTGAAGCAGTTGCCATACTAGGTGGTGATGCAGCCAGTCATGACGCTCTCGATGGTGCACCTGTTGCAGTTTCTGATGACAGGTGAGGACATGCAAAACTTCCTCAGCCTTCTGAGTTTGAAGAGGCGCTGCTGGAACTTCTTCACCAGCGTGTCCACGTGCCGGGACCACTTCAGGTCCTCTGAGATGTGAACCCCAAGGAACCTGAAGCTGCTGACCAGCTCCACTATGGTCCCGGGATTTTTATGACTAGGCACAATACATTTCTATATACAGTGAAATTGCAGGTATTAAACTTAAATGCAAGTTAAGTTGCGCCAGTGACATGGAAGGGGATCACAGGATTTGTTTAATCTTAAGATTATCTGCAACAAGGCTTGGACTCCTGGACCTTCTTGGTGATAGCAAGAGGGCAAGGACATTTGAAAAAGAACTCACTGGTATGTTTACGACTTCTCTTATTGATGTCAGTTGTTAGTTCTAATAGCCCTAATAAACCGCAGATGTTTTATTTTGGTTATGCCTTTATACGTGGGTGTAAGATCTATCTGTTGTCACGAGTTGGCCGGTATCACGACGATTTGACCAGTTAGCTGCAGGTTTGTTTTCCCACTGA
>JAZEWU010000005.1:11306679-11334410 GCA_036362915.1 Geotria australis | reverse complement strand
AAGATTTGTCATACTCATTAAGTGGCATTGGTGACATTGAACAATAGTCCATTCCATCCATCCATTTTCAGAAACAGCTTAATCCTGTACAGGGTCGCGGTGAGCCGGAGCCTATCCCGGCAGACACAGGGCGCAAGGCATTGAACAATAGTCATATTTAATAAAAAATACATGTTAAAACTGGTGATCATCAAGATGCAGTTATTTGTTACGTTTCAACAGTATATGTTTTTACAGAACAGTATGTGTGACCACACAGAGGACTTTGTGCTCACACATACTGTGTTTCCAGGTATATATAACCGGGAAATGCTTTTACTTTGTGTAAA
The DNA here is from genome assembly GCA_036362915.1 of Geotria australis. Taxonomy (NCBI): domain Eukaryota; kingdom Metazoa; phylum Chordata; class Hyperoartia; order Petromyzontiformes; family Geotriidae; genus Geotria; species Geotria australis. Next base: position 11,334,081 of record JAZEWU010000005.1, on the reverse strand, counting down.
AGTTACTGCAACATACTGAATGCTCTAATGAAAATCAATGCAAGTAGTAGCATCAATAAACATCAGGATGGGACACAAGGTTTATGTTAGAGAATTGATACTAAGCCTTAGCGGTTGAGCAGTGGTGCAGTGGTTAGTGTACTGCACTATAAACTTGCGGATATGAGATTGATTCCTGTCCATGGCTAAAATCGGTGTTGAGTGAGTTCTGTACCGGACCTTATCTGCCTCATCCACCCTTCACCAATCTCCAGTGACCAGCATGGTGGAGTGGAGCGAAACTATCACCATGACTAACAAGGGTGGAGAGACCTACCTTATTTTCCCCCATAAAAACAAACGTAAGAGTAAAGATTTTAGAGTGCCAGAATTTTCAAAAATCAATATATAACACTGAATGGCATGTCATTATGTCCCATCAAATGTGGTCGATGAGGTGTCATTGCTCTTGTCTCTGCCTTCCTCTGTTAATCCTTGTCCTTAGCTAGCCTTCAGTTGGTTCCTCCAGAAGTCAGTTTGTTCCACAATGTTAGTCATTCAGTTCTTTGGTGTTATCCCTGTATTTATTGTACCCTAATATTGCATTTCAGGATGGTGCGCATTATTCATATCACTCTACTGATATATCTATATTCTTTTAGTTTTCTCGATTCTAGAATCCATATAAAGTGGGCTTTTTATATTCTCCGGTCTCTTGTTGTAACACGGCTCGCACACGGTTGTAAGTCATATTGGGAGTGTATGAGATGTGCTGTGACCCTTTGAAACATGTCATCAATGATGCCTCGGATGGTAATGATCCTTCGACAAACTGGTATTGTTTTGGATCTTTTTTTTAATATTGTATTGTGATATCATGCCACTGATACCGTGTGGATGTACAACAGGTTTAAACAGTAACAACTTATTTGTAAGACACCTCCCATATGTCACCCATTTTGGATCGTATTGGAATAAACTATAGGTAAATTCTCTATAACTTATACTGGGTTGCCACCACAATTAAGGCTGTAACTCCACTATCTTTACAATACTACACAATGGTGTTTTTTGTCAATGATCTACACAAAGGTGTTTTAAAAAATATATGCATCACGTGAAATCTTCACATCATACGTTATGACATCGTTTATGCCACGTTTCAATTATTTGTGCCAACTTACAACTCATTGCACACCGTAATGTGCTGGCTTCAGACCTGTTCTTGCTTTTTTTTGCCAGATAATAACAGGTGAAACTGCTACATGACATCATGACAACTGTGAAACACGGCCATTATCTGCTATGAAAAATTGGCTTTTTCCAAAACTTTGAGATTCCATCCATCCATTGACAGAAACCACTTAATCCTGTAACAGAGTCGCGGTGAGCCGGAGCCTATCCCGGCACAAGGCATCCCAGGGCACCGTGGGCAATTTAGCACGCAGGTCAATTAACCTATGCTGGAGCATGTGGGCAGGGGGAGAGGGTTAGAGCGCTCGACACGGCTATCCAGAAAGAACAACTCTGAAGCGCAACCAATGTCAATGAACCTTTTATTCCCATTGGTGTCCATGTGACAGCTGCGGGGATTTTGAATCGCATTTTTCTGCGTCAGCTTAGTCGTGTTCCTTGTCCGCTGCGGCTCGCCGTCGGCCCTCCAGTCTCCCCGCAGGAAGATGGCAGCGCCCACCGTGCAGTTGGCCCACGCGGCCGTGTGCGCGACCCGGGCTCCGCACGCCGTGTGCTGGGGTCGCAACGGCATCGTGAGCTTCGGCTCGGCCAATTCCGTGGTGCTCTACGTGCCCCAGGTTCGCGGGATTTACGCGTTACCCGTTCACTGATTCGGTTACCAGGCGTGGTCTCTGCGCCGTTGTGTATGCGGGCTGGCGCCTCATTCAGCCGGTCCGCGCTGGGCGGGTTTGTGTTTCCCCAGCTCCCCTCTAGTATAATTGTCTCTGGTTTGTGTCTGGGCGGTTTGTGTTGCACTCGTGGTTGTTGTTTATGCTCGTCACGCACGGCCATCGGTCTTCCGAAACCATTGATGTGTATAAAGGGTTGGACAGCGCCATTGCCAAAGCACAGGTTTTATGATTACCAGCACGTAAGACGCAGTGTTATTTAGCGTAATCACAAGACGCACCCTACGTTTCATCCATCCATCCATTTTCAAAACCGCTTGTCCTGGTGAGGGTCGCGGTAACAGCAGTCCAAGAAGAGTGAACCAGACATCCCTTTCCTCAGCAACAGATTCCAGCTCTGCCTGGGGGATTCCCAGGCGTTCCCAGGCCAGCCGAAGGATATAATCCCTCCAGCGTGTCCTGGGTCGGACTCTAGGTCTCCGCCCAGTGGGCCGTGCCTGGTAGACTTCCCGGGGGAGCCTTCCAGGGGGCATTTTTACCAGATGCCCGAACCCTACGTTTTAGTTATCTGTATTGAAATATTTCACTGACTTCACTGGTTCTGATATCAATGAAACACGGTTGATTGCATCCCTTTGCATGCAATACCATTTTCAGGCGTCGACTGAAAATTTCCATAACTACAGCTAGTGTGTTTCTTAAGTGATGCTCTCCACAGCAGATGTGATTTCCTTCGTGCTCAATAAGTGATCATCGTTATCCTGGAACATGTGTCTTTATGTTAGATAACACTGTCCATATTTACACAATGCATTTATAAAGAACTTGGCACCTTTCAAGTGATTTGATCAGTGTATTTTTTCCTCCAAAACGGAATGAGTGGTTATTTCACTCACCACTGGACTGAATGACAATTTGCAAATTTTGACTGGGCACCACTTCTCCATTTGTACAGCACAGGACTGGAAAAGTACTGAACATGTTAATGTAATTGTTCGTATTCTAGTACATAATTGGCAATTGTCATTTTTGTTCAGAGCCACTGCTCATTTTTAAACCTCTTAATAATAATACAATTTATAACGCGCACAAATGTCATGCCTGATTGGGGACGAAACACTTCCAGTAATAAGCTGAATGCAATTACCGGTAGTTTTCTTGCCATGTATAAAAATACTTAATTTCTCTCATTGGTATGAACCATGGTGCAGAGTGCAGACTTTAGTTGCCTCGAAGTGTTCTACCAAACACTTCGAGGCCGAGCTGAAAGACAACGATGTCCAGAGGCTGACTGACCATCGTGCTTCGAAGAATCGCAAAGAAGAAGATTGATTTAAATATCCTAATATATAGAGGACTGCAGAACTTGGGCATTTGTGGTGCCAGCTCACCACCTGGCTGCCTTCCAGCTTATCTGTGTTTCCTCAGTGATTGTGAGATGCATTTTGATTAAATGGCGCTATATAAAAATAAAAATGACTTGTTTTTCAGAAAGAAAACTCTGCAGGATTTGTTTACAACACTCTAAATGAGCACACTGAACGAGTAAATTGTGTACATTGGATTTCAAAGAATGACCTGAGTAAGTTGTAAAATCTTTTACTGCTGCGCACCACGTTACTTTAATTTTCCCAAGCTATATTACTCAGTTAATGGATTACCATGCGTACAAAATGTTTTCTAGCTGCTCAACGGTTTATCATTACAACATTGTGTTGTGTTTTGTAACATTTTAAGGTCCTGAAACAGAGCTCCTTTCAGGAGGGTCCGACAATATCGCCATCCTTTGGATGAAGCAGAACTCTGAGGTTTTGTACAATAGTTTTACTCTTCCTATTCTGCAGCTCACCCCACTGTCATGTACATGCATGTCCAGCATGAAGAAAAAAACGTTATGTCAAAAGTTTAAGCACACTGGAACGTATTCAAAGCTTGACGCTATTAAAATGAATAATGTATTTAAGTAAAAATAACAGGCTAAAAATTATTGTGATGTTAAAAAAATACAGGTCTTATTTCACTGCTGGACGAAGGCCTTGCCACACTGGCAGTCATGTGGTTTGTTTGACTTATTTTACCACACTGGTCAGTGTAGGCACTCGGCACTGGTTATGATATCACAATTCCCTTGTGCTAGCTGTGTTTAGGAATCGAGCTCAGGTTTCCAGGTTAACAGGTGCAGTGTGCGAATCACCACACCACCATTCCACCCTAATAATGTTCAGTACATTACATAGTACATGTACAGTGCCGTAACCACAGTATTTAATACAACACACCAATATAATGTCAATAACATGAATTCATATTTTACTTTTACCCGTTTTGTTTGCGATGCAAATTGAGCTAGGTTTGTTTATTGTATTGTTATTTCTTTTTTTCTCCCACCCCGCATACCACACGCTGGAAATGTCACACAAATTGGCAGTTTGTACGCGCTGCAAAGTTACAAGGACATAAAGGGGCAGTGACAGCAGTGGACGGCCGTTCCCTGACCTGCAGGGGAGATGAACCCCACGTCGCGATGCTTGTCACATCTGCTGCTGACTCCACCGTACGGATCTGGCTTAGACACATTACAGACGATGATGATGCGTTCAAGGGTACATGCTCACTCACAACTATATGACATATATTACTGTTTTTTATCGTATAAATATTTATAATTGACATCAAAGTTTAGTGTGAAATGCTTATTTTAATAACAGCTATTTACATCAGTGGGTTGTGTCAAACCATAGACATTGTGTTAGCTATTAAATTGTGTAAGAATGGACCAAGATGTCTTTGAATGGAAAGCATTTATTAAAGGAAGAGTAAGATATGACTTATTTTTCAGTAAATATTTGCTTATGCATTACAGTACCAATAATAAATACATGGTCAATTGATTTTAACTTGCCTGTCTAATTTAACTTTTATATTGTGATCCTGGAAGCTATTTTAAAATAGTTATGTTTAAACTATAACACATGATTTTCACTAAAAATGTAAGTAAATCAAATTAGCCTGTTCTTTTTAATATGGTCCAACACAGGGTGGTTGTTTGTGTGCGTCATTGGTCAGAGGTATGTGACGCGTGCATTTCTCTCTGTAGTTGAATGCGTACAAGAACTTTCATTTGGAACAGGATTCGCAATGGATATCGCCCTTGCCCAGTTACCAGGATCGAAAGGTGCGCTTTTCAATTCAAATATATGCTTTATTTTGGAATAAAAAACTTCCAAGTAATGTTTTTGTTCACGACTCTGGGCTAATGTTGTTCACTTGGTATATTTTATAAGTGCTTTATTTGTGTTGTCCACCAGAACCCATACTGGCCTGTGGAGGAGATAGTTGTAAATCACAGCTGTATACTCAGCAACATGGACAGGTGAGTGAGTCACATCAGACATATATATATATATATACACTTGTGAGCCTGGATGAAACACATTTGAAAAGTGAAAATGCAGTACCTAAATACAAGAAGTATTTTTTTGTAGTTTCAAAGGTGTAAGTACAAATTATGGAAAGTTGAGGCTTTCTCCTGTCATATCTGCCATTGTTTTTGAAGTCCTGACTGGAGATTTTATAGATTGAGGTTCTTGTGAAAAGTACAGAAAATCGTTGGAGCTTGCTATCCTCCTGTCTCCTAGTTTGAAATCTGTAAATACACGAGTGGTTTCACTTGGCTGAATTCTCGATTTTACGCTCTGCTGCTGCCAAATGATTTTACACCCCCCAGGGGTATTTGTCGGCTATGGCGAGCATCACGCTGCTTTTCCATGAAGAATTTCAGACTCATTTTATGTTATTTGAAAGTGCTACTTCTGCAGCAGCGAAATGACTAAACGTGAAAATTGTGCTCTAAAGTAACTGAACCACAATAAGTGACTTAGACTTTTTCTTTAAAAATAAAGTATACCCTTCATTTTACAGACATTGCCATGTATGAACGAGTTATTCAGCACTGGAAAAGAGTTGAGCGATTTCAAAATTACTCAACAAAATTGAAATACGCACCAGCCATTCCACTATATGAATAAAATATAATCAAGCGTACTCACTAGAATTATGTCAACGTAAAAAATGCATTAAAATGACCCAAGGGCGCCTTATCTTGCCCCCATGCTGCCTCGTTATTTGCAGGGCTTACTCTTGCCTGGGACCGCAAAGCAGTAGCTTTAAGGCAGCCATTGTGACAGCCGAGTGAGTGGGTGCGACAAGGAGTGGGCGTTGGGTGAAAATTGGAGCAGTAGTGGAGAGTGGGCGACAAGCAGAGACAGGTCCACCTTTCTGTCAGAGAGGGTTAATTACATTTGTGTCCATCAATATGGGGGCCTTTATCGCTTTCTGCAGACAGGATGTGCCCTGCTGACAAATGGCTTTTAGCTTGCTACAGTACATGTATGTATATTCCCCTCCCTTCCCCGTGGCTTATTCAATTATTAAAGGTGGACAATAAAAAAAAATAGTGTGAAACATGTGTTTGGATCCCTTGCTGTCAGCCTTAGTTTATATAGTAATTGTTCTTGTTGGTTTCACTGAATATACACGTTTTTATATAAATACCACATTTTCCTAATTGCTAACATTTTGGTCTTGGCTTATCAGAGGACATCACCCAAAGCATGAGCCTATTACTGTAGCCATTTGTAAAACAGCGTTAATGATGACACTGATGTTTTTTACCTTTGCTTTTGTACCACTGCCAACACCGTCTCTTAGGATTTATTTGATGCTGACCATTATACTAGCTTGGCACCATTATTAATCTCATTAGTTGTTGCCTACACTGAAGCAAAAAGAAATGTTGACAATATATTCTACATGGAACTAATCATTTAATTTATTCCTAAATACATGTGATGTATTTAATTAATATTAAATACATTTTTTTGGTTATAATTTCAAATGTTTATAACAGAATTTTTTTTTCACAAAATGTTCTCATCTTTTCATTTTTTGTTAATTTCTTTTTGAGGCCATGGGAGGGCAGCACAGTGCTACAATTGCAGATTCCATTGCAGGCTTCTAATATGTGTTGTCCTTGTGTCAGCATTTCTCCAGAATTCAAAAATGGTTTAGAAAAACACGTGTATAGAGGATTAGATATATGCAAATAAAATGTTTATCATGACGAAGACTATAGCTATATTTCTGAATGCACACGTGTGCTGTATACACTAAATTAAATACTTAATATTTTTAACAAGCCAGTTCTATTTGGCAGTGTCTTCACGACTCTGTTTTGTATATGTGGTAGACATGTCATGATTTACCCATCCCTATCGATTTGACAAATTGTCATAATTCAGTGTTGTAATTTGGTATGAGGTGTTATTTTTGTATTATTTTTTACCATCTCAAGTTTTAGTGTCCTATTTTTTGTTTGCCCCATTAGCTTAAATGTAACTTAACAGTACAAATTGCGTATGATTTTAATTGTCGCAAATAGTCGATTTCTACGCACATGATTTTATACGTGTATCATGTCTGTAAGAATGAATTCTACCAAAATGTATCGGGATCGTGACATGCCTCATAATAAGCTTACACATTTAAACTCTGGAATTTTAATGGGTATGTGCCGGTGTTGCAAGCGCTAAAAAGCCTCAACTACAAAGAGCAGTAAAGCGTGTTTATAGTCCGGGATTGCATCGTATTTGTGTGTGCTGGCCACTGGTCCCCATGGTACTGGTGGGTGGATGAAAGTGGTGCATGTAGCATTGGTGAGCAGAGATTTTATAGATTTGATTGTCAGGTTATTGTGCCTTTTGGATATACTTTCTAATGGCATTACGGGTCTCCTCCAAGCTGGTCCGCTGATGGAATATGATGATTAATGCAACTCATTTCTGTTACAGCTCAGGATTTTCAGCCTGCTCTTTGGAGAGGTCTGCTGTCTCTTGGGACAGGCGTAGAGGGCAACTGACATTCGTACATTGTGTGCAGTTCTTTCGGTTCATACCCATAACATAGAATATACCTTGTTATTTGTACATCAACAATTTAACAGATGTTTTATGTTTTGATGGCAAGCCAGTGATACTTTCGGTCTCGTTTATTGTACAGGGTGTCCATAAAGGTACCGTCAATTATTAAAGTAGTATAATTAGCAGTTTGGACTCTACGGTTGAATCGTTGTTAACATATTCTTTAGTTACTTAAAACAAAAGGTTATCTTCCAACAATTGATAACAGAAGCAGTGGCAACAATTGTAGCCCAGATCTTGGTGAACACATGGGACTGTCCTATATCGATGAAATGTATGTTGCCAATATGCAAAGTTATTTCTTGTCAATGAGCATTGATGCAGTGCTTATCACCTGTTACAACCCTTAGCCATTTATGGAACTTTCGTTTTCCCATGGCAGCGGTGAGTCTGTCTTTAGGACAACCACTGTTGACGTCTCCATGAAATAGCACTTATTTTATCATTAATGGAGGGACGATATGTTGAATCAAACCTCAAGCAGGATATGAACTTGTAATCTTCCGATTGCAAAACGTTTGCTCTACCGCTGAACAAGGCGGGGTTTAGCTGGATGAAGCACCTATAATAAAATCTTCATGTTACGGTGTGTGTGTAGTTTTATCGACCTAGCTCAAACTACTGTCTACCTATAATTCTTTAGTAATGGATGGTGCTTTCATGGACACCCTGTACTTTGTATGAATGGAAGAGGGAATTGCTATTTCAAGCAGACCAATCTTGGCTGCTTTAAATTTCAGCAGTTGACACTGAAATACGTGTTTGGACCAGTTGTCTAACGTATTACAGGTGGCTGCACTTTTTGTAATATAACAGTGTAAATTTAATTGACTACAGGCACTAGTTACTCACATTCTATAAAGAAAATAAATGGCTCGCCCTTATATAGAATTAACTTACAATGTGATGGATTTCATCCTTTCTTCTCTGTCTATTGCTTTCCTTGGGGCTCGTTCGATGTGCATGGCATTAGACATTAGTCCTCACAAGTCGGCCACTGACCAATTTTCATTTTACACATTTCTATTAGACATATACGTGTAGTACCATCTGGTTTTTCAGTTGGTCAATAATTTATTGCAATTCTTTGCTTGGGCACTTTGAATACAGCTGGAGTAAAAAGCACGTGTGTACAGCTAGATTGGCCCTATATTCTAATGGTGTGGATTTCAATATGTTCACAAAATATTCTGAATTAACTTGGCAGTGAGATCAATATTTCACCCTAGTTACTTGTTTCAACGCATTTTATGACAAATTGTTGCTTGGGACATGAACATTATGACGCAGGATTTTGTGGTCATGCTGTACGGCTGTCCGATGTGTTTCCGGCTTGTACTGGACCTTGTTTGTCTTTTATCTGATTTTTCGCTTCACATGCTGCGAGCCTGTTCAGGAACTCCAACATGTGATACAAGGCAGAAACATGAATTTTAAGATGGCGAGTTGCCCTAAGGGTTTCATAACAGTAAGAGTATGATTCTCATCTAATAACTCTTAGCAACCTACTTGAGTACTCATCGCATCTCAGCACAACTTCACCTTCCTTTTAGATGTGGCAACCTGTTACATTATGCAGTGATTTCAAGCGTGACATCCAGTGCAGTTACTGCGTGAGATTATCACGCTTGAAAATGAAATGTTGATTCCAGCTGAGAAAACATGACACAGATTATCCACCTTGATTTATATTTCATATAAAAATATTTAATAGGTTTTCGAAGGTTTTGATTTGGTATGTCGGGTTCTGAGGAGAAGGTCAATAGATTTATTGCGTTACCACAGCAGGTTTTTGATCCATTACATAAACAACTTTGGGAGAGTAACAGGAGGAACTTTGGTGTTCAGATGAAGGTTTCAGGCAAGAGTAATGAATTTGTTACTTTATGGTTCATAAGAGCTACACTCTGTGCTGATGTAGGTTTTCACAGTTCAATGTATGAGAATTGCTCTCCATAACTTTTTTTTTAAACACTGGACACGGCTATCCCGAAAGAACAGCTAAGGAGAGCAATTCTTAGATTTAAACTTTAGCACGGTGGTTCTTAACCTGGGGTCCATGCACCCTCTGGGGTTTCAAGATGCCATTGCTAGGGGTGCAAGACATGCCAGATTTTTGTATTTATTGTATTATATATGTTTAGTGTATATGTATTTATTATTAAGGGGTGCGAGCACACATTTTGAGAACCAAAGGGGTGCAGGCTGCAGTAAAGGAGTACCTGGCGAAAACCCACGTGGACACGGGGAGAACATGCAAATTCCACACAGAAAGGCACCCGAGCCGGGATTCAAACCCGGGAAATTCTTGCTGTGAGGCGGTAGCGCTACTCACTGCGCCACTGTGCTGCCCGTTTCCATGTACATACACTTTTATATTTTTTCGCAGAGCATAGCTCTGACTCATAATAGTATTTTCATTGGCTAGTGCCTAAATGTGATTTATCTAGAGAAAATATGACTCGATCTTGTCGGTACAGTCTGTGCTGTTCATCGCACCTGTACGATTTGTTCTCGTTAAAAAAATAAACTACCCAATTTTCAGTAACATTTAATGAAAGTTGCCCGATTTAGAGAATCGGCCAACTTTCATTAGAGAATCGGCCAACCGATTTAGAGAATCGGCCAACCCAGAAACCCTCTGTCAATTTCCCAGTATTAAGCTGCTGCTCCCTGTTTTTCACACGTCAAGTTTGTGTCCTGTCATTCCAGGTTTGCTGTAGATTTATGTTTTGTTTAAGGCGTATATAACTAGCGCAGGGTATCCCGACAAAACATTAAGATGCTGTCATAGCACGCTGGACTTGTAATCCAGAGGTCGCCAGTTTATTTTCCTAGCGCAGCAGTCTAAACAATGGGCATGTTTCTTCAATACCCCTGCCTGGAAGAGTTGGCCAAATACCCTCTAGAGGGGCTGCCGAGTGGTAGGCCCTTCTGCCAGCAGTGTTGTGGAGCAGGCAAAGATGCACCTTCACCACTTGCCTATTAAGTCGAGACACAATACAACTGCTATCTAATCATGTGAAATGTTGGTTGTTAATAAAGGACTGAAGGTAAACAGGAACAAAAAGGCGCATTGAAGCCGTTCTGAGATGTGTCCTCGTTATGGCATTAGGTAATTCGAATTTTTCTGACAAACACATACCATCAAGTTTACGGTAATGAGTCGAGTGTTGTGCTAGAATTACTCGTTACTGTGTTTTCTCGTGTCTTTGTGTCTAGTCGATTTTTGTTTTAAAGTAAGAGATCTTTAACAGTCACCATTATTGCGACATTTATGTACCACAGGTGGTTTATGTATTTATCTGTAATTCCCCGCCAAAAGAGCCGTGTATAAATAGACATTTTCCATAAACATCAGCACAAATCCGGGACAACCTCTGAGTAGAGTTGCTGCTTCTTTGGATTGAGAGGAGCCAGTTGAGGTGGTTTGGGCATCTGGTGAGGATGCCCCCCGGAATGCGTAGATATCAAAGTAAACGTGCTGTGACCATTCTTATTTAAGATGTTCTGATTCATGTCTCTAACGGTAATTAAATGCTTCATATTTATTTTATAACAGTTTATCCAGAAACAGTTGTTGGTTGGACATGAGGACTGGATTCAAGGTCTGGAGTTTGTTCAAGAAGGTACATACTGAGACCAGTGGGCATGATGGCACCAGACACGAATATAACACAATGTCTCATCTATTTTGTTGAACATTTTTCCCATTTAAAACAAGGTTCCATCTCCGCTCCTACTTGCACTTATCATAATATAAATTACATGTAAACCACAATCACAATATTTCCTACACTTAAGTGACTTGCTGGCCTGTGGACCGTGTGAATAAAAACAATTTGTGTTTTTCTGGTAATGCTATTTTTAGAAAAGATCATTTATATACATGATGTTTCATTTGCACTGGGCATTCTGCTTCTGGGCAATTATTTTTTAAAGCTAATCTGTTGTATAAAAGGTTCCTGCAAGTGCACACCTTTATTGCTTTTGTCATGATGTTTATGGTTTTGCACAAAGCGCAGTCACGCTGCCTTTGAGCATGAAAGACCAAGATGATGCATTTCATTGCCGCTATAGATATGCCCTATATATTATAGCCTAACCTTCCAGTATCAGCGATGTACATGAAAATATTATTAAATGCAACACACATTAATCAGTTATTGTGGATTTATTCTTTTTTATTCTTAATCTAATAGTCACAAAATAAGTCTATGGAAATATATGTATTTATAACACTGCTTATCGCTTCTAATGAAATGAGCTGTGCTGTTATTAATTACATAATTTGTAAGATGCTAATTATTTATACATTACCAGCCATAAATTAACATTTGCATAATGCAATGGAAACATTACAGACAATATCAAATACCATATTGTTAATGGATAATTAGCAAAAATCCCTTTTGTGCATTTCTGGAATACACGCTGGTGCAGTCTCTACATCTGTTTGCCTCCGAGCTTTGCTTGCTTGCCTGCTGTGAGAGAAGCACAGTTTCCCTTCTTCATGGCAGAATTAAGCCAAGCCAGAGAGGCTGCAGTGTGCGATGAATGTTACTGCTTCGACACAGAATGTAGGAACGGAGATAACTAAGGTAGTTTGAGTGCGTTGATAAATTGTGTTCCTTGCACAAACTTTGTCCCCAGGTGTTGCACTTGAGTTTAATGACGTGCCTAATAAGATTGTAGGCAATTTGCGTCCACATTTCTTATGCTATTTTGTCACTCTTCTTACACCACTCCCAACCTTGTCAAGGTGGGTAGCCTCACAATAATTTGCACTGCACACGAAACGCACAGGTTGTCCTTTTATCATTAAATCTGAAAGGAAAAATGTTATTTTGCAGTTGGAGCATTCGTACATTCGTTTCAACGGACACATTTTCTCATCCGGCCCCATGGAGTAAAGTGTAGTCTCCAACTCTTATTATCCACTAGATCTCGTTGGCTTCTCTATTTATCTCCCACGAAGAAGGGCCCCAATGTTATTGATTAATTTGTTGAGTTTGTTTTTTCTTATGCTGAACCATAGCCTTTGGAATCTCTTGTTGAGCTCTAAAATGGGGGCTGTGTGTTGGTGGGCCCTTGGTGTGGTTGTGCTGTGGATAGATGGAGGAGATCTTTTACTGGCCAGCTGCTCACAAGACTGCACCATCCGCCTTTGGAGAGTCTCCCAAAAGTCACCTGGGGAGGCGCCTGTTTCACCACAACAGCAAGAAGGGGTCCTTAAACTGAAAGAAAATACATTCTCCATTGTGTCAAACGGTAACTTTGCGAAATATTAAACCAATATTAGCTATTAGCTCATATTGTGTAGCTCTTCATTGCTTAAATGTGTACGTTTCTCAATAATTTTGGGGTTTTTTTACTTTGCAGATCAGACATTTTTGTACTGTGTCAAGTTGGAAGCAGTGCTGGCCGGGCATGAAAACAGGGTCTATGGGGTGCACTGGCAGCCTGCATCGATTCAAGGTATTATGCCTTTTTGTAAATGTCCTGTATACAACAAACATTGTTTTACTCTATAAAACTCAATATTTGGTGCAGAAGATTTATTACTCATGCTAAAAAGCAACAATTCTACAAATGGCAAGGTACTGCACAATGATAGATATATGTTTTCTTACATTGTTCAACCTTTACACTTTGTAGCATTAACCTTTATAAAGCAGAGAAAATATGTCCTGCTACTGGCCCACAAAGTATGCCACCTCGGAGAAGTTTAGCTACAAATCAGTTGTGCACCGTTCAGTACGCAGTGCTGCCCAGCAGCACATATTAACTTGGTTGTGAACTCTATACAATCTCCCATGGTGTGTCACAGTTTGTGCCTTTTCTCGCTGTGTGGCAATACATTACTCCATCTTAGACAGCAGCTTTTGGTCTTAATTGTATGCTGAGGTCTGCGTCTTTCATGCTGTCTCTAACTCGGTTTCACGCAGCAAAATGTTACAACTCTGCAAAAATGTGAAAATATGCAGAGAAAAGCAGATATGCTTATTTTTCGTTATCCAAAGTGGCGTATTTGGCAATAAACATTGATTTATATGCGCGGGAAAAAATCTGAGGTACAGTATTTTGCCAATTTCATTGTCGCACTACGCTGCCTTTACAACAGTAATGCTCATTTAATAAACATTTTGTAATTCTGTATTTAAAATTGTATGGGGACAGGATAGAGGTCTGTAACACATTGACATATGTATGGGTGAATAAACAGTTTTCAAATGTATTTTTTTACAGCCTTTGGTTTAAGAATATGGTTCAAGGTTAATATTGGATGGCTAGTACATCACTTTGAATCTGGCAACCTGGGTTTGAATCCCGGCCATGGCTAAGAGTGGTGAGTGGGGTCAAAACCAGACCTGGCCCTTCCCCTCTTTACCAACCCATAGTGACAGACGAAGGTGGCCAGGCGTGGTTTTGGGCACCCATCCCCTTGTGTGTCCTGCCAGCCTTCTTAGGTGCCTGCTAACAGCACTTGCCTCAGCTACATGGAAAATGTTTGTCTCTGTTATATCTTTACATTGTCTTTTTTGTAATAAATACTCAAGAGACAGGAAACTGTTGATGGTTTTCCAATAGTGTTTGGTTCATGAATTTTGCATGATTAGTAATGCTATTTACACCAATGAAATGAGGCTTACGTGCTGTTGTTTTCATAGGTATGGACTATATTTGTAAATATTATTCAAAGTATTGTTTACAGTACTGTATTACAGCTTTCAGTAGTCCTACTTGTATAGCACATGGCACCCTCATGAAATTCAGCATGTTTGTAGCATTGTGTAATTCCTTTTTATGCTCATGAGCCACCATTATTTCACTTTATCGATGTGATCACAACACATTAGGGATGTTGGTGAGCAACCATTAGCATTTTGAAATCCTACGAAGTCCTGCCAATTATTGCTGGTATAATCTGAGCACGTAAGCATATTGCTCTGATTAGACCTCATTGGTTTATTCAACCTACATTTTGCCAATAAGGACACAAATTGTTAGAGGAGTTTCTATATTATTATTGAACAGATTATATGGTGATACTGCAGTGGCAGTGGTGCACAACCAGAAATAACAACAACAAACCCAACACAATTGTCAATAAGACTGCCTTACATATATTTTGTATTGTTTTGAGATGACTTGATTTACACTTAGTTTTTTGAAAGATGGGTTTAAAATGAGGACATAAAGCAGCCTGTATCCAACTGAATTCTGAACAACGCTGCACATTAAACACGGTACGTTTTGGTAAATATGAAATTTAGGCTGATCAATGGACTCTTTGATTGTGGGCACCCACATTCTACTTTGACATCCAGATTTCTGGCTTATTGGCGTGTTCCGAAAAGGCCATTGCGTGGGGAAAGAGGCATCTGAGGTCACAGAGGGGAGGGCTTTCCCACAGATCATGCGCAAAATGAATGCAGCCTGTGCTACCCTATGTCAGGAATCCTTAATGAGTAGCTCTGGCTACTTCGACAAGCTGACATTTTTCAAAAGCTGATTGCTTCTTGCTCACTTTCATCTAGTGTGGGTGGGACCTCGAGTTGTGGTTTAAAAACCCTTTTCTCTTGGCCCATTAGCTGAATCTACTCCCTGTATAAAGATTGTATAGTTTATAAAGCACTAACTTGCATGGTATCCAAATAATGTCTAAATTATAACTTAGCGGAAGTGTGTAACTGGTGTTTGAAATGTGTGCTTGATATCTTAATTGGGAATGCATTTCAGAAGCAATGCATTTATTTAAACAACTAATTGTGATATTCTGTTTTGGAAAATATTTAGGTAAATAGAACAAGTACATGAACCCAGAACTGGTAGCTCTATATTGTAAAATAGACAAGGTTTTACCTTTTTCTGGCATTGAGAGAATTGTTGAGATCTTAAAACACCAGGGCACCTTTTTGCAAAGGTTCCAGTTTGCAAGAAGCCACAAATGCTTGTGGCAAAAACATGCAAACAAATGTTATTACAATATATGCATTGTCCTTCAAACTTATTGGCCCAGCACTATAGAGACAGCTTTCTTTATAGCATAGTCTCAGTGTTTAGCCAAGTGTTGCCAAAAGGCAAGCAGTTTTGGACAATGCAAATATCAATGCGTTAGTAGCTCGGGTCTTGCTGTTTAGACAAATGGGCACCTTTCCGCTCTTTTAGATCCACTAATATTATAAAAAATAGGATTAGAAAATGTTAGTTATATGTGCTGAAAATAGTTTTACGTAAAATACTGGGTACTATAAAATAACAATTTCATTTGTTGTATTAATAGTTGTGATTGTGTGTGCTAAATACGTGCAAACAGATGGAAAGCGCAGCCAGCAAATGAATCTGCTCTCGGCGTCAATGGATAAGACCATGATCATTTGGAGTCCTGATGAGGAGACAGGTGTCTGGCTTGAGAAGGTCAGTTGAATCCTTAACCTTTTCATGTTGTTAT
Organism: Geotria australis; assembly: GCA_036362915.1. Classification (NCBI taxonomy): domain Eukaryota; kingdom Metazoa; phylum Chordata; class Hyperoartia; order Petromyzontiformes; family Geotriidae; genus Geotria; species Geotria australis. The sequence continues at coordinate 11,317,807 of JAZEWU010000005.1, read as the reverse complement.
GTAGTGTTTTGTATTGTCCTGCAATAATGATGCAACTCAAATCAGTTTATATAAACGTAGAAGCCTTGTGGAAGGAACATTGTCCAATCAAAAGCGAGCACAGTTCGCCAGTATTTCATGTTTTACGTACGGTTTTTCAAAGTTGTGTTGTTTGCAGATATTTTAACATAACAATAACAATTGTTAAACAGGTCATGGAAAATGATTGTATAGCTTTAATTTTGTCAACTGCAAATAACTGAATCGTTGTTGGCATTCACAAACTACTTATATTTTTTACTATGCTCCCTTGAAACAACAGATATATATAAAACATTCACAAAACAGTTTGTACAAGCTTAAGCATTGGTCCCACACTGATGCTATTGTCAATAACACATTTAAATGCTGGTCCTATTTCATTGTCATCACCAGTAATGAAATATTTAGGTGACCTTAAAAAATCAATTTCGATCACACATAGCTTGGAGAGAGAGGGCAGCTCAATTGAAGTCAAAGGGTTGCCTTTTGTCTTCTCAAGTGTATATATATTCTTTCATGCAGGAAATGTGGATATGAAAAAAGAATACAAGTTGCACTTGAGTTTGCAATAAAGCAGGCTATCCAGAAAGTGTCAAAACAGGAGCAGAGCCTAACGGCAGTGCAAAGAGTTCGTTGTGCCACCCACTTAAAGGGTGTCACCATACACATTCATCTGGGCTGTCGGTAGTATACCTCTTGCTGTATGATCAGCGTGCCAGTGACAGCCCCCGAATTCTAAGCAAATCTCGTGAACCTTGCATGCCAATAGACTTATACATTGGACTGTCTCCATACCTTGCCAAGTAATCTGAGAAACATTGCATAGTTTATCTTTATGAATAATTTATGAGTTAATTAAAATGGCGAAATTAATTCTACAAATGTATAATAATAATATACTCTATTTCTAAATCTGAAAAAAATACATATCCTTTTCAGCTGTCTGCTGATTTTCACTAGCATTCTCTAAATGTAATCAATGCTGGATGCTGCCGTGGAGTAATGCTTAGCACAGGATGTGCAATCCAGAGGTCGCTGGTCCATCTCCTGGGGCGAGTTTCCTAAATTAAACAACGGGCCAAGGTTCTTCCCCCACCTTTGTCCACCCAGCAGCAGTATAAATGGATACTGGACAGTTTACCGACTTGCAGTTCACGTGTGGTGGGGTAAAGTGTCGGTACTCCGATCATTTGCAAGATGCCTGGCCAGCTTGGAAGGTCACCCTCTAGACGGCCTCCGCTCTAGAGCTCCCTCTAGCAAAGGCCCATCCACTGCTAGTGGAGTGTGCAAGGCATTGCAAGGGAACACCATTACATGTTTACTTGTTTAGCTGGTGAAGCTGAAGTATACCCTGACTATATTTAACTGCGTCATATGGTAAAATTGTAATGCAAATATTTGTACGGGACACTTTTTACATTAATCAGATCTGCGTGTGTGAAGATTGATTTCGTTGGATTTGTTAGTGATTAATAGTTCTGTGTTCCAACATGTGTGGGAGCTCTCTCTAATGGTTTTTAAATGGTAATAGGCACCCACATCATGTGCAAAGCAAAGAGATCGTTTTAATTGTGTTGCAAAGTAGCAATTGTTACACGCGCAATGTTGGACACATTTTTAAAGATGCGCCGGAAAGAGAAAAAAAATCTAGGCTGCAGCCTTCAGCTAATTGCGCTGTTACTTGGAACAGATGCATTGTATATCGCTCCCAGTGCATACATTTTTCATACCCACATATCTCAAAGTCATGGCTGCAAATAGGTCTTAGGATAATGAATTACTGAACCCGGTTTTGGTTTGATTGCTTCTACAGGTACGCGTGGGAGAGGTGGGAGGGAACACGCTGGGCTTCCTGGGCTGTCAGTTCAGCGCTGCGGGCACTGCCATCATTGCTCACGCGTTCCACGGTGCCCTTCATCTCTGGCACAGTGACTGTCAGCAGAAGGTAACTTAATGCCCGCCTTCAGCGCACCTGTAGACAGAATGATGGTGGCAGCTGACACACGGCTCATGCGCCGCACGCGCTGATTGATGTCGATGCCGTCTTGTTCAGGAGGAGTGGATTCCAGGGGTTGTCATCTCCGGACACTTTGGACCAGTCCAGGACCTGTGCTGGGAGCCTGAAAGCGGTGGATATATATTGAGCGTGAGCTCTGACCAGACCACTCGGCTCTTTGCACCGTGGAAAAGAGAGCGCTGTCAGGTAATCATTGGCAGTGTCCTTAATCAAAATGTGCCCTGCATTTCAGTATTACATCATGTATCACCTACAAATATGAAGCACACACTGCTCTAAACATAGGGAAATATAATCTGCTTCACAAGTCAGCAAATATACACAATATAAACACTACATTACAGTGTATTAAATGGTCTGATTTGTGAATATACATGGAAAAAGTATAATTACACCAATGTGCACAAATACTGCACTGGATGTGGGTGGTTAATTGGCCAAGGTGGATATGTGTCGTCCTGTACTCCTTCAGAATGTACGTACCACGGTTTTATTTAATATATAATAATAATAATATAGCGCCTTATATAGATATACAGAGGGTTTGTATAAAACTCAATCCTGGATGATGATGCCATATGGAGCAAGAATGGTGACAGCTGTCACACTCTCCTCCCTGTTAAGCACGTTCTTATCACGTCAAGGATTACGTTGTGACTGAACTTAATGTCACTACTTCGGAGACCAAACATCGTTCAACAACCTCCTCGGCCACAATACCAACCCATTCAACCCTGGGTTATGCGTGTGTGCAGGTGACCTGGCACGAGATCGCGCGTCCACAAATCCATGGCTACGACATGCAATGCATCGCCCCACTCGGCCAACACCGCTTCATATCGGGAGCTGACGAGAAGGTCCTCCGAGTTTTTTCCGCCCCTCGAAATTTCCTACACAACCTGGCAAGCATCAGTGGCCACCAACCCCAAGAGCTTCCCACCGGCGCTGGGGTGAGACAACAATACACAGACAGGAATTGGCACTACGTGATAGTGTGACACTGAAGCCACGCGGTAGGGGGTCAGCAAGAGGGTACTGAAAGGAAAATGTAGAACCTGAATTTACAGAACAACGGCTTGCTATCGTTAAATAGTAAAAGGACTGCACCCCTAGTGTGACTGCCTGGAGCAAATTTGGTTCATTCAAGCTGTTATTTTATTAAACACACAATTCACTGAACATGCATTTGTGACGTGATAAATCATAATCTGTTAAAATACATTTTTTTACCTAAATATTATTTGTAATGGCAATTTTTTACTTTAATTGTAACCTCTTTAGGTGAGCAGTGACTTGCCAGAGGGAGCAAGTGTTCCTGCACTTGGTCTGTCGAATAAGGCAATATATCAAGGTACATATTTTTTCATTTTTTCCTGCACATTTTAAAAGTAGTAAAGCCAACCTAAAAATAATTTGTTTTATTTTTCATAATTGTAGGATATAATAATAATATTTTTTAATGTATAACGCGCACGTATTCATTCACTGTCGAAGGTACTCATTCGACGAGAGAACGACTTGGAGGCGCAAGGAAAGCGCAGAGAGGCAGAGGAGGCAGCCCGGCGATTTGCCGGCGCTATATTGCCACACACTGCTTTCTATATATTAGGATATTATCGGTCAATTAATTAATGAGTATTTTTTTTCATTGTGGGAGCAAACCTGAGAGCCCGGAGGAAACCCACCCAGAACAGGGGGAGAACACAAACTCCATACAGAAAGGCGCCCAAGCCGGGAATCGAACCTGCTCGGGCAAGACCATTCTTTCTGTGAGGTGCAGATGTTACCACTGCACCACCCTGCCGATACTTCTTGTAAACGCCTCTTTAAAATGTATTTTCTTTTATATGAAGGTTGTTATTTTTTAAAGACATGTATATTTTTAAATATGTCTGTATTTTTACAAATAACTGCCTGGAAACAGACATTGTGACCTGCCGTGATGGCCTTAATGACGATCGGGAGCTTGAGGTGTCGGCCAATGAGCAATATCAACAGACGTACTTCCAGGCCATTGCATTACAGGGTAAGACCGACTGGGCTTGCACATGCAGCGACACACTCACATCAGCTCTGTGTTTGAGAATATCCTACGACGATTACAAATCGGTAATTGACAAATGGATCAACGTGTCAAATTGACACACTCATTTGTGCACGTCCTTGCTTAGAACCCCCAATGGAGGATCATTTACTGCAGAACACCCTGTGGCCGGAAGTCCAAAAACTGTGAGTGTTGACTAATATACATACATGTGGGATTTTGCCGGACACTCCGGTTTCCTCCCACAGGTCAAAGACATGCTGCCAGGTTAATTGGTGTACTGACTAAATTTTCCCAGGCTGCTTGCGATGGACTGGCGTCCCACCCACGGTGTTCCCCTGCCTTGCGCCCTGTGTATGCCGGGATAGGTTCTGGCTTACCGTGACCCTGTACACGACGACGACGAGAATAAATTTTAACGAATTATTTAATGCATCAGTTAAATGGCTGGTGTGGATGGTGATAAAGCAATGTTTTATCTGCTGTGTGTGCTTCTCTTTTGCAGGTATGGTCATGGTTATGAAGTATTCAGTGTTGCAGCTCACCCAACAGGGAATTTAGTTGCATCATCTTGTAAGGTGTGTACAAACTCTGCTTTCGATTGTTATAGTAATAATAGCATTTTATATAGCGCCTTTCACCCGAGGGTCACAAAGCGCTTCACAAGTGCTGCGAAGAGAACGGCATGTCAACAATGAAAGAAAAAACAACCAATAAAAACAAAGTATGGATTACCAATGAGAGAGAGAAACGTATACATAATTATGTATGTTTTCCATAACACAATAAACTTAAGTCTTAATTGTATTATATATTGATATCAGTTGTCTCAACTTTAGATTTTAACGTGTGTTAAATGAGTTAATCTTTACAACGTTGCTAATTAATATTTTAACAAAATGTTACAATCACAATGATAAAGTCTAGGGTAAAAACAATTATGAGTCTGTGCTGTTTTAACTGTATAAGGATTTGTTTGAAAACTATTGATTGAAACTGGTCCATGGGTGGACGTCAACATTACACAGTCTTCTTCATATGTCTATGCTCCTATTGGACAAGGAGCCTCCATTAGTGCATAATTTCCACAGCATTGATTTAGGAAACTGAACCAGTTTCGACATACAGTATCTCATCAGCATCATCAGGCATGCTTTGATCAGTGCTGGTGAAATGCCACTTATAAAGGGCAATAACCCTCTCTAGATATGGGTCCTGATTTGATGCAAAACCATGTAATACAATAGACAAAATACACATTTGCATTGTGGAAAATATAAGTAACAAAAATATAAGCAGACAATATGCTTCCTTCATATGTATGTCTCCCGACATAACAAATAAAGTATCTTGTTACACAACTCATCGGCCCAATAGCTTTCTGGGAGTGCTTTTTTATGAGTATTGAATCAGTACAAGCACACTCTGGACCGGTTTTGACTTAGTGTCTCATCTATGGATTTTCATCAAACTAGGACCCATATCTAAAGAGCGCCCTTGCCTATTATATCTGATAGTGTACCGGCATTGATACACGTAGGCCTGACTCCGGATCAGACACAGTGCAGTGTTTGCATGTATTAAATCAAAGCTGTTGAAATAAGCACTCCCAGAAGGCTGCGAGGGTTGTGGAAGAAATACTTATATTCTTATGTGGAGAGCCTGCTATATGAATGAGACGTATTGTCTGTTGATCCTTTTTGTTACTTATATGCTACACAATGATGCTAATGGCTATGTTGTGTCAAGTGAATTGAGATTAAATGTGTATGTTGCAAGGGAAAAATACATAACCTTAAACATATGAATAGCCATATTAATTTGCAAGTAATTGTGAAGTTTGGTGTTTGGGCTTTTGGTAATACTAGTTCAAAATATCAGGTCGGTTTCAAGATTCAAACCCCAAATTCTATACACCGGTCCATTGCCTGGCAAACTGACCACTAAAGCTGTCAAGATGTCCGTTTTGTTCTTTGTATGTTGGTATCTTCTGCACCACATGTGCTTAATAAGTGGCACGATATCATGCCCTCTGGCAGGCATCCAAGCCGGAGCATGCAGCGATTCTTCTGTGGGATGCAGAGACGTGGCGTGTCGTGGCCACCCTGTCATACCACGGCCTCACAGTCACTCAGCTGGCATTTTCACCGGATGGATCGCGCCTCTTGGCTGTTTCCAGAGATCGGACATGGTCCCTTTGGTGCCATCGGGATGTGTCACAGCCACATACAGATGACGGTAATTATGATTCAAGAAACCTCTTCACTGGACAGGAGTGATGATTGTGACAGGGGTAATGTTTGTGTTACTATATGGGTCAGAGAGGCACACGAACAATGCAACTAGAAACTAAACCTCTGGCAATTAAGCTCTACAGGTGCATGCCGGCTGTCTTAAGTGCGCAGATGAAAGCAGTCCAATACCATGACAAAGCACTGAGCCAGTACCAGAGACCTGGTTCAAATCTTGGCATAAAAAAACGGTCATAATACATTTGATTTGGGAGTTTGTAATAACTTGGGAGTTTGTAATAGTATGTGCTTGTTAAGCATTATGGACATAATCGGGAAAACAAAGTTGATGTGAAGGATGGAGGAGGATGTTACCAAAATAGGCACTGCAGTGGACACCCAGACGTCCAAAACCAAGGTACGATACTGCATAAGTAGACATTGGAAGGTTGGGTGGTAATTATGTAATGCTTAAGCCATCTGTCAAATGGCAGAATGTAGTGGCAGGGTGTGATTTTTATTCATTGACATTGGCCACAATGATCTGTTGAAATACATTTCTTTTGAACACACCAGTCCAAAGTGAAGAGACATAGCTATTTAGCAGTAATTCTAAGAAGAGTAAAACTGGTAGTTTCCACCGAGATTCCAGTGGGGAAATGTCGGTTTATTCATAAACATTTGTACATCATGAAAGGTCCTTGTAAATATAACTTAATTCAGATGGTCACATGGATGTTCTTTAATATTCCAGTGAAATTCAATGTATTGTAATGCTATTATTTGCTTGCATACCAATATTGTATGTCTAGTCACGTCACATTCTCTGACTTAATATGTACAGGCCAATTATCTGTAGGTGTGAATAGATTGAAAATGTCATAATTTCAGGTCTCTATTGAAGAGACGTTCTTGTCTCGGTGATCCCACTATCTGGTTTTAGACGCCTCTGTCTCGGATTTTTCAATGTAAGCAATTATAAACTGGGTTCAATGCAAAGTAGTGATTATTAACAAATGTCTCTTCCTAATCTCCGAGCAAGCCATGTCTGTTATAATTGGTGTCAGATTTTTAATTGGTGATGTCTTATTATAGTGAAATGCAAAAGTGACATTTTGCTCCCGGTTAACACATTTTAACACACCGTAATAATGCAGTATTGTTTCATCATAAATCCAGTTTTATTGTAGTGATAAAAATGTCTTCTTGCTCTGAGGATTTGAAAATATCTTAACAAGTTTGTAAGAAGCCATGCATGACCATGGAATATGTAACACTTTACAGTAATCGCTTGATATATGTCAATTCAATATATAGAATTTCGGTTTAACATAACTCATGAATTAGGGAACTAATTTGAATAACGTTACTTATATTTACATTTACCGATATGTGTTTTATCTATGATTGGGTGGAAAATCGAACAAAGGTGTGGTGTGCCGTTTGTGCTTGCGTGCATTTCATTCTACTGCAGTGTGTGTGCTTTTTACACTGTACTGCTTTCCCGTGACAAACTGTACAGTTCTGATGTAGGTTTTCATGGCTCGATGTATACGAATTTCTCTCTATAGCTGTTGGGATAGCCGTCGGGATAACCGTGTCAAGTATTCGTTCTCTGTCCTATTACCAATGTAGGTTTTCACGGCTCGATACATGATAGTTGCTTTTCAAAGCTGTTCCTTCGGTATAGCTGTGTGGAGAAAATATTGTGGTAAATGAAGAATTCTAGTAACTGTTTCGATGATAATTTGGTCAAATTGAAGCAAGCAGCCCTTTAGGGTTAATTTAGAGCTGGGTGATGAGGCAAATAATGGGGCTGTCTGCTCATCACAGTTGCATCGTCAGGTCAAGGTCAGGGCATACTTTCCAAGAGCAATAAACAGTGATCTGGCTCAGGCAGTGAGCAGCCTCTGAATGATTACCCATAGCTATTGGTAACCATCCCTGCCAGGTTTGTTATAGGAACTCTTAACATATGGCTTGGAATTATAAAAAAAACGAACTACCATTTTTGAGCCCTGTTAAGCTGTGCAATTTGTTGTGAGGATGGCAGCCTTCCCTTGAGTATTGTTTGAGTCACTGATTGGTATCCACTAAAAATGTATGTATCTGTTTCACATTTTGGAAATGACAAACGGTCTTTCCCTTTCATCGCTCATAGAGTGTTTGCCTTAAGTGGTCCCCAGTCAAAGTGAAATTATGTGAATGTGAAGGATATCATTTCAAATCAGAAATTTTAACATGACCTATTTTGGTTTTTGGGGTTGTGTTTTATCATACTTGCAATTCTGGATTAATCTCTGCTGTATGTGAAATTTAAACCGGAGTGCTGCATTGGCATAATGAGACACTGATGCCTCCGTAAATAAAGTATACGTGGCAGGTTTGTAATAATTTGTTGCGGACATGAATGTTCGAGTTTTTCATTACGTTGCCATAGTAGAGAGTTGGCAAAATGGGATCTAACAATAACAACAGAAGGTGACTTAAGATTTGAAGAGGTGGAAGGAACACTTGTTGACAGTGTTTGCACAAACGTGTAACGATACCTGATAATGATATAGCATGGGCCCAATTCTCTTTTTGCATATTTTCATTTTTGGCAGACGTACACTCATATCTGCACGAACAGCAGTGGGGTTAATCATCAGGGTGAGTTTGGGTTTTGTCCATTTTATTACAATGCGAATCTGGTCGTACATGTGAAATGGATCCTAATCAAATTTGTTGCAGTAATGTAATTTGCTTGATAAATAAAATTGTCAGTATATTGTTTAAAATTGTCAGTATTCCGACGTAATTAGGGGTCACATTGCTTGGTCATAATTACATCAGTGTAGTTAATGTAGACTTTTAAACACTCCTGTCCATTTCCCACTGTTCACAAATATTGGTGTTATCATTATCAAACTAAAATCGTCATACATTTTCAAGCATACAGTAATGTTCTAACAGTGGGTGAGATGTGTTATGAAATGGGGACAATCTAATGAACTCTGATCGAGCCAAAAGCACCAGTAAGAGGTGTAAAGCGTAGTTATGAACCCTCACGTTAGGAACATTATAGTGCAAGTGAGTAGGTCAATTTATATTTCCTTCATCCCTGTGTGCAAAGACCACTGGTTTGTCATGCGGCAAGACTGCAGAGCATGTCTCTAGGAGGCTGACTGGAATATGTGCACGTGCAATTAAATGTCATCAATAATTTAACATAATTATTTTAAATGGTCGAGGCTTTTTTTGCAAATGGCTTAGAATTGTATGGTGCCTAGCAGTAGTGCTGTGCCTACTCTAATAATGTTGTTTGCCGAGCTTCACTCAAAACCAAAAGTAGAACGATGATCCATTTGTATCACTCCCAATATTATTCATGTTCCTTGATATACTGCATGGTTTCTTGAGTAGTCTGCTAACAAAGAGATGTCGTCTCGTGACATTTGGGGAGTGAATGCCACAGTTCTTATTATACATGGCTTGTAGGATCAGTGGGTGTTACGTTCAGCATTTTCAAGTGCTTTTGTCTGTCAGTTTTGGTCCACAATTGTGCTCATTTTTTCCAATAACTGCCCAATGCAGACATTCATTTCAGCCTGACATGCATGCATTGCTGGCTGGATGGCATGACTCTGTGCTTCTCTCTGTATCTGCTTTTGACATTTTTCGAAGACACTGGTGTAACTAACCATCAAACACATCAGAACATCAATGGGCCGATGTGCAGATGAATTAAAAATGTAAGACACAAGCCACAAGTGCGATTGTGGCCATGCAACCCAAATTATATACCATATATTAATCCAATTTTGTAATTACTCTTTCAACTGAGTAATTATAAAATGACATAAACTCTTCCCTGAAGTCTTCTTGCAGCTAGCAGGCCTTGCCCATTTGCACTTAGCTCCTTGACATATTGCCATACACAAGCATAGAACAGGCTTGTATACGCACAATGGAATGGAACAATGCAGGAATTATTGTTAATGCATTTACAGTGTTATTGCCAGTGCTGCAGTTAATTGCCATCTATAAAATGATTCGTTTGTATTTGTAGCCTCTCTGTACAGGCTGCTCGCAAGCACCGACAAGAAGACGGCAGTGCACACGCGTGTCATCTGGGCCTGCGACTGGTCTCACGACGGCCAGTATTTTGCGACGACCAGCCGAGACAAGAAGGTGGCGTGTTAGGCATATGCCGATTTTCGCACGGAATATTGCTTCGTGTTAGTCACACGATGCGATACAGTGCGCACGCACATATGAATTCATCATCGTATCATCTCTAACACCCCTCTGGGAACGCAAATGTTTGGCGTGTCCAGAGCTGGACAACACTCTTCTCACAGTGGGTGGTCTACGTGCCAGGTGGTGGTGTGGGGCAAGCGGGAGAATGCATTGCCGACGGGTGCCATGGGCCCCATCTGTCAGTGCTCCTCCGCCCTGGACGCCACAGACTCTGCCACAGCTGTGGCGTTTGCCCCATGCAAGGCATGCGACGGCAGGTACGCGCGTGATGGCGTGAATTTCTTGACATTTAAAGAACGCTCCATTTGTTGTTGTGGCGTGGCATGCATACAATTTCACTTGGAGTGCTATAATTTACGTTAATTGCATTAACAATTGAAGTGGGTCTTATGCTCTGTTTTAAAGTGTAACATCACATGGAAGATATGGCTATCTCTTGCACCAGTTAAAAACTAGGAATAACCCACAGTGTGACTGTAATTGGAGATTTCAACAGCCACAACACGCAATGGGGATACGCCAACAACAACGCAGATGGAGATGCTGTAGAAGCATGGGCTGAAAACAGCCAGC
>JAZEWU010000005.1:11234616-11287557 GCA_036362915.1 Geotria australis | reverse complement strand
TTATTTATTTCCATATTATTGGGGGGCGGCTTCGCTCAATCGGTAGGGACTTGGCTTCGTAACTGGAGGGTCGCCGGTTCAAGTCCCTACCCGCCCATGAGTATTTGCTGCTCTCCAGGGCTCGCTTGAAAACTAGACGTAAATCTCGATGCTGACGTCCTGGTTAAATAAAGGATAAATTATAATTTAAGTTTTTTTGTGTTTGTTTTTTCAAAGCTGCAGGGAGCCACTGCAGAGGGGCTAAAGAGCCGCATGCGGCTCCGGAGCCGCGGGTTGCCGACCCCTGCAATAGCTGGTCCAGCTGCTTTTATGATGTCTACAGTTATGATCACACCCATGCTTTCATTTGTCAACAAACATGTTGTGAAATTATTCGCTGCATGTCTTCATTGTGGTGCAATTTATGTACAATAGTCCCGATGCTTGCTTGTAACTTTTGATACAGTTTGTTATTACATTCTGGCTTGGAGACCGTGTAGTTTGTGACATCTGGCAAGCTTGCGATGTAGTGTGCCCTATTAACCAGTGTCCTTTGTGCCTCGTTTGGATGAACACAACCGTCTCACCTCTATGTGGTGCCAAATGAAACAGCAGTCCTCTGTGGCCTCCAGGTGCAACGATCAACAGACTTCATGACTATTTACGATATTAAGAATTTCCCAGGTGGAAAGCTTGTAATAACACAAGATGTTATTCATCTAAATTGTGGGGCAAATAGGATGGAAGGAATAAAAATGACACCATGACAGATCCTGATCTTAAGATACGAACTTTATTTTGCAATTGCGTTTGGAAATGCTAGGGAATATAGTAGATGTTTCTGAATGCATTGGCCAAGGTTGGGACTAAGATTAAGATAAGAGGTGATGGCAGCTGAATAGACGGTTAAGTCATTACTGTCTGTTATCGTTAAATCCCTAAGATACCATTGGCAACCCTTGGGAAGGCAATGGTATCTTCCTATCGAGTTATGTCAACCCTTACAGATCTCTCTTCCTATTGCTCCTGACTGCACAATCAAGGCAATCATCGCTATGTTTGTGTGTTGTGCTGATTAGCCGCTGCATTATAATGTGCTCAGCATTAGTTCGGTTTCATAACTGCATAGTTATGCAATATATAACGTGTTTAGGATGCTTTAAAAATACAATTTTAGAACTTGATTCTTAAATTGTTTAGGCTTTATTTACCATTGCCAAATTCCGAATTTAATGTCATAAATCGCATCTTATGTTATATTCTTGCTCACATAAATTATTCATGAGCTGTCTGTTCTCATATTTGGATAAAAAATATGTTGTTATAAATTAATTTCTTAATCATATTTTTATTTCCTAATGATCTGCGGGGATAGGCTGTGGCCCACTCTATACAGGACTAAGTATGTACTTAATGATTGAATAAATTCAGCAAAAGCATTGTTGCTGAGCCAGACAGCACATGTGATCACATGTGATCTAGCACAATCTCACATGTGATCTAGCACAATCTTACACATCCAGACTGCTTCTGATTTAGAGACTTTAATCATAATATGGAGGACTCTGGCAAGATACAATTTAGACGATTGGAAACTTAAATATGTCAGCTGTACACACCTGCAAAGCAGCAGACAACAAAGTGTTACTTATGCTAAATTATCCATTACTAACGGTACATTTAAGAAAACACCTGATAATTTTCCTCAGAAAACCCCACGGTGTTGTGTAAACATTAGCGTGTCTCAGGGGTTTCACATTTTGGTCACAGTGTTTTTGTTGTTATAATTGCCTGACCTGCTGTGCTATTATCCTTGGCCTTTGGATCTCGTTGTTTTGAGAAAGGGAACATACTTGTCATGTTGCTATTATTACACAGTTAAGAACGTTTCCATTTAGAGTATTCAATGACTTGACTGATCTGGATAGAAGGTATTTACATACCAATTTATTTTAGTTTGCTCTTTCTTGGTGAGCAATCATATTGTTCTTCAGGATTTCTAATACATCATCCTAGTATTTAGCTCAACAAGAAAAATTGTGAAAGTCATAAAAGCAGCTCATTAAGCCTTCATAGGTTAATGATACAGCCGTGTCGAGCGCTCTACGTCTCTTCGTAGGTCACGACATGCGGTACTCAGTGGAAGCTGCTTCTTGCAAATGCACAGAGCTCAGCACATAGAGGGAGATTTGAAAGTCACAGTAGGTGGCGTGTCATCTTGTAGCTGGGGTCTGAAATTTGACAGGTTATGGTTAGGATAAATACATTAATCTGCACCTTAACAGAATGCATCCACTCTGAATTTGTGGGCAGTTAATTTGAAAACCGTTTTGCAAATTTTCCTCCTTACCCCTTGGTGCTCTAATAAATTCACTCTGAGCTTAAATTAATTGGGCACTTCTTAAGGCATGCAATTACTGCATATGAAGAATTTATATTTTGATTGCCATATGGTTATGTCGGACAGTAGGATAATGACCGTTTTCACTCGTATTGCTATCCAGCTGTGTGTTTCTGCAGGGAAGTTTTATTCTTAAAACTTCATAAACGAACATAAACATGGTGGAAACAGTCATTGGTCATAGCTAATCACATCCAGAGGTTCACAAATATTTTTGAAAGTGAGTGCACTGAAACACCAGAACATATCTGATATTTTGAAAACATAAACTTTCTTATCTGCAAAAGGTTCACACACCACTTCCCATGACTGTGTGGACCACCAGCAGCCCACGACCCACAGGTTGGGAACCACTTTATTAGATCTTCTACTCAGTAGTTCTAGTGCATGTAATAGACAATGATTGCCAGATTTGCTTTCTCGTAGCTGCTGCACCGTGGTTATTTACTTTAACGTGTGTGGAAAACTACAACATATGTGATCTGTAATAGGACACAATCACAGAGACATTTTTTTTTGTCATGTTTGGAATGTTTTTTTGAATTGCATTTCATACACTATTGTAACTCGTTTTAAAACATAGATCTATTATCCACTGGATACTGCATTCAGTGTCAGTGTATTTATTTGGGTCACCTTCATATTAATCCACATGAGACATAGTGGCATAGTGTGGTTGGCATGGGCCCTATTGCAAAGGGTGAAATGAATCCCCCTTTTCCAATTTCGCCCCCTTTTTATAGCTCGGCACTTTGGGCCCTACAGCCTGTGGGGCCTGGTGCAGCTGCATGGCCTGTGCAGGCGATAGCCACGCCACTGGTGGGACATCATTGCTGTAGCATATCTAATTTTTTTAGAGGGACCTTTCACTGCGTAATGGTTCAGGGGACGTTGCATGTGATTGGCTCTGGCTTTTCTGCTCGTCCCAGGGCATAAGCATTGATAAATGTGTCTGCCACAGCCAAAAGCATCCTTGACTTAATTACTGGTCACAGGAGCAGTGGGAACTTATAATAGGTTAATGTCTTTCTAGTGGCAAAAATCCAAAGAACAAATGTAACGTATTCAAAGGACGACATCGTCATATGTTTGGGTTAAAAAATAAACCGACACATTGTGCAAACTTTACGTCTCCATTATCCTTAACCTTTTCGTGTACAATCTAGAACAGCGTTGTCTTTCAAATCATACACGGTAGATTCAATACAACGGTGGCACGGTGGCGCGGTGAGTAGCGCTGTTGCCTCACAGCAAGTAGGCCCCCTGGTTCGAATCCCGACTGTGTGGAGTTTGCATGTTCTCCCCGTGTCCGCGTGGGTTTTCGCTGGGCACTCCGGTTTCCCCCCAGTCCAAAGACATGCTGCTGCATAGGTTAATTGTCCTTCTGACTAAATTGCCCCCGGTGCCCTGTGATGAACTGGCGTCCCATCCTGAGTATAGTCCTGCATTGCGCCCTGTGTCTGCCGGGATAGGCTCCGGCTCACCGCAAACCTGTAAAGGATAAAGCGGTTTCTGACAATGAATGAAAAATATTGAATACAATTCCATACGTGGGCTTAGTAATGAGTGAACACATTTGTAAGAGTGGCAATGCTGAGGTCATAATGTGCTGTAAAACTCCCAGCCTTGGTTGGCTGCGAGATGACCAATGGATTGAAGAAAACGGATTCGGTAACTATTAATGTGTTTTTATGTTATGTCATGGCCTCATGTTTGTGGATTTCTCTCAAATTCCCTCCCACATGCAAACATTCTCAGTAAATGGCCAAGCATTGCGAACTTGTACAAAATAGTTGAGACGCAAATGAGGCTTCTCAGGGTAAATAAAGAGCATTAATAATAACCGCAGGATTTAGGTCAAAATGGGTTTAACAGCAAAGGGCAATAAAAATATGAACAAAGTAGTTCAAGGTCAAGCTAAAGGGGTTGGATGTACCGCACAATGAAAGTAATGGGTACAACATTGGTTAGTAGCGAGTTTGTCAAGTCGTTTAAAATAATGAAGTCATATTTCCCATTTGTCCAATATAGCACGCTTTAATTAATGAGTGAAAGGTGGGTAATTATTGCCGTTATTTTCTTGTTGACACTGTTTCAAGAGAGGGGATGTGTTTAAACACACATTGCACCACACTTCCCATAGCCCTGTTGTTTTCACACCAAGCAGTTGATCCCCATATTGCACCATCAGGCATGTGTAAGCTTCATTGCTATATAAAACTGAGCAGTTGCATTTCACTCTGTACATTTATTTTATTATAATACAAAAATCCACATTCATTTCAAAAAGCAACCATGCAGTATGATGCTACATGAGAAATGCTCAGCTTTATACAATATCTCACAAACTGGCACTATAGTCTAACACTGTTCAGCTGGAGTTTACATACAAAAAACGTCAAATAACTCGAGAGGGGATATGTTTTATTTCTCTCGGTTCTACAGGAATTGGCTGAGCACCCAACCATCGTAGCAGGTCCACGGCTGCCCATAAGACGCAACGGTACACCACAATGTGTGCACAACATGTACCACACCAGTGCCAAAAGGTTAAGTTAAAGGTGCAATCCTGAAATTGCTTGCTCATGCCATTGCTGGTAGAAGGGCCTCCATGAGAGGGAGCCCTCCCTCAGGAGTTATTTGACCATTTCATCCACGCTGGCCAAATGTCTTGGAAGAAGTGG
The DNA here is from genome assembly GCA_036362915.1 of Geotria australis. Classification (NCBI taxonomy): domain Eukaryota; kingdom Metazoa; phylum Chordata; class Hyperoartia; order Petromyzontiformes; family Geotriidae; genus Geotria; species Geotria australis. Next base: position 11,282,493 of record JAZEWU010000005.1, on the reverse strand, counting down.
GTATATCCACACTGACGATCGACTAACTATACTACTGCATGGACCAGAGGCAGGAGATGGGATTGAACTGGCAGCCTCTGGATTGCAGGTCCCAGTGTGGCAATCATTACACCACGGCAGCATCCCTTCTGTTGCCAGCAAACATGATTCAAGCAAAGAAAAGTGCAGTGTATCACGTGCATGAGTCACGTCATATAATCATATTTCATATCGAGATTGCATTTGTTCACTGAATTTCAATCTAAGCCACTTCCTTCATTACTTACTGCTAATGATTATAAGTGTTTGCCATTTTAAAGAGTAAATATACACAAGTCTGAAGTGTATTATGCACAACTAATGTGATTTCAAAGAGTCACTTCTATGCCAATAAAGTTGTAATTGTAATAGGAGACTCTCTCCGAATGCAAACACGTATATTGGCTGTTGTACGCTAGAACTGGCTGTTTTTTTGCAGACCCATCTTGCAAAAATACAATTAAATAACAGATTGCTAAAAATGCCTTTTTTTCGTGTTATATCTACCAGCATTTCTGGAGCAGTTAATCTCCAGGTATCTACTTGAAAAGAATGGAAAAGTCAGTGCTGTTTACAAGTCACCACAGACATCAAAGGATAACCACCTTGTTACCACAATCTCACAAGTCCTTTTAAAACGTAAGCATGACTGTACCTAGAAACACAATGGCATCTTTCAGATACTCAGATATTCATACATTTTTTTTCTCCTTGCAACATATGCCAAATTTATCCATATTTCAATTTATACCATTTTATTAATATCTTCGTAAATAGAAATGAAAGGTCGAGTTGCTCAATACCTATCTGTTTTTGTATCTGGAAACAAGGCCATTATTAGAGTATGTCATGACACCACAGCATCGCTAAATGCGAAGCTGCTCCTATAACTGGCCCCATTGACGAGGCAATGCACGTGTATGCAACTGATTTTTACAACACGTTTCTACATTCACTAACACTGCTGCTCTTACCACCTGAGTACTGCTGTGACCCTGTGGCAGCTCTAGACATTATCAATGTTCAAACATACAGCACCTCTACTGTTCATTCCTGCTGGACAACATTGTACTTCAAAATCTCACCCCTATAGCCCTGCAAGCTTTTGCAGAAATTGACAATGTAATATTTAATGTTGTTCCCTATGGGGGATATGCTATCACAAAGGAGTGTATATTCCAACAATCTTGTTTTCCAATTGTCCAGCTATAGTAAGAGAAGTCACCCGTATCGATACCATCCAATTGGATTTTTAATTCAGATACTTTGTTAACCAATCGGCGGCCTCAATAACGCATACAACGTAAGCATGTTTGTTTTATCATTCACATTTGGTTGTTCAGATGTGGCACAGTGGTTAGCGTGTTGCACTATTAACCTAATCCATGGTTATCATCAGCGGCAAAGTGATATCCTATCCCCCCCCTTCAACTAACCTGTACCGAGTAGCATGGTGAAGTATGGTGTAAAAACAAACCCATGACTGAAATGGTGTGGCGAGACCTTCATCCATCGGTGGATTGAGAATGGCTGGAATGTATATTATTTATGTTCGTAGATTTCATTTTGTCATTATATTATGGGAAATAGAAGATAAAATTCGACCTCCATATGCCGTATCATGCTTATACCATGTGCATTGCAAGGTAAAAGCATGACAAGGCACACATTCCAAATTGTACACCAGTTTTACTTTATGATATGTGAAGCTGCAATGATGTAAGTTCTGCAATGAATACAAAGACTACAAAAAACCTCGAATATATGGCATGTTAACTTTTATGGTGAATTATAATAATCTGTTAATATATAGTACATATATAACTTTCACATCTTCTTTAGAGTTTAAAAAAATTACATTATTTAAATTAAGACCTCTTTTCTGTAATATTTTGTTCACAATCATTACAATACTTGCTTCTGGTATACCAACTGCTGAGGATAACATCATGGTTTATACAGGCCTTTGGACCACATTTTTGTACACTAATAATTCAACGTTACCTGAATGTCGTTGGTGGTACGACAGATTCAAAGATTAAGCCATCTTGCTGGTACGTGACAATTCCTGAAGTTCTTGTCGGAGAAGTAGATGTCTCAGGTCCAGTAGCAGATCAATAACAGTCCAGGAGTGGGTAAGCAAAAAATCTCCATCAAAACTGTCGATGCGTTGGCATACAATATAAAAACTGCAAGCCAAAAGTCCAGCTATTTTCCTGTGTCGTAAATGCTCATCTTACGTCTCTACAATGTTATTTTTCTGTTAGTGTGCAACACAGACAGATCAGACAGAAACCTAGCCCCAGGCCAAACACGACTTGTACAAATAAGGTCCTCAGGCAGTAGCTGCGGCGGCCAGCCAGCAGCAGGTGGCCCTGGCGCACGTGGCCACACATGCCTCGTCGAGTGCCCACTAAAGTCCCGTCACCATAACTGTGAGGGGCTGGTGTTTGCTGGAGATGCTGCCGTCTGCGCGAGGGTGCTGCGGCGTGTGGCTGGAGCAGGGGACCGAGTCGCCGGGGTCCACGCCCCCCACCGTGGGGAAGTAGGCATGGTGCAGGATGGGCAGCTGGATGGAGAGGCGGCGACGGCACCTGGGAAACAGGGGGAACAATATTTCGTTTAGTGCCGTTGTTATCCTCAATTGTGACCAGCTGCACAGTTGATAGGTAAACTGGGGAGGAGAATGCAGTTACGTTCTCACCGTGTCTCCTGTGAGTACCGAGCCACATCCAGGGAAACCAAAGTTGTGGTCAGCCGTTGCAATGTCGTGATTTTGGCAAACGCATGGCAGGAGTCACAACGCTAACTGCGTAGTCGCGTGGAACAGCGTTTGCTAAATGTATAAATATTGGCAAGCTTATTATTTCCGGCTCTATACACTGTTACTGACCATGCGAGAGTCTATGCCCACACATGGTCATCACTAGTATGACTACGTTGCTGCTGTATGATGTAAGGTAAGAAGCTCCATAAAGTTCCCGAAGTGGGTACAAGTCTTGGTCACAGGAGGGCGTACCCATACTTTACCCCATGATGCAAACTGAACTATTTTTCTTGGAATTACATACTGCAAAACATCACTGCAGTGAAAAAACATTTGAATATTTGTGTTTTAAGCCCTGTGTGTGTATATTTATACGTGTGTCTATTTTAGGAATTTACAATGGTATTTTGGAACGGTTTTTTTTTTATGTTGCATTTCTTCCCCCATATATTTCACTTAAAGTGCTTTTCAGTCTCATTGCGCTGTTTCCCTGGTTATTAATGACACTTTTAATTTATCATTCCAACAAGGACATGATTGCCTTAAAGAATGTAGGCTTTTTCAATTAAGGTTTTTAAATAATAATTAAATAATGTTACATCTGGAATTAACCAACTCACATTTGCATTAATACTGTGCATTCTGGTACACGAACGTTTTTAGAAAAGCCATGCATTCATTTACACAAGTGAAGCAGGGAGTAGGAATGGGAGTGAGAACCCAATGCTCCTGCCCTCTTTCATGCATGAGCTTTCTTCAAGTACTGGTTTACTCCCACACGTAAAAAATATTAATTAACGGATCCATCAATCATCCTCAGCATGAGCCTCCAGGAAAAAAATGTACTGAGGGTTTGTTGGAAAACAATGTAACAGGAAAAAAAAAATTATTGTTCGTGTTAATGAAAGTTTGCGATTTATAATTCCGAGATTTAGTTGAAGTACTCCACCAAAAAGCTGGAGCAGTTCAACTTCGGCTCATATCCAGGTGCTGGATGGGCTGTTTTATCACGAGATGAGATAGGAAGGGATGGTGACGGCTTGAGAGGCTTTTGTCCAGCAGTGGATTGATCATCTCTGCTGATGATAATGAGATGCGGTTGTATGTGACTATGACAATGATGCATATGTTTTAGCCTTTGATTTACGGCGTCCAAGTCAATGTAACACCCTCTGATTATTAGCTAATTCTAAGGTAATCTTCTAGAACAATTATATTTAAGGACTATGCATATAAAAACTGACCACACGTTAATTTACAGATGTGAATAAACCTTTTATTTAAAAAGCTAAGGCATGACATGAAGCAGACATTTATCTTTCACCCTTATTAATATATGTTATGACTTTCTCTCGTGAAGTAACTTTTTAATGCACCCTTAAATTGAGTAGCCCTCAGGGGCACATGCACACTTTGAATTTTGGCAGTGCCCTACTCGTGAATGGTTCCCTGTGGTTATTGGTTAGATTACAGATAGGAAGCATGAAGTTCGCCCCCATTTCATTACAGATAACAGGATTTCTACTGCACTCTAATTATATTAACCACTGGCAACTGACTCGGTACTAAGCCACCTGTTCGTGCATTGTATTTAAATGTTCCATCATCCAGATAATCTCAATTGTGCCACATTTTTGAAGGGAGAAATATGTGGAGTGAATAATAGCATGAATTGTGTCCTAAGTTTTGCGTGTCTCTTACACGTAACTAAAATGATCATCCATGACACCAAAGTGAGTCTGCCCGAAGTAGCCCTATCATATATATAGGGGACAATGGCATAGCTCATTGGTTAGCAACTTGTTGCCAAGGTTCGCATTTTGAGCCCACGGCCACCCTGGTTAATATTGCAGGTTGTCATAACCGTAAAATATGGATCGTCTGCTTCCAAGTGGATGTGAAAGGCCCCCTAATGTCATTCGATATGAGGAGGCCCTTATGTGCCGGCATCAAGGTCCACATTTGACAAAGTCTAAAAGTAAGTGCAAATTACTCAATTGGGATTATACATAGCAATCATTGCACCTTACTGGCACAGTCATGTCTGTTTGCAGGTCAGTTGCTGAGCCGCATTGAACCTTGTGTCATTTTACATGTTTGAGATGTGATGTAAAGTGCTCTGAAATCCCAGCGTATCGGAGGGCACTATATATAACAACAAAATCATTACCAATAAATGGGTTATGAAAACCTGGGACTCTTAAATTTGACATCACAAAGATCCTTAAAGTGGCATTTAAAAAACATAGTTTTTGTTTAAAGGACATAGGGTTCCACAACTTTTTTGGTATTGCACGTGTGCATGTTAACACTGTTGAAATACTGTGAAAACCCCCGCCATCGTGTTATCTATATTTACTGGCACATATATCTCTGTGGCACATGCCATTGGAAAACAACAGTTGTGCGATGCTAGGTGTCAACACTCCATTGCCCTTGGCTGATGTAGGATGATCAAAGCAGACACAAGTTTAAAGAATGTTTGCGGCAGCAGAGGTAGACAGCCTGTTGCATCGGAGTATGCCGACAGCAAAAACAAACACTGCATAAACCATAACGCTCCAGTCAAGAAGCGTGGCTGTGGATTGCAGAGAATGTGCAGCACTTCAATGGCATACATTTAAATTGGTAATAAAGTAGAATTCCTCATTATATGTGGTCATGTGGAGGCGAAACATTGTATATTTTATCATTTGTAATGTGATCCTTGAAAATCTGTCTGGATAATAAGAAGCCTTTTCGAAATGACTGCAAATAATCACAGGCAATAGTTGAACTCGGGCTCTACTTCTCTGTGAATGATGGAAGTCACTGGTAATAGGGTCATGGATAGGAGCTCTCACGTATATACTTTATATGTGAACATATGCTAACAGCACTTGACCCTACAGTATGTTAAGGCTATACCGGGGATCTTTGTCTCTTTGTCTATGTGCAGTGATTTTTCAATTCACTACTAAATTAAAGTGGGTTCAGGGAGTTGTCTGACCATACTTTACCACACTAGTGAGTGAGGGTTGGTGAAATCATAAAGCACAGTCTTCTTCTTTGCAATTCTTCGAAGCGCGATGGTTAAATTACAGTTTCCAATTTCTTTACACAGTTCTTTGCATCTTTATTGAACTCTGCAAGGTCTTTTGAGCTGCAGAGGTTAGGTAGTAGAGCGCAGACAAGGCAGTGTTCCATAGTATGGTCTGCTTCTCCACATACACAGGTGGTTGGGCCGGTCTTGTAGCCCCATCTGACCAAAGCATCTTTTGATCGTCCCGTTCTAGCTCTCAGGCGGTAGAGTGTCTTCCACTGAATCCATGGTGCTTCTGAGCCAGGAGGGAGCACAGTAATGATAGCATTGAAGTACAGTACAAAACATTGTGCTGCACTGCCTATATTCTGCTTATATGGTAATGGTAGAATATATCTGAAATCTAACTTTTAAAAAACGAATCTTCCCAAAATTACACTTAAAAACCACAGAAATATTGTTACAATTGCCTCCCTACAGATAATTAATCACAGTCCATGATCTGAGATAGAAGGCAAAGATTGACATACATAAAATTCATTTTTTTTTATCAAGGCCCCATTGAGGTGCAAAGTATTTAGATCTTTGATGTTGCAAGAAATACATATTTGTCTCATTTCTAGTCAGTCTTCCATTACATAAACTGTGCTGGTATCGTGTTAGCACCAGGCCAGGTCAGACAGCCTGCGATCCCATGGTAACCTGCTCTAGCCAAACCAATCCCATGACACTCCACAACCAGACTCCTGAGCTCCCTTCTCGACCGGAACTGCACTCAAACACTTCTTTACTCAAGCTGACCCAATACAGTAAATATTCATGATGCCACGTGGCCAACGTCAAAACATGTCACTTGTGCTACAGATTGTTGCCGTGTATTAATGGCACATATAAAATAATGATAATCCGCTAGATTGTTTCCGTACACCGTGTTGATTATAGCAGTTGCTTGACCATACTTCCCCACCCTGGTCAGCGTGGGTTTAGCGTAGAGAATATGAATAGGGCCAGTATGATGCATCTATGCATCAATAAAATGTACTCGTGACCCAAACTATATCTAAATAGAACTGCTTGCCCAACAATTTATTATTTTAGATTATGCACATTACAATATATGCAAATCGTATGCTATGTATGTGCTAATTTTCTTTCAATGCTTGGATAGACACAGACCTGGGAGACAATAAAGATGGAGAATAATGAAATGGACAAAAAAGGATAAAATAATAATCATGGATGAATGACAGCCGAAACCAGGCAGTCCAGATGAGACCATACAAATACAGGAGAAAAAGAAGGCAAAGTACAATAAAGACAATACACCAGATGTGACAGTGCTCAACAGACAGTACACTCAGACAAAAATACAGTACATACAAAATAAAGACACAAATATACAAAAGGCAGTGTGCATGAAAGATTCAAGAATCGAATCACCAACCCTTGGTGATGCGATGCATCGAGTCTCTAGATCAATCAAATTGTTTTGGCCCTAACTACAAAGAAAATCCTCCAAATAGGTATCTCATGAGAATTGCTGTCCAAAACTGTTCTTTCGGGATAGCCATGTCGAGCGTTTCCTCTCTCCTTCGTGACGTGTCGCCTCCCACACTACAGGCATCTTCAGATGTTCCTTGGAACGCGTTTCTTGGAACGTCTCAAAGGAGAGAGAGGAAACGCTCGACACTGCTATCCCAAACGAAGAGCTTTGGTAAGCAATTCTCATACTCACTTTTATTTTTTCTGGCATCTCACAAGTCCATTTATTTAATAGACCCGTAAAATTACAGAGTTAAAAGATGTTGAACATCCACCCCCTGGTTGTGGAACTATTGCTCATATATCAAACCACGGACTTTATATTTATTCCCTATAAAAAAAAATCCCTGGAAGGTTTTGTATACAGCTGACAAATCATTATGTAAACATTCCAGTCACAACATATCTGTCGATTATTCAGCCACAAGACAACGTTACTTTATTTTAACCATTAAAAGTGTTTTGTTAATTCATACATTTTCAAATATTTCTACCTCCCCCACAAAGACAAAAAAAACAAGTTAATTGTGCTCTAACACCTTAATCTTATGCAATCTGCCTGTTGCGCTGAAATAGAGAACAACAGGCTAATTGAAAGATAGACACATTAAAGGTGTACCACCGCACTGACTGTCACGTAATTAGAATTAGCGAGCCTGTCATTGGAGATGGCATGACTTTGTGCCGTCATTGTGCGCAAGGTCAAGCGCACAACTGTATGCCAAAAGCAGCCCCACGCACGCTGCGCTATGGGCCGAAACTGCCATTAAGCTGCCTGTTTGTGCATTCCGCCGGTTGCATTATTCAAGGACACAACATTAATCATGTAAGGCATAGCAGATGAACACTAAAAAAACTTTACTTGGGAAAATGAAATGGTTGAAGGGATGGGGCAATGTTATGGGAGAAAAAAACAGATTCGGGCTACAAAAAAGAGCATGTAAGAATAGCGCGCAGATTTGAATTTCTGCGCTTTACATACCGAAAGAGGTAATACGCAGCGATGAAAAGTATCCGCTGTTTCTTTTTTTTGGCACTTCAGGAAATAATGACTTTCTTTACCTTTTAACCAGGCATGATGTGATACAAAATGTAACAATGTGTACTTATAATGGGAGACCATTAGCAAAAATATAATGCTATCAATATTTATGGAATATCATATGCGATGGTGTCTTTCACACTGGTTCTCCCCTGCTGGTCGTCTCAGTCAATTTGCCTGCATCTGCCACTGGGCAGGCAGCTCCCAACAGTACAGATAAGCTCGTTCTGAAATTTAAATTATGCTACTGCCCACCCCCCCCACCCCCCCAGAAAATATATTGTGATAAATGAAATAAGCTAACACCACTTAGCAGGTTGAATAACAGCCATGTTTTTAAAAACAGGATCTGGATAACTGGATATGTCTGAATACTTTATTACAGTATTACATTTTCGAGCGTATGTAATTGAGCTTAAGTAGTTAAGCTTCAAAGATTACAGTATTTATTTTTATCTGCTTACAATCTTGTGAGTTTTCTTTACGACACTTGAGATTTATGTTATGTAGTCATGCAACTGCCTTTTACATTTAGTAAACTGTTCCGAATCCGGGTTTGCTCCTGTGATTCGTTCATGTATCATTTTATTTTTCTATTTCCAACGATCTTAATGAGCAATGTGAAAGGAGTAAATTATTTGTTCCAAAATGTAAAACTTCATATGCAATATACCCGTAGCAATGAGGCCAACGAAGTTTTTTGCGGTTAGTAAAGCATTTCATATGGGAAAAACAGGCAAATTAAAGTCAGCCAAAGGATTGTACTTTTTTTATATAAATTACACTTTCTATATAAATTTCAGTAAACAGTCCCAAGCTTATACTTATCACACTCAAGTCAGTTTTAAAACCCCCATCTGTGAACCAATTCATCCCAAAAACGATACATTTCTATCCTTTGAGCCCTAACAACATTTTTCACTGCAGCAGGACAAAAAAAAGATTTCCAGCAGCTTAAAGGTCACCTGCTGTCATCTCAGAATGTTGGCTCACTCACACCATTGTCCTACAGATCGCTCATTACAGCTGGATGATCACATGCACCAACGTGGCTGCTAAACTCACGGTGGTGAAAAGCAATGTTCATTTGAGGTCTCGTGAAAATCCCCACATTCTCATGGAGCAAGCTCATCAATAATCCAGCGTCGTATGTCACTGTGTAATGCCTGACCCCGGGCATTGGGCACAGCTGCTTTCGCTCCATTGCATTTCACACCGTAAGACCTACACTGCTCGTACTTTATAAAAAGAGATTCGTCTGTAATGGTGTGCAATCTGCTGCTGTTGCTAGTTGGTGAAACTTTAGCAATTGGATGCGTGGCTTGAGAATTTACTGTATAATAAAACATTCTACAACACACCACTTCCAAGCTGCTAGCGGTGACATTGTAAGGCAAATTATTAGACAGGGGGCCCTATTTCACTCTTTGCAGCAGGATGCATGCCAAACACGCTAAACCACTGCTCGCTGGTTACGTAAATGAGGCATGAGCTAGCACCTCCATGGCAATAATAACCTATTCTACAAGAGTGACTTGATTAACTTTGGTGAATATTGTCATATCAGAATAAAAAAACAAATATAACACTTGTTTCACAGACCAAACATAAAAGCATTTCAAATATAAATGCATTTCAATGACCACATTTCAATTACTGCAGTGCACCTTTGAGTGGACCTAAGGAAGACTTGGATTCAGAAGATTGCAGCCTGAATGGGCTTAAACGACAACCCGATAATGTGTGAGACTGATGACTGCAAGGTAGAGGAAGATTACAGCTGGCAATACGGTGTCCCAACCAACTTATTGTAATGGGAGATGGATGTAATCACCATGGCATATCGGAAAACCAATGTTTTGATCTGAATTAGCCAATTATGTGGACTTCTCTACTGAAGTTTGACATGACTAGAAATGACAAACCAGACGAGCAGGTGAGAGGGTCTGCTTTGTCGAAAACTCCGAACTCCAGAAGGAACCGGGTCACACCACACCCGAGCTTACTTCTCTGGCGACTGGAGCCCCAGAGGTCCCTCGCTGCCCGGCAGGATGGTAGAAATCCCTCCGTCCACTGTGTGCACGTCCATCGAGAGGTTGTTGATGCCACAGGAACGCTGACCCACGTGGTTTTTCATGCCGTGATTTGCGGAGTCTACATGGCGAGTTGCGCGTGTCCGTTTTCGAGGGGGCAGGAGTGCAACACGGGGTGAGTGGTGGGGAAGAAGGAACGAATGAGGAACATTATTACTATGCGGCAGCCATCCACCCGTGGTACCGTCATTTAGCGTTCATGTCAGCATACACAGCTTTCCCACATTGACCGAGAGCAATGAAACATTAACCTCTTTACACCCATTATCAGGACGTTATTTTGCAAAGTCCTCTTCACATTTTCTTTCATGAAAGACAATATATTTGTCATATTTGCGAATTCTGCAATTACTGGTGTGTGCATATTTATTCATAGGTCAAAATTGTTTAATACTATAGCAAGTCGTGAGATACAGTATTAAAACATTTCAACTGCAAATAGAAGACGCAAAACAGTAATTGTGATGATGATGTACAATTTATTTGGGTACTTTTTCTGGGTTTTAAAAATAGCAGTGCTTGTATTTTAAATATTATTCTGCTCCACGTGCACCAATCACTATTCTGCGGCTTTGCAAAAAAATATAAAAAACACCGTGGCAGAAAGAAATGGGGGAATTAAATGGTACTGGTTAATGACTTGAAAACACATTTCTAACTAGGTAGCAGTAACACTTGCATAGGCTGCCAAAATGTTTTATTACAGATAATTATAAAATGACTAAATATTAAGTATTAACTGATTAAGGATTAATGAGAGCCTTGTCTTTTCCACTTAAAGCATGTGCTATATAAAGCAATTGTCGTTTCATATCAACTTAACAAAATCAACATACCGATATGTAAAAAAAATCACTCCCGAGCATATTTATGTAGTCTAAACTGGATGTAGAAAAAGTTTATCACTACATTTTAAAGCATACTATTTGACATCCAATTAAAAGAGTTGTGCAAGTTTCCCCAAGGTAAATTCCATAGTTCAATTCAATCATGATTTGTAATAAATGTATAAAATAGCAAAAATTGTGCTAAATGAATGGTGTGGTTTATAAGCACGGGGACAAAGAGCAAAATAGCTTTGGAATTGAAAATCTCACCGATAACTTTGCTTGCCAGTACCTGGGCCTCTTCATAATTTGATACTAAAAGATAAAAATGGTAATAACAATGTGTTAACAGCCCTTTGTAAATCCACTGCTGGATGACAGGCTCCCCATGCCATATTAGTCATGGTAGTTTTGTAACCATACTTCACCACGCTGGTAATATATTAGTGAATCAGGTTGGGGGAAGGGCAGAACCGATTTGTACATCACTCGCCATTAATGTTAGCCGTGGCCAGGAATCGAACTCAGATAGCTATAATGAAGGGGGTCAAGGTAGAAGCGTTCACGTCGCGATCCCTGTCAGGTAATACTTGGTATTGCCTGCGAATTCTACCAAACACTTCGAGGCCGAGCCGAAAGACAACGATGTCCAGAGGCTGACCATCGTGCTTCGAAGAATCGCAAAGAAGAAGAAGCTATAATGAAGTGCACGAGCCACTGCACTGATGTAGCCCTGTGAACAACTAAACTATTTCAAAACATAAACACTTCGTGCTGATGGAGTAAGCTCAAAATATTCAACCATTTGTTCAGAATTATTTACATACACGTTTTATTAGCGTTTGTTGCATCGTTAGGTTTACGGTTTGAGTGTTGTGTGTGTGTGTTGGTAATGATGCATCACTGCTCGGGCAGGACACGTCGCTAGCGGGGATTATTATCAATGGTCAAAAATAACAACGGACAATGCGTCTGAGAGGATGTCTACTGATGAGATGGAAAGATGGAATCGGCTTGTGCATAGGTGCTGGGTGATTTATTACATCATAGAATCATGAGAGGTGATGATAACGACTTGGAGAGGCCTTCATCCAGCAGTGAATTGGTCATGGCTGATGAAGTGTGTGTTTTGCTGTATAAATCAAATACAATGTAATAACTTGTTGAGCATACTAGCAGTAAACAGCCAAATACAAAAATGCTGCCTTTGAATGTCATTCCTATTAGAAGCAACCTTTCCAATGCAGAGGTCAGATATTAGATGTTTTACCAATAATGAGCACAGCGTTAAGACTCAGATCCTAGTACACAATTCAAGGTGATGCTTTTCTCTAGCAATGAGGCTGCATCATTGCAAAGTGGTATGAGCCAATGTTTATGATAAATTACGCAGAATTTTCTGCGGTACGATGCCCAGTGAAGATATCTTTTCAACTGACATCTTTGAACAAGAGCAAAACATTGTTTGCGTTGTTTCGTTGGAAATGGTGGCTTTCCACAAAATGATTTGAGCTGCCATCTTCTGAACTTTATAAAAGTACTGTATCTCAAATTTGTAGAAAGTAATATGTCGCATTTGTTTCCACATGTGCAACAGCATACTGAGTTAATGTTGTAAAATAAGTATTCCCAAAAATTATCCTTTGAAAAAAATATCCAAATATACTTTCATCACATTCACTTAGTATTGTAAAATCAAAGCGATGTTTTTATACAGGGTATTATTGGTCCAAATATTCATTTTATATTGGTGAAAAATGTGGGCTGACTCATTTCAATTTACACTCAAAGAAAATTATTTTCATATGAAATAAAAGGCAGGAACATATTCCCTTCTTTTCATCATTGAAAAAAATAAACACACTATAATTCCCTTTCATCGTAATGAAAGCACAGCCTGTCATGAGAGCTTTGAGTTATATATTTTTTATTGTTTAATGCCACTGAACAATAGTTTTGCCACACAAAGAGGGCATGCAGCTCTTCCAATATAGCACCATCAAGTGAAAGGGAGTCAGTACCTTTAGTCTCAGGTGTTCCAATGTCCCATTTTCAAACTAATTGCACACATTCAATAGGACTGAATAGTAACAAAAACAATAAAATAAATACCACAGGCAACTAGGATTGCCACCCCTGACTTACAAAAAACCGGGGCACCAGAGTCATTTTGTAAAGAGCTACTCATACAGTACTATAACCCAGTGTGAAACCGTCTAATATTACACGTGTCGCAGCAATAGTCAAAATATATATTTAAGCAGATGTACTGGCTGTTGTGTCAGGTTGGGGTTTTTCCCTAAAATAATTCAATGTAGGATTGTCATATCGCAAAACGTTGCAACGGAGAGAAGAGTAACGTGCGACATGAGCAGTTCTTAAGAGCAATTGTCATCACACATCGAACCGTGACAAACCTACATCATTGGATTTTTAATCATTTTTAATGCTCTACTACATTATATATATCCTTACTCTTCTTCTTCTTTGCGATTCTTCGAAGCACGATGGCCAGCCTCTGGACATGGTCGTCTTTCAGCTTGGCTTCGAAGTGTTTGGTAGAATTCGCAGGCAATACCAAGTACTACCTGACAGGGATCGCGACGTGAACGCTTCTACCTTGACCCCCATCCTTACTAAATATAAGGTATTTTAGTTATTAAATAATGGGATGGACTGGCGTCCCATCCTCGGTGTTCCCTTGCCTTGCACCCTGTGTCTGCCTGGATAGGCTCCGGTTAACCGCGACCCTGTACAGGATTAAGCGGTTTCTGAAAATGGATGGATGGATAGTTATTAAATAAATGTATTTAATCATCTTACATTTTCATTAACTGACAATGTGATATTGAAGCTTGTTGGGAATCCCAGGCATCCATTGTCCGATTATGAATTACTTTTCTATACGGAGCAAAAAACGAGATATTTACAAGTTTTGCTTGCTGTCTGGCTGGCTGGACGGACGAAGGGAGGAAGGGTAGGAGGGTGAGTAGAAGGAAGGATAGGGAGGAGGAGAGAGGAAGGGAGGGAGATAGGATATGGCCCAGGGGGTGTTTCCTCACCCGAGCGGACAAGCTGCTCAGGCTTTTTCTGCGAGGCTAAGAGCCTCACATAGGACCATGGGTTCGAACCCAGGGATCCACCCGACTGTTTTTATATTTGTCAGTGTCTTTACTATTTTAGACACTAGACGAGACAACTAACTAAGAGTGTTCGCAGATGAATTTTAACATCTTGTAATATAAGTGCTGCAAGGTCACGTTTAACATATAGTTCCGATATGATAGGAGCTAGAGGTGTTTAAGGCTAAATGCACGTTGGAGTTGTTAAATAACAACTGGTAAACAAGTACCCGTTTGCAGAATAGATTACCGGTTCTGAAAGTGAGGAGCTAGACTTACGACACGTGATCTGCCGATCAACCGACTGTGGTGAACTCATTAATGATGCTGGGTGGACAGAGGTGCGGTCGGGTTGGGATTAATAAGCTGGCCGCTATTGTTTCAAATGCCCCTTAGGGAGATTGAATCAAACCAATGACCTCTAGATTCCAAGTCCACTGTGCTAACCATTACACCAGTGTAGCAGCTCCGTTCACGTCTCAAATAAATACAAGTGAGTAAAAAGGTAAACATTATTTTTATTGCTAGAGAGATGTCTAAATTTGTGACAAACCAATAACCAATTATTAATCGGGTTTTTGGCTTCATTCGGCTAGTGGTAATCCAGAAAAAGATTTGAACAACCCTAATGGTCAGCGACAGGTAGATGGTATGTGGCCTACTATGGCTACCCGGATTTCTTGGAACAGATGGAAGTACCATCCATTTTCAGAAACCGCTTAATCCAATACAGGGTCGCGGTGAGCCGGAGCCTATCCCGGCAGACACAGGGCGCAAGGCAGGGGAACACCAAGGATGGGACGCCAGTCCATCGCAAGGCGCTTGGGGAAATTTAGTTAGTACGCCAATTAACCTGGCAGCATGTCTTTGGACGGTGGGAGGAAACCGGAGTGCCCGGCGAAAACCCACGCGGACACGGGGAGAACATGCAAACTCCACACAGAAAGGCACCCCGAGCCGAGATTCGAACCCGGGACCTTCTTGCTGTGAGGCGGAAGCGCTACCCACTACGCCACCGTGCCGCCCCCGATGGAAGTACCTATTTACCCTACCGTGCATACCATACCATACACGATCTGCTCATTGACTGTAACTTTTGAGTGTGGTATAAATATAATGCACAACAATATAAAATAATAATGTGTATTTTTTATATCACAGCACTTCCACTCTTTGCATTGTGTTTAATGAGGTATATATTTCACTCAACAACCCAGAAAAGGATGTTGCAACATCCATCTGCTGGTAATACGATCAGATGTACCCATCGGGAAGATGAAAACATCACACAGCTTGGTTGAGAAATACAATTCTCTGAAATTGTGCATTGCAGTGGCCCCAAAACGATCGATGGTGTCAGTGTGTGAATAATTAACAATATGACTTGAAGTATTACTTCATTTTGCTATTGTGACACATAATAGATGTGTTTTGTCTAGGTACTGATTGCACTATGCTTGCTTTTTGGTAAAGTATAACGTCAGATTTTTCTTCTTTAAATGTGTCAACTATTTAGCATATGCTCCAGTACTGTAGCTGTATGGATTTGAGAAAAGGCCAATCCATAAAAAAATCAAAAGACTATCCACATCAGATTCTAATATCAAAAGGCCAAATGCCACTGACGGGGAGTAAAAACAACTTTAAATAGAGATGTTGCTGTTTTCAAAAGATTCTACAGTGCTGTATTTTACAACATGACTGACTCAGACGTGATAAAAGACTAGAATGAAGAAAAGCTAAGCAAGAAATGCTTCAAAGCCATGGATTTTTTTTGTGCTGTTCGATTCATTTTAAAGGTCCTGCTTTTCCATGAAATATTCAGCATGGAAAGACAGGGATCACAGCGTGGTCTAAATCAGTACACCTGGCTTGACTTGGCTCTGAGGTCATTAACCCCACAATTATATCATAACCAAACCGAGAAGTGTGATATTTATAGGAAAAGCATGTATACCTTCTCAATTGTCACTTTGTTATTCGATTTCAAGTTGGCACATAAAAGGTATATTGATTTGTAGCAGTGCTCAGCTATAATAAAGCTCTTACCTATGACAGTACTTGTAATTTTATGAGCAAGGCTTGTTTTGATAACTGAAATGTTCTGTGGTTAGTGAAAAATTAGTTTGACATTTTGATCGAAAAACTATGAAAAGCAAATGAAAATATATAATTTACAGTCTAGGGAAATGTACAGAATTAGTGTTTATGACCTGACATGAAAAGAATATTTGTTTAGTTAGCCGTATTGCCCGTATACACAAAGTTACTATGTCAAACCTGTTACTGCATGTATTTGAGCATTAACGAGTGTATTAAGTATTTAATGCCAATTTTGTATTGCCCTGCGTTACGATTGCAAGGCATTAAGGAAGATACCGAGTGTAGACCAGCGTGTACTGTTTTTCTGCCGAGCATATACTGAATGTACAGAAGTCATACAGGTCTTAGATTATCTCAATAATTGATTGACTACAGCTATTCTTAATAAAAGGAACAGAGGAGTAAAGGAGACTGGGTAATCATCCCCAGCCTCTAGGCATGAAATATTGCTTGAACCATTTGACCAATCTTGATGACAATTTTAGGGATGGTCCAGGAACACAATATCGCACGTGAGATTGCGTTTACATCAAAAAGGTCAAAAGTCAAGGTTACAATGATCTCAAAACCTGTCACTGTTCAACAATTGTCTGGCTCCACAATATTTTACGATCTTATTCTAATGTACACCAACACATTTTTGATCTGCTAATGATGGATTATGTCCAAACATATCGGATTGCTGTCTGCTGCTCTACTTTATCCTCTAAATATGTCGCAAAAAGAGTGAATTAAAACCCTTACTGAAGTGCGGTATGTATTTATAAAGGATGATCACCATTTATAACGTGGAATTATTGTTTTTTTTCCATTATTAATATTACCATTAATGTTTCATTAACGTTGTGTATAATTAGTTATATTATATTATTAATTGGTAATGTGTTTTAGGCATTCAAATCAGATATCGTATTTGTTTACTTCAATCCCTCAAAAACGTAATAATAAGTCTGAGCCATCAATGAATTCACTTCAGTATGAAGGCCTCACCATGTCATGTCAGTCAGGAAGGTTGTTTAACCATACTTCACCATGCTAATCAGTGCAAGTTGGGGAAGCCAGAGTTGAGGGGGAGTTAGGGCTGGTTCAGATATCGCTCACCCCTGATATTAGTCATGGCTGGGAATCAAACTGAGGTGGCTGGGTTTAAAGCACAGTGTATATCAAGGTTCCACTGGTACCCCGATATATTGCATACCTTGTCAATACATAACACACTCACTAGTGCATTGGAATTCATGATGCATAGAAGCCATTATTAAATACAGGGAGCAGCATAAGTCGCTTTATCGAGAATAATGAAATCACTTTGTGAGGAATACTATTTATTGGTTATTCAGAAATTGTTCAAAGGGTCCTCCATCATCTTCAACACACGTTTTGCACCTATGGACCACTGAACAACATAGAGCGCAGCACAGTTCTTTGTTATTATTCATGATCTCGAACTGTTGGCGTATCAAAGTATTGTTCTCGGTAAAGCAATTTATGCCGCGTCATGTACATTCATTCGGTCAACAATTTTGGCAATAAGATACTAAAATTAGTTTAAAGTGATCTAATTTAGGGCTTTTGGAAAAGCTCATATTTATGTATCATCGATAAATTATGCGCACTGACAAGAATGTTACTATGTTTCAAGGTAGTCTTTTTTAACAATTTAATAAACGTGAATAAATGCACACTGGCAATAGCCTTGTCTCACAATGTTTTTTAAACCCCTCACATTGGAATATTCAAACAAAATATAAGGATCCACTGTTTATACTTACAGACTTTATGAATGAATGCTGCTAAATACAAGACAAAGATCCTTGTATAGCCTAGTACAGACAGTCGTGACAAGTGCTGTTAGCAAGCAACACAAGAGGCACACAAGAGGGTCGGTGGCCACAACCATGCCAAGTGCTGATGTTTACATACCACACCAAGTACTCATTTAAGGCAGAGTTGACCTAGGGGAGGCCCGGGACAGATTCAGATTGTCATCACTGGTGTTAGTGCTAAACACACACACACACCAATCCATGTGCTCACCATCACTTTTACAAAGCTGGAGAAGATTCTCAATAGTGCTAATGACAGCTGTGTATTGGAATTCCCTATGCAAGTGAGTCAATGTTGTATAATTCAACAAATAAATAACACATGACTGTTACCAATTTCCAGAGTGCATGTAAGGAGCATTATTACTCACATTGGAATTTTAATTAATCAACATTTGGGCTCTAGGGGTCCATATTTCGAAAGTAAATTCAAACTACCCCGTTAAATACAATTTTGTTATTTAGACCAAAAATTATACAAATATATAATGTACATTGCAAAGGTATTGAGAACATACACAATATCCATTCTGAATTCACTACCATTACAATTGTGCTGTCACTATTTTATGTCATTTTATGTCAATACAAATTATGCACTACACTGCAAAGGATGAATTACACTTAATTCACCATGGATTCAGTGGAAGACACTCAACCGCCTGAGAACTAGAACGGGACGATCAAAAGATGCTTTGGTCAGATGGGGCTACAAGACCGGCCCAACCACCTGTGAATGTGGAGAAGCAGACCATACTATGGAACACTGCCTTGTCTGTGCTCTACTACCCAACCTCTGCAGCTCAAAAGACCTTGCGGAGTTCAATGAAAATGCAAGGGGCTGTGTAAGAAAATGGGAAACTGTAATTTAACATCGCGCTTCGAAGAATCGCAAAGAAGAAGACCAAGGTAAAAGTCACCAGCACACATCAATGTTTATGTTCACAGCAACCCATATTTAAAACATTTGAAATGTCGTAAAACACACTGACTTTTATTTTGGCTGAAATGGGGATGATGTCTGATTATGACGTTACATTTCTATGTCACAATTTGAATATTACTACTGATTATTATTCTTTTCATATACAAGTTATATTTTATGTCTATACAGGAAACCTCAGGGAGGGAGGGAAGTCAGCCAGGCGGTCAGCTGGCGCCAACCCGCCAGACACTGCTTCCTCTATATTATAATAATAATTTCAATTTATATAGCGCCTTTCACCCGAGGGTCACAAAGCGCTGCACAAGGGCCGCGAAGAGGACGGCACGCCAATTAATTCATGAGGGGAACAGACAACCTCTAACATGGCATGCATTTATATAGATTTAAAAAACCTTGTCCCAATCTTTTAAAATAGTTATAAAGATATTTGTTTAAGTTAAAGTCAATTCGCTTCACACTATGCTAACAGCAATAACTTTGTGAAGCTAAAATTCCCTTTTGAGTGGTAAACTATGGATTTATGAGACGGCTCTCAGACACCTACACCCACTTGCAAGCCAAAAGGTCATATTTTTGCACATCACAAGCTGCTGTGTGATCCAGAGAGGACAGCTTAGTGAGGATGGTACAAAGAACCAGGGTATCACTATTAAGAATAATTGTGATTTACAATTAGGCCGTCTCTCAGATGAAGGGGAGCAAGTTTCACATGTCACACTAGAATAGATAAACTGTGCCCTTTGCAGTTTGAAAGTCAGAAAAACTCCTGGGCTAAATGGTATATTATGGGATCTTATATTGCTATATTATTAAGTCAGGTGTTTCATCACTCAACCAAGCTCCCGACCGTGCTCATCTCAATGAATGGCGCGGAGTCACGGGAGTGGGTGAGTCATACAACAACCACGGTTAACGTCCCACAAAGTGGCACTCATTTCATCTCATTTTATCATTCAACGATCACAGGCTATTGATCCCTGACCGTATATGAACTTGTACCCTTCCAATTGCAAGCTGCAAAGCTTGAGTCATACCACCAACCAATATCATTTGTGTATAATTTCACTGTATGGCATTAAATATTCCTAATGGCACTGACATTATCACCGATTATGTCCCCAATCATTATTAAGGTGATATGGCAATGAAGCATACAAAATGTATTTTTTTCTGTTTTCATTCCCATGAGACATAGGGCAAAGGCTCTGACAAAACGCATTACATTTTGGAATCAGAAAACACACTCACTGTAGTGCCAAAACCTAGGTGGCAATTCCCAAAAAGCTGTGTGGATTTTCTTTATTAATTACTATTTATATGTATAGCTCTTTTACTCCGTGCAGGTTATGTTTTGACCATGCTTCACCATACGGGTTGACATGTGGATGATGGAAGTGGGGCGCATTGTTATTGGAGAATAGGACTTCCGTACAACAATGTATTTTGCTCCATGGTCCTCTGCTGGCCACCACATAGTCCCAAAGGTGCCTGTAACAACGTGGCATGCATGATGGTCACCCACCCAAGCACTACCTAGGCTCAACCCTGCTTAGCTTAGAGATCGTATGAGATTGAGTGCATTTCGGGTGATTTAGTCATTAACAGTTTACTAAATGTTTAACAGGATTTTGATGTATAATCGATTATATAGTAAAGTTATCTCCATAGATTAATTAACTATTTGGAAATTGCTTATGCCCTGGGATAGAAGCTATGGATGTAAACTCAGCAGGGAACCAGCTGCATTACAAAGTATGGGTTTATTGTTCGATCCACTGCATTATATTAGCATAAACACAAGCCCTGCAGAAAAATAACACACCCACAATAGGGGAGCATTCATATAAGCCTTAAGTAAAATTATAAATATTCAATAATAACAAAAATATGGTATATTAGAGCTTAAAGCAAATCATTTACAGAGTGCCCTATGCACATGACAGCATTTGGAATTTGGAATTCAGAATCCTGACAAGCTTATGATAAAGAACTCTCAGGAGCATTAATGCTGTTCTAAATTGAAATTACTGGCATGTGCAGGACCAAGACCTAAAAATATATGATTGACGTAGATGTGTAAATAAGTTATATCATATTATTTTGGGTCATCAGATTTTTCCATTATATTACGTGATATATCCATAACCAAACATAAAGCTTACATTTGATCATGTATAGACGATATAGACTGGCAAATAAGTAAGATCAATATATTATTTTACACATTCATATATATTTAACACTTATTCCAACCAAATTAATTAGCCATGTACTTGCTAGCTGGCAAAAGGCTCAAATATTTGAATGTTATTTCCAACTGACAATGTCAAGCCATGGAGATTAAAAATTAAAAATATGAGTTTCAAATCAAAACACATCAAGACCAGAAAATTCTAATCAGCTGAAAAGTGAAAACTATCTATGCCACAACATATGACACAATTTTTTGCAGTATAATAAGCACAGGGTTAGGATGAACAAGTAAATCATTGCATTTAGTGTAATGGTCATACAAAGATTCTGCTGGTAATGTCATAGTGCATGTAAATATGCATGTGGTCATTACCAGTCAGGATGTCAATTCAATGGAACAAATCATGTTTAATAATGCAGTGATGCAGTGAACCCAGCCCATAAATAAGTAACCGTAAGGCTCTTTGGAAGAGGATTGTTTAGCTCCATTTGTTTGAAACTTGCTGACCTCAAAAATAGCTCAATACAAATAATTTGTCACGTTTATGGGGCATCCCTGTCATCCCCAAACTCTATAAACAATACAAGCCTCCAAATCATGAAACCTCTTGAGATCTGCTTAGTAAGCAAGACGTATAGAGAATCCATGTCTTGGCTTCCTGCAATGAGTGGGGTCATAACCCCACAATGGCCTTTCTTTTTCAAGGTAAGAAATGTAATTAATGAGAAGCGAGGCTCTGAGGGTTGTAAAATAAACAGAGAAATACCGAAAGGCCACAGCTCCATACATTAGTTGGCTCGCATTCATCACACGGTGTTTATAATTAAAGTAATTAATTCATAATCAATCAACTCAAAATGTTCCATTAGAAATAAAATACAATACTATGAATATTGAAGTGTTACGTATTAACATATTTTAATAATTAAATCTAATTAAATGGTCAGTAGAACGTTTCCAAAAAGCTATAATGCTTACAATATCAGAACAACGATAATGTGTTATAGATTTATAAGCATCAATTATAAGGTTATAAAATGAATAGTGTTCAATAGTCCATAAATGTACTGTAAGGTGGTCACCCATCACTTAGCACTATTGGCTTTACAAAAGACAGTTGTAAATTAATCCTTTAAGAGGGGCTTGCTCAAATTGGTGTGGAGCTCCAGATACAGGTGCACAGCGTGATATATTCAGAATGCACAGTAAATGGGACCTTGCTACAGCGGGGTCAGTACCAGCTACCGCTGTGTCACCTACCCTGGTAGCAGTATATTGCTGCTGCTTTACCAGTGTTATTCTGAGGTAGTCATTGATCTTAGCCTTAAATCAGCATTACAAATGTTAAGATAGAAGCCATATAAATAAAACTTGAGGTAAAGCATTATTATTTTATCACAAAGGTGCATTTATCAAAAGCAGATCAAAAGCAGATGTCTAGCTAGATAATCCCACGTGACTTATGCTATTAATAAACAGTATATCACGTTTGTGTTTAATCATACACTGTAATGTGTTCATCGTATAATCACTGTAATGTATGCATGGGAGATTGCCAGGTGAGCAGTGTAGCAGATAGGTGGTTAGTTTCCTACAGTTGTAGCATCTCAAGCAGTTACATAAACTGTCGATAAGAGATTGCTCCTGTGACCATGAAATACAAGCTGATTCAAAGGGCAGAG
This sequence comes from Geotria australis, assembly GCA_036362915.1. Lineage (NCBI taxonomy): Eukaryota > Metazoa > Chordata > Hyperoartia > Petromyzontiformes > Geotriidae > Geotria > Geotria australis. The sequence goes on along the minus strand of JAZEWU010000005.1, from coordinate 11,259,309 downwards.
ATGAGCAAAGAGATTAAATACGATTTCATTCAAAATAACGGAAGCAATGTGCATGCAATATTTTTTAGAAATTGTATTACTATAAAAACCTGATAGACTTGGCAATCTTCTACTTTGCGATTCTTTGAAGCACGATGGTCAGCCTCTGGACATCGTTATCTTTCAGCTCGGCCTCGAAGTGTTTGGTAGAATTCGCAGGCAATACCAAGTACTACCTGACAGGGATCGCGACGTGAACGCTTCTACCTTGACAATGGGAACTGCATATTCATTCATTATTTTTTTCATTAATTATCAGTACCCACTTAATCATGTATAGGGTCGTGGTGAGCTTATCGTGCCAGACACAGGGCGCAAGGCAGGGCTATAACCAGTATGGAACACCAGTCGACCACTGGGCACCAGGGACAATTTAGTCAGGCCAACCTAGGCCGCATTTCTTTGGACGCTGGGAGGAAACTGGACTACCCGGCAAAAACTCACGCGGACACGGGGAGAACATACAAACTTAACACAGAAAGGCACCCAGGCCAAGAACTGATCACGGGGCCTTCTTGCTGTTACGCACCACTGTGCAGCCCAGTATTGCATATTCACAGGAACATATGATTTATAATACACCTATCTTAATGTCTGAAAATGAGTCATCATGATTTGTCATAAAATGACAAACCAAGGCACCAGGATCAGTGCACAATAACATTATAAATAAATACACGACAGTATATGAATTTAGAAATAATGTGCATATTGATATCAGTGGGCTGGAAGGTTCCAATTCTGTTGAGATCCGATGCATGACACTGAAAAGAGGCAGTGGTTTGATTATTGATTTTTCTTTCCCCTATTACAGTCACTGGGAGTTAATTTTTAATGATTTTGTTCTGATATTATTGGCCACAGCAATGTATACAAAATAAATTAATTCTCCTTGATTTTGGTTCAATAATAAATATTTTATTGACGAAAAGCTCTCGCTGCGAATCAGCCAACAGCATTCCATTCTGTGTCCCTCCTGCCGTTCATCTGGATTGAGCTGTGCGTACAGCCGCAATGTGTGCCTGCTACTCATGTCGTGTTCATTTATACCCTCTCCTAGACTGTTTACTGATTTTTGGAATTTGTGTGCACCGATCTATCTTTTGCACAATCTTGTACCTCTTCCTCTGTTGTACTGTTTTGCACTGTTTGTGCTTGACTATATTTGTGCTTTTCTTCAAGTTTAACTGTCCATATTTGTTATCTTATTTCTTGTCAAATATATTTTTAAATACATTTACAATCGATAACGCGCACAGTATACGTTCAGTGTCGAAGGTATTCGTTCAATGAGAGAACGACTCAGAGCTGCGAGGAAACTGTAGAGAGGGAGTCAGCTACGGGGTCAACCATTGCATCCTATATATTATTATTATGTTATCGGTGAATGATTTAATGCGTTTGTTTTTTGTTGTGACAGGAAACCAGAGAACCCGGAGGAAACGCACGTAGAACAGGGTGCCTTTCTGTGTAGAGTTTGAAAGGCTAGTCAAGCACCACATGAAATCCATCCTTCCTCCCACCCTGGACCCCTTTCAGTTTGCATATCGTGCCAACCGGTCCACTGATGACGCAATCTCCTCTGCCCTCCACTTATCCCTCACCCACCTGGACACGAAAGGCTCCTATGCGAGAATGCTGATCATAGATTTCAGTTCAGCATTCAATACCACCATCCCTCAGCAGCTGATAAGGAAACTGGACCTGCTGGGCCTGAACATTTCACTCTGTGACTGGATACTGGACTTTCTCACTGAAAGACCGCAGTCAGTAAGGATCAGCAATAACACCTCGAGCCCCACCAAACTGAGCACGGGAGGCCCCCCCAAGGATGTGTGCTTAGTCCCCTGCTCTTCACCCTGCTGACTCATGACTGCACCAACTAACAGTTCCAACTACTTTGTCAAATTTGCTGATGACACAACTGTGGTGGGTCTCATCAGCAACAATAACGAATCGAACTACAGGAATGAGGTGAAGCAACTGGCAACGTGGTGCAAAGATAACAATCTTTCCCTAAATGTAGGGAAAACAAAGGGGATTGTTATTGACTTACGGAAGACACAGGGCGCAAGGCAGGGCTATACCCATGCAGCAGCATGTCTTTTGGACTGCGGGAGAAAACCCGAGCACCAATAAATCTATTTTTAACAGATATTACCAAGTTTAAAACCTTACAATCCAAACGAATATACAATACCGTAAGTATGAATACGAAGAAGGGAGCAGAGGCACAGTGGTTAGCGTAATGTACTCTGATGCCAGAAACCTGAGTTCGACTCCAGCCTTGGCAAGCATCAGTGGTGGGTGATATCTGAAACAGTCCTAGGTACCAACCCCCTACCACATCCCCTCTTTACCAACTCCCATGACCGAGATGATGAGGAGAGGCCTCCATGCAGCAGTGACTTGACAAAGGGCGATAAATTATTGATTAATTATTATGAATACTGAAAATTCTCCAACCATGCTGCCAGATAAATCACTTTAACTAGCGCAGCGGGTCTTCTCACCTCTGTGAGACTAGAGAAAAGATCCGCATTGCATAATGAGCTTACAGCAAAGCCACCAATTAGGAGCAAACTTTTGTTGCGACAAAATTCTTCCCTCACCCACTGAAATGTTCTTCACATGATTCACTTTACCCTTTTGCCTGCTAATTGTTTGTGCAAGGTCAGACCATTTTCATGAGTATGAAAGTGTCATATACGTAGCAGGTCCCACTTAATAATGCATTAATACATTGATTAAATTCAGTCCTTATGCTCCAGGGTACAGTACATGCATTAAATAGTGTGTGAGAATTGATTATTATTTAAACATTTTGCATGGATTTCACATGCGGCGTTACGTTAAGGCTAGCGGAGCAGACAAAACTATACAAGTGAGACACAATATGAACAACAAACAATAACAAAATTCATTCATTAATTGTCAAAAATCGCTTAATCCTGTTCAGGGTTGCGGTGAGCCGAAGCGTATCCTGGCAGACACAGGGTGCAAGGCAGAGCTGTACCCAGGATCGGACGCCAGTCCATCACAGGGCATGGGGGGCAATTTAGTCAGCAGTACAAATTAACCTATGCAGCAGCATGTCTTTGGACTGTGGGAGGAAACCGGAGTGCCCGGCAAAAACCCACGCGGACACAGGGAGAACATGCAAACTCCACACAGCAAGGCACCTGAGCCAGGATTCGAACCCGGGGCCTTCTTGCTGTAAGGCGGCAGTGCTACACACCGCGCCACCGTCCCGCCCTACAATAACAAAATACAGTCGAAGGAAGAAAAATAATGATTTTGGTACGTCAATTGTGACCCCACATCGTGACAATTCATCAAATTGCCAGTGTGGTGGTTGGGGTTTGGTGAATCGTTATTTGCCTACATAGCAGTATGTAGCTGTGGTTATTTGAACCGTCATCATTATTTTGTTAAGGTGTGCACATTTGTGTCGACAGTATATTACTCTTTATCCCTCTATTGTTACCCATCAGCAAGGCTAGAAGTATCAACAGAATTTGCAATTAGCAACTGATTAGGGAAAGACCTTAACCTGGTTAGGTTAATCCTTGCTTCTGACAAATGCTCTCGGGCGCACACAGAAAACACGCTCTGAAATCTGCACTCTGGCTTCCAGAACGCATTTAGAAGCACAGTGTCCCACGATGAAGGATTACCCCACTAAGCCCCAATAGGCACTCATGCAGTCCCACACGTGCTGTTATTAAACCACAATCACATTAAAGAAAACAATATAAAGTCTGCAACTTGCAGAATAGCAATAACAGTTTAGGTGAGCGCAAGTGTAATGGATACCATTTAGCAGCAGTTTCTGCGTGCTGGTGCCGTAGCCAATGGGAGTCTGGATGTAGTTGTTGCTGCTCCACGAGCCGGTTAACTTCTCCGGGCTTTCCTGCAGCTGCATGGTGATCTGCTCGAGTTCAGAGTCCAGCTGGTGGGGAAATGCACACCACGCGCACATGGGCACGCAACAATCCTTAAAGCACAAACACAAGGTTCCACTCACTTGCAAAGTAACTCTCCCGCACATCAGCTGTTCTCATCGAGCCATCTCCTCGGGCGTGTTGCGTCCTTTGGCTGTCATGCTGTCACCAGCAATGTATGCAATTCCTTGCAATGACGTGGCCTGCCAAAACCCACTTATATTTTCTTAAGTCTCTAATCTGTGTTTGTTCACTAATCCATGTGTTCCTCGTCCTGTATCTCAGTATAATCCCAAGCATTTATATATTTTTAACGAACACAAACACAATCAATTCTGTACTACGACACAGATTTTCACGTTGCTTTTATTTCCTGAAAGAGCTTTCATCGCTTGCAGCGATACGTCGGATATCATGCCGAACAAAACACGGTACAATTGTTCTACATAGTCATTGATATTCAACAGAACAGAAACGGGAGCAGTGCACCTCTGTGATGCGCATGCGGAGGCGGTGATTGTCGCTCTGCAAGCCCTCGAAACGGCTGTTGGATGTGTGGTTGACACTGGAGACGGACGGAGGGGTACGGGTGTCCTCACGCTTCTGGTTTTGTGTGAACCGAAACCTGCGGTTCTGCGTGGCCTCGTCTGGATTTGTTCTCAGAGTGATCAGCTGTGCATGAAAACAAAGCATTAATCAAACAGAACGACATCTATATCAATCAGACACATCTCCAGATTGAAAGCAATGACCACCTAGTACAGTTAAATGATTACGGTACTTAATAATAATGATAAGCACATATATTTGTCCAGTGCCGTATTTCAGAGACAAAGTCACAAGGCCGAGGCCTGTGGCGACGCTTAAGTGTCCCAATGGCTACTCAATTTTTTTTTTTTTAAGGTTTCATGAGATAGGATGGAGTAAAGGTCATCTGGCAAAGCGCTTCCAGTCGAGCTCTTGTAGCTACTGTGTAAATGCAATAACTAATAATTAGTGCAGATTCGTGCAAAGGCAGGCCTTAGTGCAAAGGCAGGCCTAAGGCAGTATACAATTCCAGGTATTCCCCCATTGACTGCCCCCTTTAAGGCAAAAGACCAAAGTTAAAAAAAACAACCAAAATAGTCAGAATAAGAGGATAAAACCCCAGAGTACAACACCACTACTTCCCCACCCCACCTACGCTTCATTGAGCCAAGATCAGAATTTGCCGACTGGTGAGGTTGTGGTAACCTCGGCACGAGCCCTCCCTGCAATGCCTTTGGGTCTGTTAAACAGATCAGCCAGAGCCCTAAAATATCCAGCCTTGGGAAAAAATGTCTTAAAAGACGTATGCTCTTAGCTGCTCTCTGCATATTTTTTTGCTGTGGTAAAAAAATAATTAGCAAGGAATATATAACATTAAAGAGCACGTTAATACTATATGCGCCGTAATGATTCAAAAATACTGCATAGGTTTAGTGTCTACTGTGCAACAGACATAGCATATTATCTGGTTAATGTATCCGCAGGAATAACCAGGGTGACAAACTGGATCCAAACGACGAAACTCCGCAACAAGTGGAGAAGATGCGACCGCTGGGCCACATCACTGCCTCAACAAACAGTCTCTGCTCTTTGATGTTAAAATGGAAAATATCAATGGTGTACATATAGCAAACACTAAATGTTGATGGAAGTACTCAATTTATTAATCACTTCTTTGGAGGGACAAATATGCTTTTGTAATGACTTTTTTGGTATTATTTGTTTCACTTTAATTGAAGATATTGCAATTATGAATATACCCAAAACAATGCAAGCAATGTATGCAGCAGCAGTTTATGCATAGTGCGTATACATATAGATTACCATGACCGTTATTCATGAAGTGTGCATCGAGGCAGATTTCACTCACTTTACATTTTACATGTGCATACACAAACACTGTGCTGACCTTTACCCTGTACATGTACGCACATACATGCACACTGCGCCGACCTTTATGCTCGATATAGGCGTACATACGCACTGTGCTAACCTTTAACCTCTATATGCGTGTACATACATGCTGTGCTGACCTTTACCCTCCATATGTCCATAGATACACACTCTGTTGACTTTACCCTTTACATGTGTGTGTGTGTACATGCTCGCTGTGCTGACCTTTGGAACAAAGACCAGACAGAGTGTGATGGTGGAGCTGAAGATGGTGACGAGGGCCACGATGCAGTACTGAACGTTGGGCTGGTCTCTCGTGAGGAAGGAGACGGCCGCACCGATGATGCACATGATGCCCACGTTGTAGACGCTCATGCCGATGTACTTGCTGTCATTGAGTGCCGGGATGGAGACGTTCCTGGTTTCCCATGCCAAGAAGCATCCAAAAACCTACGCACAGAAGCCAGTGGGGTTTCACTTACGTTGCTGCGGAAAAATAATGTGACTACATGTAATTTATCGGTATGATGCAACGCACCAGATGCCTCACAAGCCAAGAGTAAATTGCCTGCATAATTTATTAGATTACACAGAGCTCAGTGTACTTAATCTGACACTGTCTGTCTATAATGGAAGTCTTTGCCCGAAGAATGTTTTTGTCCATAATTAACTACATGTAGGTTTATTTTTTTACAACTGCAGGATGTTTTTGGTGCTTCTTTACAGCACGTTGTTTTAAAAAAAAGTTGAGTGATCGATCAAAGCGACACTTGTTAAAAGAGGAGTGGATATAAAAACGTTATGCTATAGCAAACCCTCCCGTTGCAAATGTGGTCTTCTCGGTTTGATCACGTTGGGCACTCTTTTCAAACTATCGCGAAACAACTGCTACGGCCATCATCAGGTCAACTGGTGTGGCCATCTTGAGGCGTTGAATGCACAACATGCAAAAAATTCCGAAAGTCCACACGCAGAAAAACCATGCATCTTGTGGCATACGCGATGGAAACCCTTAGTTCTCTACCTCATTGCTTATTTGCGACACACCTATCGACAAGAGGAAATACAATAAAGGATCTTGCATAATCGCTGCGTGGGGCCCGTGCAGCTCATGCTATTGAGTTAAAAAAATGTAAGATATAATTTCAAAGTTATAGGAAGTTAATATCATGATAATCATGAAAACGCAAATATTTATTTTACTGATGTAGGTTTTCAGGGCTCGATGCATGATGGTTGCTTTTCAGAGCTGTTCTTTCGGGATAGCGATGTTGAGTGAGGCGAAACGTAGCAAAGAAATTAGAGGGAGTGCTCGACACGGCTATCCAGAAGGAACACGGCCATCCAGAAAAAAAGAGCTTTGAAAAGCAACCATCAATATTTATATTGTATCGTTACAAAATGACTTTGCGGCAATGCGATAATAACACTTGGGGAGTCTGAAAGCACTGAGAGTTTACGCTCACTCTGCCACCGCCGCACAGCATACCATGAGCAGGCCCTTGTAGGCGTATATGATGCCCAGCCAGATGGTCATGTGTGTGCTCTCACAGTGCTCCAGCAGCGGCAGGATGGCCAAGTCCTTCCCCGTTGGATCGTGCTACCCACACGGTGGCAACAGCGACAAGGAAGAAAAAGCCACACGTTAAAAGGGCTGCATGTTAGGCAGTGTTAGAGGAATGAAGAATAAATATTGCATGTATAACACAGTAATGAAAAATATAGTAACGTTAATGCATGCTACGTCTTTCATTTTGAGATTTAAATAATGACCCTGATTATAAAAATTAGTTCCATTTTTTTACATTTATACTTTCCATATTACGAGTTCACCAACGTACACATCACAGGCTCGTCGGAGATGACAGCCGCTTGGGGAGGCCTTCATTCAGCAACAGATTGATCAACATTGATTATGATGATGATGACACACACACAGCATACGGTAATTTAATACTTTAATTTGTTATAAACAAACACATGAATCATCAAATATAAATCTACGGCGATGGTCATAGACCATCTACAAGAATTTTAGAAATGGCTGTAAATGCACTTGCTTCACTGCTGCTTTGGAAGGATTGACGGAGTTAATGACAGTGGGAGACCCTGACCTGAATGGCAGAGAAACTGAGCTACATAAGCGGGAGACAGACCAAGAACAAAGGCACAGACACGTGCATGTATGTCCAGCTACACGGTTAAACCACACATACACACATGCATGTGTAACGTCAGGCTGGTTCTGCATCAGTGACACCCACAACATGATGTCCGCAATGGCACAACCAGCACTGACATTGGGTAACGTAGCATAAACAAACTCCTGTTCGCACGTTTGCTGCATCGCAGGAATCCCGCTTCCAGAGGGTCATTTTCTGCTTCAATAATAAACATCTATCTGTGTGGTTGCTGTAATGGACTGGCGTCCCATCCTTGGTGTTCCCCTGCCTTGCGCCCAGTGTCTGCCAGGATAGGCTCCGGCTCACCGCGACCCTGTATAGGCTTAAGCGGTTTCTGAAAATGGATGGATGGGTGTGTGGTTGCATGTCTTCAAACGTGAAACTCTGTATTCAGTGTAACTTGCTTTTATAATTGGCACTTGATTCAATCCAACAAGATCATATAATAAAAACAACCTAAGGCAGTGGTTCCCAAACTTTTTCGGTTCACGGCACCCTTAGTGTATCAGGAATTTTTCCACGGCTCCCAAAGTCAGAAAATATATGGCATATATCGAAAATTTGGAATATCCCGCAGCGTCCCTGTGAGTTGCTGCGGCGTCCTGGAGTGCCGCGGTGCACACTTTGGGAACCACTGACCTAAGGGAACGTACTGGCAGAACCGCCTGCGCTATGGAAGGACAGGCTGTTTCTGAACTCAGGTGGCCCGTCGAGGCGGGCTTTTGGGATTTAAGGAACTCGGGTTATGACCCAGACACGAATGCTCAGAGCACTCTCAGCGCCGTGCTTAAATATCCAGGAGGCAAACCTGCTGTGGCCGGTTTGCAACCAGTCTCAATGGCTCCAAAGCAACCCCAATTGTTTAAGATTTGTCATAAGGACGAATCGGTTAAGCCATTCCCCCGGCTATTTTACACCGGAGATCCGTGGTGTACAGCGGAAACATAAACAAAATACACACAAAAAAACGGTGCACACGTAGTTGGCGAGCAAGAGGCGCCAGAAATGTGTTTAGGTACAGATGCAAGTAACTTCACAACCACCCAATTGGCGCCTACCTGATTACCAAATCTTTACTATGGTTTGGACCCTCTTAAGCGAGCTAATTCCCAATTGGCCAGATTCTTGGAACTTTCCCAAAGATTATTCTTTTCATGATCTCCGGGCCGCCTGAATTACACTCCTATAGCACGGCTTGTCCCCTCATTCAGTGACCAGCGTGGCACACTCAACACCACCAATACCACGCTCCACCACGTGCGGCGCAACGGATTCGTGATTTGCCACACACATTAAATTATAAATAAACCATAACACCACATAAAATAGTCCATATGATCACACACCTCCGTAAAAGAGTACTGTGTGTTATGCAGTGACACATTTCCCAGTGTGTGTAATGTGTAGTCACGAAGATTTTTCAAATCAAGGCTGCAGCCCAAGCTCTCAAATACGATGTAAACCATTCCAGCGTCGTGAAGAATTTGTTTGGAGACCGTCACCATTACAATGCACTAACATGTTACCTCACATAGCCAAATTATAAAATTATAACAATATATGATGATCCTAAAACCAACAGTACATTAGATCATGAAAGTCCCAATATTGATGTTTCTGTCTGCCGCTGCTTTACAGCTTAAAAATGATGCATATAAGGCAAACACAATTGTCTTTGGATAATTCCTGTTTGTGTTGCGTGCATTTCAAGGTGCCTATCGTGGCATACACGCGCAGCATAGTGCCAATCAATAGAGAAGGACAAGTAAGACAATAAACCCAGAAGGACAACCCAAGTAGTTGTAGGTGATATCTGCTCATGCTCACTGATGATTCGATGCCAAGCCCATGACCTTGGGTCAGCACTGTAATCTAGCTTTAATTGGGTGCGCCGTACCGTGAGGTGCAAACTCATTAGCATGAGCAGCACGGGGCCCCACGCTGCGATTATGCAAGAGCCTGTATTTGTATTTCCTGGTGTCGATAGGTGTGTCGCAAATAAGCAATGGGCTAGAGAAGGAAGGGTTTTCATCGTGTACGCCACAAGATGCATGATTTTTCTCCCTGCCCTGGGCATTCTGGATTGATTTATGCTTAACACCAGATAACAGGTGCGGTAATGTATTGAAATATATCAAGAGAATGAAAGGTGTAGTTTCCCCCAAAAAATACACTTTAGAAACACTTACTCACATTGGAGATATTACCAGGTTCTGTATCTTACAAAATGTATGATTATGTTGAGCAAAGTCAAGCCAATACATATCAAGTGTGAAGTATATAAATAGTAATGTCCTTTCTATGACTAACTTTTTGCCAACGGAGGCAAATACACCTAGGATAACAGCTCATTTTTTACTCTACTTAAATGTCAAAATGCAAGACTGGACCAGCCATATATTCAGAGGCTGAATATGGTGTGGCAACTGGCCCACCACCTTTCTTCCCAAAGCCTGGATGTGGCCTCAACAAAACTAAAGAGGCTCGATACCATCCAGGACAGAACAGACTATTCTTTCGGCACCTCACCCAAAAGTTTTTGTTTACGTGTGGCTGCCCTAAAAACAGGGTGACCTGTCGCAACCTGTTTATTATTATTAATAGCATTTATATAGCGCTTTTCACCCGAGGGTCACAAAGCGCTGCTTTGTACGCACCTCCTAAACATGCGACCTGTACCACAGAGAATAACGAGGACAGAGCCGCACGAGAATTTGGGAATACCACCACCTCCGAGTTCCCCTTCAAGTCAAACACCACCTTGACTTTGGTCGGAATCTTGGAACTCCCAGACGAACAGCATGTGGAAAGAGCACGCATGCCACAAGGACTGCAGCAGTTTAAGGAGAAGGCCCACATCACCCATAATGCCTACATCCGGAAGGAAACATTCATAACTGTTTTATGTGGTCTCCAGATATCTTCATTAATCTCTGGAGGAAAGTAGTTTTTATTGCAGCAGATATGGAATATTCTATGTACATTTACTATTGTTCCGTCTTATCATCATCTTCAGCCATGATCTATTCATTGCTAGATGGTCTTCAAATGCAACGATCCATCTATTTCCCATACATGAGCTGATCTCATTGTTCTATCTCCACCATCATCAAACCCTTGCGTGTGTTCTTATTTTGGCTGCCACTCTGTCATCAATCGTGATCATCGGCCATTATACATTCTCGCGATGTGTGCTGCCCAAGCCCACTGACTTAATAAGATGTCTCTAATTTGCACGTGTTGTCTGGTCCCATGTCTTTTACTTGCTGTTTCTCAGCTTAATTCCTAGCATCCACCTCTCAACGCTTCTCTTTTCATATTTCGTTCCATTTCATTTGTTAATCCACGTCATAGCAATTCTGTATAGCACATTCTAGTTGACAAGGTGAGGGGTTCCAGATGGATGAACACACATTTATTTTGAACACCTGTACAACATAACGATACGTAGATCACACTAAGTAGGCTGGCTACATCCCTCTATACGCCATGTGGCTGGGGTGCATACCAGGTAAGAGCCCACTGGCTGAAATCAATATTGACCGCCTGTGTACATTGCGTGTTGTTGAAACATAGCAAACTCAACCTTCAGAAACAAATAATTGACAACTGGCCATGTTTACTGTGCCACTGATTGAAATCTTCCTTTCAGCATGTTGGTATGATTGATTTTTATTTTTAAGTAGTTTTCCAAAAATACTCCAACCTGCTCTTGAGCGTCCCTGTATATACGTCAGCGTTTTAATCTCAGTCAGCCTTTAAAATAAATTTTCAACGTAAACATGCGCCGATGTGTTTTCCAGTTGTGTGCATCCAACAGAATTATCCATTTGCTAGGCGAGCTCGTCGTGCATGACTTGTTATAATCACTTTTATTTTGAGCACAACTTCGTAGCCTTCTTTAATAAGTTATTCAAACATTTTCCTGTAATTGGTTGCTGTAATGACTACATATTTCGTTTCTGTTTGCACCTTTGTTTTTCGAATTACGTTCTCATTAAATATCTTGTAATGTTTCTGTGAGCACCTTTGGAAAGAACATATCTTCTTGCCCAACGCCCCATCTGACATCTATTTTATTCTAGCCTTGGCTTCTGATAGCTTGGATGACTGCATCAATTTTCACGAAGCAAAATTTTCTTTCAGGTCCCGGATTCGAATCCCGGCTTGGGAGCTTTTCTGTGGGGCGTTTGCATGCCCTCCCCATGTCCGTGTGGTTTTTCACCAGGCACTCTGGTTTCCTCCCACAGTCCAAAAACATCCTGCTGCATAGGTTAATTGCCCTGCCGACTAATTTGCCCCCGGTGCCCTGTGATAGACTGGCGTCCCATCATGGGTATATCCCTGCCTTGCGCCCTGTGTCTGCCGGGATAGGCTCCGGCTCACCGCGACCCTGTACAGGATTAAGCGGTTTGGAAAAAAAAATCTTCTTTCATAATCAACTATTCAAGTCTACTGCATTAAAAAACGCTTTAACCTGAACCTCAGTAAAAGCTTATTGAGACAATTATATAACTTTCTAAGATAATATTAAGCCAACGTATCTTTGCTGTCATCTCCTTTGTAATTTAATTAAATGGTTTCTGCAGCTCACCTCTAGCCAATTAGGGGTTGCTTTAATTTATTGTGGTACTCACTATAGATATAGGATTTCAACATTCGGGATAAGCTTTGCTTGTCACAAACTTCCATTACCAAAATAGCTACAAGGGTTAAAGCAACATCTCCCAATCTTATTGTCAGTCTTCTCCTAACCCCTAAAACTGTAACATTGCACATGTCGTGGAGTTACTTGGAAGCAAGCAATACCATGTCTAAGATCAAAACAATTCTTCCTAATTCTTCTGTATGCAAATATGAAACCACAAAACAAGTACAACTGCTTAATTGACATTTTGGTGGAAACTTATCTACTTGATATAAGTCAAATGTTCTTGATCGTGTAAAGTATCCGTTGCACACACCTGACAGATGTGACATTTAAATACTGCAGTTGCCATGCAAATTACTTTACAAAGAACAAAACTGAATTCAAATGTCTAAGTACAGGGCAGGAGGCCAATAAATAATTGACCATGTTTGTGACATGAACCCACCATTAAAGATTCACCTACTGACAAGGAGGCGTTAAGTGGCAAACACGAGTTCCGGTCACTCCAGGGATTTCTCCGTAAAGGTCGCGCTTTCTCCTGTCTGCTCCCCTGCAGATTTGTCAGGTGAGTGCCATGACCACCAACGGCTGACATATCATAATTGCTCCACATCAGGTTTTCCCAACTTGGGGGGATCCTCGCTTTCTTGGACAGGCGGCAGACAGGTCCGCAGAGGCAGGTCGGTTGCCCGGGGAAGAGGAAAACATTGCACTGTATATTCCTGTCCATGCACGCAGACACCGAGCTCTCCTGTGGCCGCGTGGTTAGCAACCACTCGGTGGACGACGCCACCAATGCGTCCCCCCAGCTATCCTCCGTAGAACAACAACAACAAAAGCCTGTTCGTTGCTTTTGGTGGCGAAGCAGCATCAGTGCATTCAAATTGAATGTGAAAAATATGTTTCCACTGCCCATTTCGTTCGTGGAATTGATATTTCATCCGGCCAATTGAATTCACTGTGAAATAGGAATGAATGGTTTTATACGGTGTTTACTCATTTAGCGTGTGCCGTTACGCAGCACTATACATCATATCTTGTTGTGTATGTTATAGACAATAAACAGAATAAGGCATTCAGGACCGTTTTTACAGTATATTAATATCTCCAGCTAATGTTTAGTTATGACATGGAAAATTAATTAAGTTAGCATGTGGCTGACAAACATGTTTAGTATTATTATTAAATACCTTCATCTGACCACTCAGTAAAAACACTAAAGTAAAGATATCTATAGGGTGACACACTGGAGAATACTTTACAATTTCACACACCTTGTAACATGCCAAACAACATGCCCTCAGATGCCACATCAACATTTGTGCTCACACAACACTTTTCTTCCATGCATCACTGCATTCCAGATTACTGGCATGCCTGAAAGGAGAATTTAAAGATTCAAATCTCGTGTCCACCGTCATGATATGGGCATTGATAGCAATAATAATGACAATGTATAGTGTTTTGTCAATCCACTGCTAGATAAAAGCGTCCCCATTGCATGAAATCTATTAGGGTTGTTTTACCATACTTCACCACACTGTTCAGTGCGAGTTGATAAAAGGGGGTGGGTGATGTTAACGCAGGACTGCTGCTGCAGCTATCACTTATGCCTTATGATAGCCACGGTTAGGAATCGAACTCACACGGACACGTTCATAGCGCAGTGTACTAATCACTACGCCACCACTGCACCCACCAAAAATAGCTGTGCACGTAGCATCGTAACCCTTTGTATCATAAAAACAATGTACATGACATTGCAATGCTTAAAATTGACAAAAAATTCTGAATACTGTGTACATTCTCACTAGGTCGGTTAAGGTTGCAGTGAAGCATAATCAATTTTTATCTCAATATGAGGTCTGGCTTTCTTGTTATTGCCCTGGTTGTGTGAGTAAGAACCACGGGTCACTGGGTGCTCAAGGCTCATTGAAATTCTGACGCTTCACTTGCGGGTTTTTTTTATGTTATGTGATATCCAGATACATTTCTCACTAGTAGAGAGATTAACCCAAATTATGTTTTGCACAACACCGAGGCCATTCAATAATGCCGACTCTTGTGAAAATTACAACTTTTTAAAACAACATAGGTAAGTAAGGGGGGGGGGCAGACTCGTTGAATTTAAAGGTGTGTGGGTTTTTGAATGTAAATTGTGAGGCAGGCCAATGCAAACATTACATATGGAGAAATAAACATGTTATTCTCATATTATTTATTAAGTTTCCCTTTTTGTATGCAGGCTTTATTAATGACAGGGACAATGCTAAGAGTATTTTTCTAAAAATATTTGCATGTGCAAAAAACACTTTCCTTAAACGTTACCTGATGGACAAATATTCACTATACCAACACAAACTTGATGTCCATGTCAAAACACCATATATCCCTACATACATACATATGTACAGTAATAATTAATATCGTGTCCATCTATCTGCCTACCCATTTGTCTGTAACACTGTCACGTGACTGGATACATGCTTCATTAGACACTTTTGGAAAGATGCAACGTTTTAATTTTCATAAACGCGTAATAACATGGCCTGTGTGATCTCTTGACAGTGAAAATTTGGAGCGAGGGAGGTACAGTCGTGAGGGTCATTACAGGGGAGGAACAGCACACATTCTGTGCAAATGCAAAAACCATGATCAGTTTCTGAAGAAATGCATTAAGTCACCGTAAAAATATATTTGTGCGAATGTAACCGATTGAGCTGGCACCAGTCATGTTCAGGTTCAAATCCAGGCACCCCTCTGTGATTTAACCAGGCTCTCAAGTTTATTAAGTTGATGGTCTCAGGCTGGTCACTAATGACTGCACACAAAAAATATCACGTTAAATTTGGCTCTGTACTTCATTTGGTTAAATTATAGCTCTGAGAATTAAAATATCAATTTGACTGTCATGCGACGAACAATACTCGCATATGTAGAGTGGGTGGGAAAGTACTGTCCTCTGCTTTATGGAACAGAGGTAATTTTTAAGTGATCTCAGTTTTAGCTTGGCCACATCTGCTTCTGTGGTCTATTCTCTAGCATGAAGCATTGCACTGCTCTGCGAGACTTCCGAATGGATACTTTGTCTCGTGACATAATGCTGATACCACAATTTTGATACATTTTATGGAAATTTACATCAACAACATCTTCTCATAAAGGGTGAACAATATGGACAGTGAATGTGCATGGGCTGACTGGTGAAAAGCAAAGGTGGTTCACTTATAAGGGGGGTAGGAATGGTGAGGTATTTGGTAAGATGTGCTGGACCATGAAATTAAGGATTAACAGAATAACTGTGCTTTAACACCACCTCCCAACAAACGCAACATCTTATATTAAGCAAATTTAAACACTCAATCGTATAGCATGTGGTGAATGATGCCAATTTAAATGCAGCATCGTGGTAATGTTTACCTCTTCCTCCTCCTTCCACTAAACGCTAAATATGCCTGAAGGTATAGCCATTACTGAGAAACACAGAATTGATTGCTCATGCAATTAAACATACATTGCCAAACAACAAAATCCAGGCTTTGTGTGTCTGCTCTGTGTTTCAGAGGGATACACTTATATGCAACATTGGGCAACTGTGATGAACATTCCAAGGGAGTGTGACAATGTGTGCATACAAATTCACTGCAGGCCCACTGTACACACTTGCTTCAACACTTACCCATGCAAGTCAACACCTATGAAGACACTCCACACAGCACTGCCATGCATTGTCCCATGGTTTTGTGACAAAAATATAATTATATTGGAAACAGAGGCAAACAAAAATCTCTCAACAAAGTAAATGCAGCTTATGAAAGAATGTTTGAGTTGTATTAATTATAAGGAGTCTGATGGAGCGGCGGCACGGTGGCGTAGTTGGTATCGCTGCCGCCTCACAGCTTCTTCTTCTTTGCGATTCTTCGAAGCACGATGGTCAGCCTCTGGACATAATTGTCTTTCAGCTCGGCCTCGAAGTGTTTGGTAGAAGGTCCCAGGTTCGAATCTCGGCTCGGGGTTTGCATGTTCTCGACGTGTCCGCGTGGGTTTTCGCCAGGCACTCCGGTTTCCTCCCACCGTCCAAAGACATGCTGCCAGGTTAATTGGCGTTCTGACTAAATTTCCCCAGGCGCCCTGCGATGGACTGGCGTCCCATCCTCGGTGTTCCCCTGCCTTGCGCCCTGTGTCTGCCGGGATAGGCTCCGGCTCACCGCGACCCTGTACAGGATTAAGCGGTTTTTGAAAATGGATGGATGGAGTCTGATGGACATTTCTTAGTGAATGTTGGGATTGGCATTCCCATAGTAAATTCCACACAGTGCTCAGCAAACATGGAGATTACCAGTTCACCAGCAGGAGTGACCTTTGGTAAAACATATATATCTGATTCACACAAAAAAGCAAACTGTGTTGGTAAGAAGGAACTAGCAACATTGATCCGTTGTAAACCACTCAACACGTCAGCAGATCAGATCGCACGCTCCAGAGTCTGGGCTATTGCAAGGAGATAATTGATGCACACAGTACACGCATATGCAAAATGTCAGAAGCCGCAATAGCAATGATGCAGAGTAATAGGCTTAAATACATTACTGTCATGTTGCTGTGCTACATGTTATATCAAATATATCATGGCATATCTATTGCTGAAAATAGATTTAAAATTCCCACAACAAGACGTGTAAATATGGTATAAGTATATAATGTAACTCAGAGAATGCAGGTTTTAAACAAACTCTCTCTGAGTCATTCGCTCTGCGAAATAATACCTTTGACATTGAATGAATTCTACCAAACACTTTGAGGCCGAGCTGAAAGACAACGATGTCCAGAGGCTGACCATCGTGCTTCGAAGAATCGCAAAGAAGAAAGAAGAAGATATACTTTCCTAGAAAAAAGTATTATGGATTAACAGGTGTAGTTCATGCAAATAAATATGCTTTCCTAGAAAACATATGATGGGTTAGAAGGTGTAGTGCATGCAAACATATCGTTTAAATCCAGGCTTGGTATAAAAATAAAGTTGGAGTTTTTTGTGCGCATTATTAATCTACTCTGCAAAGTCATATGGAGCGATAAGTCCTACAGTCCCTATGCTTTAGCAGAAGTCATGCTTGAAGAGAGCTCAAAGTAAACTGCTGGGCTGGCACAAGAGAAGAATCAACCAAGTGATCAAACCACCAATAAGCAGAACTCCATTCTGTGCCTTCATATAGAAATCCAAAACATTTTGTTAATCCATCAGCCTATTGGCTTTCCAGACCAATATTGTTTAAGCAAGCCAACTCTCGACCGGTTTTATCCTTCTGGGTATCATCTGCAGATTGAGGCGCGTTAAAATGATGCTGCTGCACAGCTACATAATATTGGAAAAATCACTCGAAGTATAAAATGGGCACTCTGTTCAAGTCAAAGAGTAATAATGAGTTGTAAATTTGTAGAACCGTGAGGTTGCCCATAACTTTATTCAAGGGGTTTTCTCTTAATATTTAGGTGTATACCTATATCCTTTAAAATAGCAAATAAACACATCAGACCATGTTTATCTTTGAAATAAAGAGATTATATGTAACACTTATAACAGTACTCAAACAAAAGCTTGAGATACGGTACATTTATTTTCCATTAAAAAAAATCAGTGTAAGGGATTACCATTAGTCATCTCATACATATTTTACAGTACAGGTAGTTTAATTTCCCAAAATTATGTGCCATATCCAGTTATTTGCAATGGACAGGATAAATTAATAAAATATTACCTTGACTCAAGATTAATTTGTATTACCAGTACCTGTTTATTATATCATATAGAACAGGTGCCCCATCTCTACATTGACTTTATCCCACTTGCTACTTGATAATTGATGCTCAATTTTGACGATACATGGTTGAAGTTGTAATTTAAATTAATCCGACCATATAATCCCAAGTCATCCTGCATAACCATAACCACAATATGGTTCGGGTAGGTTTCATATTAATATAATTATGTTCTAGTGACCAAAGTTACAAATGTTATTTATTTATTTATCCACGTGCTGGCACAGAGACCTGGTGAAAATTAAATCACTTGCTTGACTTCCGTGTAAACGCTCGTTCTAATGCTGCTATTGTCATTGCACTGTTAATCCATTCTAGATGAGGTCTCTGCTAGTTTCCAGATTCAGCCCGTTGCCCATAGAAACAGATTACTGATTAGAACAGATCGATATGTGTGCGTCAGTGGACACCCCTGGCAGAACATCTACGCCGGTTGGAAACTTTCCTGCTCGCCTGCCTACGGTCCAACCTGGGTTTAACCAGGCTGGATTGTGTGAGGAGCTCACAAAAAATTAGAAAGACCTGGACAGAGTCCCATTTGTGAGCTCCTTCGGCAGGCGAGGCTCAGGTGGCTGGGCCATGTAGCCCGCATGCCCAGCCATCGCATGCCCAAGCAACTGCTGTTTGGTCAGATAGAGGGGGCTAAACGGGCACGGCACGGGCTGGAGAAGAGATGGACCGATGCGGCACAGGAGGATCTGGAGCTGGGTGGACTTGCTGAAAACTGGTACCAGCGGTGTCAAGATCGACCTCTGTGGAGGAGGTTCGCGAAGGACGCTACTGGGCAGTTGGAGGCAGTCGCCCTCCAGCAACAACGGAGGGCGGAGGAGCGACGCTCACAACAGCGACGTCACCGCCACTTAATGGCGAAGGACGGTTGTTGTTGTTGTGTGTATGTAATTATGTGGGGACCGGTAGTGCAGTTGCCCAATGAACCCGGTGTCCCGAGTTCGATTCCTGCTCACGACCAATATTAGTGACAAATATCTGAACCGGTCCCAAGCCCTCCCTATATTGACTCAACCTTATATGAGTATCTGGTGCCGTGTGTAAACATTAGCACTGGGGAGACAAAGGTGGCCAAGCGTGATGCTGGCCACCTTGTGTGCTGTGCTGGCCTTCACAGATGCTCGCTAACAAGACTTGCCCCCATAGTCTGTTGAGACTATACGGGGTCTTTGTCATAGTGTATGTAATTATAATCTGTTTCATGATTTTAAATATAGATTTATTGATTTATTGCCTCATTGGGAAACAGAAAAATATAAACGAGTATCAACAGAAGTAACATTTTCCCTAGTTCTGAAAGGGCAGTATCCAACATGAATCATTTAACGCACTAAACTAAAACCACAACGAATGATGCAAAGCAAGCTGGATCTACACCCGGTTTAGAATTGGATACTTGACAATATTTTCCTTTTTGTGTATTAAACCATAAAACAGTAGAAAATTAAAATCACTTATTTTTATGTACCAAATTGCATACCCCGAGCTCGTATAAATAATCATCTATAGCTCACTAATACTGTACCATGCAGTTGTACAAATACTCGTATGTTCAGTGAACGATCATTTTAAGGCAGGATTGCCATGTCGCTTCATTTGTCAGAAATAAAAAATTGATCCCTGCAGGATTTGCCGCCGAGTGACCATGTGCTGGCAAGAAGCATTGAAGCACACAAGCGTGCGTGTAGGCACTCATATCACATATCTTCTGTTGGTAAGCAGACTCACATTCCTGTCCAACGAGTCAAATGCAGGGGTGCCAAACGCATTATGTCTTTGCAAATTAGCCTCTTTGTGTGAAAAATATTAATTACATCACAAATCCTCACAACAAATAATTCAGTTCCCCTAGGAGAGTCCTGGACCTGCGATGTTAATGCTTAGAGGAGGAATGCTTGATCATAAACAAATGCTATAATGCACCCAAAAGAGGGGTGGCGCAAAAATGTAATTAAACAACCGGTTAAAGCGCTCCTTGTATAGCACATTGCAATAAAGCAAAATCACTTCTTTTCAATTAATACTGGCTATAAGATGCCACGTTAGCGTAATCAAAAAGCGAAAAGGACATAAAACAATAATTTACATTTGTGCCATAAGCCTGTACAATATCCCTTTTCTGCCCATAGGCTTTATTACTTTCATAGACACGGTATTATACCTTCGATACGATGATAACCAAGGTCACATGAAAAGTAATCACTGGGGGCTTCAGACTTTATTAGCCAAAACAAGCCAAGTGACCTTGAGATGTGTGCTCAGAGGTCTCGTCAGTTCAGGTGCTTGCCTGCGGCATGCCTTAAAGCATATCGCAGCCGCTGTGGGTTTTTTTACTTTGCAAAGCACGCATCTGATTTAAAAATATATGTCAAATTCCACGTGGCTTTGTTGCTAGCAAGGATTTATGATAAAACTACTCATTCCATCATAGACCAGAATCTCCAAGCCAGCCACAATAGATGTGATGATGAATTTACGTCCTAAGCACTCAAAAGGCACAGCAGTGCAAATTACTTGCAATGCTAAGTAACAAACAAGGGAATAACCGCGTACTACACATAGCAATTAATTGCCTCCATAGCAAAAGTCTACACATTGTGAAAGAAGCTCAAATGTCAGCCATAAAACTGTACAGACCAAAAGTAGGAAGTTCCCCTGATAGAGCATTAACCACACTGATCCGGGGTAATCAGTGTGCTCGAGATGCCAATTGGATGATTTGTTAAGGCCATCAATAAATCAATGTTTTTTTGGACTTTAATTGCTTTTTTAGAATCTTCTCATTTGCAACTAATCTTGGAAGTATTTCCACATCTATCCAATATTCCATGCAATGGCACGTTAATCTTGTTAAAATAAACATCTATAAACCCAGCTGATTGGGCCTGAGCAATACTTATCCATTAGTGTAAAAATCCATCCAGATTAACCATAACAAAAATAAGTATTTCACACCCCGACACTTACCCAGCACAATATAAACATTGCTGTAGTGTAATTTAGAATATATTGTTTGGGTGTGTTTTGTACATTACGATTTTAACGTGAATATTCACGAAAACATATTTTATCACATGCAAATAAGTTCATTTGATATGCTAAACTCATCCATGTAGTTTATATGCATGTTTAAGTATTTTGTAATCGTGAAAAACAATCATCTTGCTTCATAATTATTGTTTTACATTTCCTGTGCTGGGATATAATTTGATTTTGTTTGGCAAATAAGTATTCAATTCTGAAATTGTTAGTCTGACAATTGGACTGCTATAGTCACTCAGAATAGTTTTTGGGAATTGGTAAAGTGCTATGTAACCTAAGTTACCCAGGTCTTGAAAAAGAGCTAACAATCTATTTTAACAAGCATCATTCATGAAAGATGTAAAAATTATATAACGTGGCATGTGGCTTTTTTAAGTATTTGTTTATGTGCATGTGCACATATACATTAGTCATATACAGTAAATCTGCCGTGTTTATACAGGTAATAGTCTATCAGGTGGAGAGGTCAAAGAGTGGTTAGTTTCCTGCACTATTCCCAATTTTAAAGAACACACAATGATGAGCGTGGTGAAGTACAATTGACAAATCCCCACGACCGTTTTGGCATGTGAGACTGCCTATTGGTGGACTGAGAATGGCTGCAATGTATTTATACATTTATATTTTTTGATTATTTAATGATTCACAGCGTCGGGTGGGGAGGGTATCTATTGAGAGACGCTTCACGTTAAACAATCTACAGATTGTCAGGTGTGCTAATATTGTGCTGATTGTTTTATACTTGTGCTCATTAATAGATACCAGCTCTCCAAAAACAATCGTATTTGTGAAACGCTTTAAATCAGATTTGCAGGGCTACACTGCTATCAACATTAGATAATAATAATAATTTATGTAGCGCCTTTCACCCGAGGGTCACAAAGCGCTGCACAAGAGCCGCGAAGAGGACGGCATGTCAACAACGAAAGAGAAAAAAACAATAAAAACCAAAGCAACAGAAAATAAATGATTAAGGCTACTAGATGATTATTATCACAATTAATGGCTCTAAGTCAGTGGAGGAAATGCTACATTTCTATGCCAGTGGCCAGTTTATATATTGGTCAACAAGAACTGGTGGTGCCATCACGAAGTGGTAGTAAGCAATCATTCTTCCAAATAAATTGGATGTTTATATTCCAAGAGTCAGGATACTTGATGAGTTTTTGTGCCTCAATATAAATCACTGATGAGGCTCCCTGCCTGTGCTTTATTATAAATGGTAGCTTTGGCAGCAAAGCTCTTGTTAATAATTAAAATTTGTTGCTTTAGTTTTTATTAGTTGTTTTTGTCTGTCGTTGACATGCCGTTCTCCCCGCGGCCCTTCTGCCGCGCTTTGTGACCATCGGGTGAAAGGCGCTCTATAAAATGCTATTATTATTTGAATCCTCCGTGGGAAAATGCTAAGATAAAGCTTTAACAAACTGGAATTGTCTTGGGCAGATTTCCACAGCAAGGATCGCCTGTGCTCATACACGATGACGTAATAGTCAGCACCCCTTCCGAAACTCCCAGCAGCTTATGAAGCAGCCAACGTAAAATCCACACAATCCCGTAATGAGCAACTACTTTTTATCCCGAGATGTAGTTGGTATTGGACTTTTGTTACGAATCGATATTTGAGATTTTCAGTTTCGATAAAACGAACACAATTGATACGTAAAAATACAGGTATAAAATCTCTAATGATTGATTGTGAAGTTACAGCATATTAGATATCGGAGTTTTTTTTTTTTAGTAGATCAGGAAACACGTTATAAAAGAAAGTGGTGCATTGATTTCAAAATCCAGCAATGAAATTGTCTTCACATTTCGCCACGTGAAAAAAAAAAACTCACAGAGTGTTCACATCCTTCTCCACATCATCAATTTTACCCTGCAAAATGTTTGTAATGAGTCTAAAAAAATTGAAGCAGAACAATGATCAGTGATGTTGTTAAAGCGATGGATAAATTGGGATGAAGAACTAATGAAAACAATTGTCTAATGAGATCAGTCAAAAGAAACAGAGGAAGACGTGGGAAGAAAACACAAAAGAAAAATCACCAGAATTTGGAGGCCACTACTGAACAGGAGCAACCCTTAGCCAGCATTGGGACGTGAAAGACTGACAACACCAAATAAAATTGGCCCATTAGTAGCAAGTGACCAGACACCGACAGGACTCTCGTAAGCATCGTATCCTGAGAATGCGTGTTGGCCGTCAGCGAGATGGAACATGACAAGATGCTGCTTTAGTTTGAACTTCAGTGACTGCTGTCCAGTCACATAATGTCAAACCCTTTCACAGCAATGTCCATCCCAGCTTAAACCTCAACGCACACAACTAATGACAAATCGTATTTCCATAACCATGTACCACCTGGTCTGTTCGCATACACAACCACAATATCATCAATTAGTTTCAACAATTAAAGGACACCCACTACTGCACTGCTGGTGGCCTAATGATTGTTATTGAATGTTGTGCTCTTAAAAGCAAGGGACTAACTACAATTGGTTTAAATTAGTGTCTTCTTGATAATAACGACCATGTCTGGCCCTCGCTGATTGCATAACACTACACAAAGATCACCCAATCGTTATGCACGTATGCCTACATTACCACAAGGTAAACACTTCCATTTGCTTTAGTCGACCACGGGGGCTACGTGTGGAGTATTCGCTACTCGGCACCAAAAGCGTTGGGCGGTGTATACAAAACACTCACAGAATCCCACTTTCTCCATTTACAAAAAAACACACCCCAGTCGTGAATGTCGATTTGTTTTGCCAAGCTTAACACCGTTCAAGAGCTCAGAAAGAGGACACACGGCGAGAAAAGCGTTTACACTTGGTTTACACACCACCGCTGGGACGCTGCGGCCGGTAGTGGTGTGGAGTGTTGGGAACGCAATCCTCACCTCTAGAGGGTACTTCTCCACAATGCGCTTGAGTGGGTCCAGCACCTGCCAGGAGATGAGGATCACCAGGTCGATGAGCAGCATTCCGCCCACAATGCCAAACAGCTTCTGATCCTTGATTATCTGTGTGCGATGAAGTTTAATGCACTACGCTGTAAAGTCAATACTGTATTCTCGTCTGTTAA
>JAZEWU010000005.1:11179888-11229618 GCA_036362915.1 Geotria australis | reverse complement strand
AATGTTTTACTCTATTGTGTATGCAAACTGTGTTTGGTGAATTATTGTAAATTACGAGGTACATTTAAATTGAATTAACATAAAAAAATAACAATGAAAACAAAAAAACCTATCACCATCTTCGTTAAAACTGCCAGTGGGTTCACTTTTCAAGCAATAACCTTTATTTTTATAGGATCTTTTGGTCTTTTGTTCCTAATTTATTCCAATTGTCCTATTGCCATCATGTCTTGCAAGCAGTGCAGCCCATATGCGAGGGAATGACGACAGAAGAGACTTCGCATGCACTCATTTGGAATCAATCAGTCCAAGATTTATAACGTGCCAAATTCAGCAAATAATGAGATGGAAGCAGGCATGGCACAGAGAATTTAGTTTTACTAAATTAAGAAAACAGAACAGAAAATAAATGTTTTTAGTCTTAATAACCCTCGATTGTCACGGCTGAACGGACTTCAGTTCTAAGACCTCTGTGGGCGGCAGATGAAAAACCCCTTTCTGCTCTCCTAAGCTGAGTGGATTTCACACACAGCAGGTCCATACCAAATGAGTGAAGGTTAACTCACACTTAAAAACCTGGTTTAATCACAAATTACTTCATGGATTCAAACCCGGGATCTCAAAAGGAGCCGACAGAGTGCTCTGAACTTTGATCCCCGCCAGCCACCTTGGACAATAATCCCTTTTTCAGATGACAGCAAGGATTTCTTTCAACGCTCGTCAGGTATTGTCAGCATGTGCTTGTGGACCACTGCAAACACTGTCCTTTCAGGTTTCTTTATCATCGCAGTATATAGCTTGGAGGTCTGAATTTGAGTCACGAAAAGTTTAACAGCATCTTTTGAACAATGTTCAACAGCTATGTAAAAAAAACTGTTTACTTTACAATTTACCATCTCAGCATTTTCAACCTGGCTGGACGATTACGGAATGACCACGTGTGGGGGACTTACAGCGCAGACGTTCTCAAAGGTCGCTGAGGACACCAAAGCCCCATCCAAGCCGAAGAGGAAGATGGTCATATAGGACAGCATCCCACCCAGGATGATGAGGTTGTTCATGTAGGGACTTGACATCTTTATCAGCCTGTTAATATCATGACAAACATGTTGCTTAGATCCTACGAACTCCCAGATTAATGTATGCTTTTGCCTTGGCAGACACTTTTTCCTCTTTTCATGATCTGTGCCCAGCTTGTATCCTTTGCAATGAACTACAAGTCTTATGCTCCATAGCTGTTATTTTCGAATAGCCGTGTCGAGCGTTCCGTCTCTCTTCTTCGCTTCCAACATGGGAGGCGAAATGTCCCAAAGGAGAGAGAAGAAACTCGACACGGCTTCTTCTTCTTCTTTGCGTTTCTTTGAAGCGTGATGGTTCGCTTCTGGACATCCTGAAAGAACAGCTATGGAGCACAATTCTCATACATCGAGCCGTGAAAAAGTCTTGTCCTTATTCTATGATTGATGTCAGTGAGTGAAGGTAAACGCATGAAGCACTGAAGCAGAGACAATTACTTGCAACAAAATCACAAACATATCTGAAAATATATGTTTCACATAATGGCAACATCATATTTCTTCCCTACTGCATTATTTCCAACAAATTAGGAATCAGATTAAATTTTAATTTAATTTGACCATCACAGCTGTTCAGATGCTTTTTTTGCAGTATGCTCATGGCTGCTGTTTGAAAGTGATGGATGACTTCAATATCAACTCAATGAGGCACCAACAGCCATTCAATGCATGTCATTTGAATGTCATTCATTACTCAACAGTTTTGACGGTACATTTCAAACCATTTAAATGTGTGCAGAATTATTGTGTCAAATCCCACTATTTTTACTTACAATCGAACGCATACCTCTGGTGTAGGCTGTCGCAATTGTCGCAGTTTTCCCATCGCTATGTATAACTGTATTTTATTTGTTTATTTGATCAATTATGTGCAATGTTGCGTGTAAATGCTGTTTTGTTTGGTTAATTTGTTATTTTTACATCTTTATTTATTTTTGTCAATTTGCATGTTTGTTGTGTCGCAGGAATCCCGTAAAGAGCTTGCAAGCTCACTGGGTATTTTTGTGCTGTAACAATAAACAGATATCCATCTATCCGTATATCTCTCTGGTGAGCTGTACCGAGTGCTGTTCGGCACAATTTCCAACGTTTCAAGGTAGAAGCGTTCACGTCGCGATCCCTGTCAGGTAATACTTGGTATTGCCTGCGAATTCTACCAAACACTTCGAGGCCGAGCTGAAAGACAACGATGTCCAGAGGCTGACCATCGTGCTTCGAAGAATCGCAAAGAAGAAGACTGCATGTCGAACATCATGCAGTGCAACACGTGGTACGGTCAAAACACATCGATGAGCCGAACGCGCACATATGTGAATGACTTGTACATAGCGCAAGAGGGTTCTGCAAACGTGTGTAGTGGCGCAAACCAGCGGTACAATACTAACTTTTGGTTGCGGTTCTTGATGTTGAAGAAGAGGAAGGCAGAGGCCATGAACATGCCCAAGCAGGTGAGTACAGACAAAATGCTGTAGAGGGGTAGATACACCTCCCGCAGCTTTGACTGAATGATGGTTCTGTCCCAAGGTGGGTCTGGACCTGACCACATGGAAATCATTCACACAAACATGACAAAGATCCCCAGTGTAGCCGAACTAGGCATTGAGGCAAATACTCAAAATTAAAGTCAGCCACTTCAGGGAGAGGTTTACTGCTCTGTAGCGGGATAGGTGGGTGGCGGGTAGAGGGGTTCCGCCTAATCTCAATAGCCCAATGGGCTTGGCAGTAACTGCATGTGGTCAAGAGGCTTCATGATTGGTGGTTCTACCTTGGAAACGCATGGTGCTGTTGATGAGCTCCAGAGTGTCCAGAACTGCATTGTACTCACCGACCTTTACCCTCTCAGTACCTGTCGGAGCCATAAACCGCACATCATGCCACATGCACAGTTCATGATGCTCGTTAGTTTCTGGATCTATTTACATAATTCACCTATTATCACTTACCACTTCATCCTTTATAGGGTTGTGGGGTCCTGGAGTCTATTCCGGCAGACACAGTGTGTAAGGCAGGGCTATACTCGGGATATGACGCTAGTCCAACGCAGGGCACTGGGGACAATTAAGTTAACAGGCTAATTAACCTAGGCAGCATGTTTTTGGACTCTGGCAGGAAACCGGAGTACCTGGCAATAACTTCCGCGGACGTGGGAAGAATATGCAAACTCCAAACAGAAAGGCATGTGAGCTGAGACTCGAAACGGGTCGCGCTGCCATATCTTGCTGTGAGACGGCTGCGTTACTCATTGCACCACCATGCCAGCCTCACATTACTATGATTGCCTATACTGTTCATAATAGATACATATTTTTTATTCTTATATACCAAATTGCAATTATATCAATGTTTTGTGGTGCATGTATATGATATAGACTGAATAATATTTATATTCTGCTAAACTGCATTGATTTGTTGTGTTTTTCATGTATGTCTTGAATGAAAATCAGTTAACTGCAGTTTGAGAAAAGGGCATCCCAGCTGCTTAAATTGCAATAAAAATGTGTTAAATATGCCAAAGCCCTCTGTGGCATTCTGGGTGACAAACTGTAGCGAAAGGGCCATCATCTGTGATCACTAGAGGCCACATCGTTTAAGTCATTGAACAACTGTTAATTGCTTTAGCTTCATACAAATGGCACACGAGAAATTTACAAGTTATCACATGTTTTCGGTACTTCATCAAAACAATAACTTCCTTCTAGACTGATTTGTTTTGAAGTCATTTTCAACAGATACGATATCTATTACCAAAATTTCCATTTTCCCTAAGACAGATTTACATGTCAATGATATAAACAGTGCTTACCTTGAAACTGCATGAATTCTATCGTCCCTAAACGCTCTCCGTTTCTGAACAGCACTTGACCCTACACGAGATTAATAACAAAAAATGTACAACCTCGTGTTAAATCAGCCTTTCATTGAAGTAGACGTTTGCTAGAAGGTAATGTATTTAGAATAATAATAACAACAAATAAATAGGAATGCCCAAACATCAAAGTTGAAGATGGTCACGTAAATATGAAGGAGCTGCATCATTCAGCACCTTGTAATATAATAATAATAATCCACAACTTATAACACACGGAATCTGTCACTCTCAGAGAGAGAGAATAACGACTCAAAGGTGCAAGGAACTGCAGAGATGCAGGGGAGGAGAAAGGATCCACGTGTTAAGCCGGTGCCAACATCTGCCAGACTGTGTCCTCCATCTATTATGATGTTATCAACCAAATAACGAGTGTTTGTTTACACTGTGGGATGAAACCAGAGTACCCAGTCAAAACCCACGCGGATACGGAGATAACACACAAACGCCACATAGAAAACATACAAAAGTCCACGCAGAAAGGCACCCGAGCCAGGAATTTAACTCAGTAGCTTCGTGCTGTGAGTTACGACTATAAGGTTAGAAGTAACAGCTGTGTGTATACAGGTGAGAACTCAAATTCTGCACGTGCTGAAGCCAATTTAACAGCTTAATGATGGTGCCAGGAAACTGTGCATTGCAGATGTTGATGGGAGGGAAAACGAAGGCGTAAATCAGCTTCTCAGCATCCGACGGAGCAACCTGGCTATATTTCTCAGGTGAAAAAAGCAGCCTTGGTGAGACTGTTAATGTACACTGCAAAGGTGAGTGAGAGATCAAGGACAACACCAAGACTGCACAGACCATGACACTACCTTCTGTTCCTATAATATGGTTAAAGCTAAGTCAAGCAGACTGTGGGAATATCCACTGGGCTACATCATCGTGAAACCAACCTTATAACAGGACTGATACCATGAAGATGTCACCTTGATATTCAGAATAGGCAGGAACACTGCAGTAACAAGGCTGGATAGTAAAATCACGATAAGAATTTTCTTTCCTAGCATTTGCACTGGTAAGCAGATCATGTTTAGATAATAATAATAATAGTACATCATTTATGTGCTATTAAGTAGGTGTTCAGTTATTTGTGTGTAAGCAGCATTACCAAAGCAGTATCACCAAATAATTTGCTTTAGTTTTATTAGAAATATATTAAAAGCGCACCGCATTGCATACGCACATCAAGTAGAGCAGCGTCATTAATGTCTTTGTTTGCATCAGCGCATTCACTCACGGCATCTGTCACGGGCTCTCAAAGTTTATTACTGCTTTCAGACAATTACGCGATGCGCGCAAATTATATTCTTTATGCAATAATTATTGAGCAACAAATAACACCAATACCAACTACATGAAATATAGTAAATATCTTGACTGTATCTTGTTATTTAGCGCTATCTGCTGTTACTCACGTCTGCTTGCCGTAAAACCGTTTTCATGTGACTTCCAGGATTTCGTAGGGAGTGACTTGTCAGTGAACGATAATGAAAGATGATCTTTACAACACGGATATATTTATTTGGCATCATATGTTATTGCACGAGGCGACCAATAGCATCTCTGCACTACCAATTTTGGTGGTAGATTTGTATTTGATCACTAGGGGTAGTGGTGGACGTTATTGGTAAGCATACTGCACTGCGAACCCAGTGACCTAAGCTCAACTCCTGGCTACGGCTAATATCAGTGGACAGAGATAGCCAAATGATTTTGCACCCCCCCCCCCCTCCAAGCTACCTTTCATCCAGCAGTGGATTTTAAAAGGCTGGACATAAGATCACTGTTGTACTCCTCATATTAAGGTCCTCGATTCACCACCTTCTTCATCTGTGTCAAGTTCCTTGCTGAATAATAGAGGCTTGGATGTACAACGTGTGCAGCCATTACGACTTGTGCAACAACACAGTGGGTTATTTATGTGCTGTGGTTATCATTACGAGCAAAGCTTATGTTCCAATATAACTACACAGCTAGTGCATCTTAGTCGTGGCCCTGAACCTATGCAGTATTGCATTCACCACAGACTACTACTGTACATTATTTCTGATCTGTTCTTATGGGACTTTTAAAGGGAACGCTTGAATATAGTCGAAGTGGCATGATAATTTGAACTAAGGAACAGATTTACGGTTCAATATTGTAGAGACTGTTAAAGACAGGAACAGAACCAAGTAGCAAAGGCATAGCCATCCTTACTGTTCTGTTGCAGCCTCCGCTGTATTTAAAAGCCAACGTTTTGGGCATGCGTCTGATTCTGGGAAGTGTTTATGTGTCAACATGTTTATAACTTTCTAGAGCATCTTATAACCCATGGAAAATGGTAACCGTAAATGGTCTGACAAAATGAAGACAGATGTTTACTGAAATGGCCTCAGTTTATGAGTTCAAGGCTACAACTATCCAATGGGGCCACTTTGCATACACTATGCTTTGCCCTGGATCCTTTAAGGAATACTATTTTTCTGATTTATCAGGAAGACAATTTTCATCCTGCATGACCTCTACGCGTTCACAAATTCCAATGTACTAAATCATATAACACGCAAGCATTAAAATGCACTGTTTTTATAAAATGTGGTATTAAAATGCCTTATGACGTTTAATCAGCATTGAAAAGCACCAGCATATGTGTAGGTTGGTTTGAATTGACATAGAACATGTGAATAAAATACAAGCACCAGTAGGATATGACTCATTTCATTAATGATACTAAAACAAGAAATATTTTTAACAAGCCACCTAAATTTGGATAATTTACGTGAAAGTAATTTGTAACTAATGCCAGGTATTTTTTCTAGCTCAATTTTGTACAAGAAATGCCACAACATTTAATATTGAATGATTCATATGAGCAATTTGCAATTACGTGTTATTATCAAATCAGACTGCACCCCTTTTAATTTGACATTGTATTACTTTTAATGACAGCAGATACGTGAGCATTGCTGTTGTTTTGCTGCTTTACTGGTGTTTTCAATGGTGCAGTTCTTGTGCTATTATGTTGCTCTGGCGCCTAAAATAACAACACAGCACTGGATATGGATATGGCTATTGCTTTTTTCAAATTCATATAATTATCCTTCAAATGAATGCCATAAAACAATGAAAGGACTGTCTCAATAATATCTGTATATATATACCATTATTGCTCGCTTTTAGCCTGGAGCGTTTTATATACCGAAGGGACACCCCATTGAAATTGTAATGGCTAACCTGAAAATAATGTCTAAATGTGTTGTTTTGAGGCAGTAATTTATAAAGGTATCTGAGAAGGGCCATTCTGAGTTGTTATCAATGAAATTTAAAGTGGACAAATGAGGCTGGATGCCACTTATCTCAAAAGACACATCACCTAATGAAGAGCATGCACTCTATTTTTTTATATTATAAAGTGGTCATGAAACACGATGAAAACAGCCTTCTAAAAACGACCACCGTATAAATAAGCACTCCTAGCTCTTAAGCAGCAAAGCTTGGATCAACATTTCTAGTGAGTATTATGCACAGTAGAAGACTCAGTTCAGAAACCCCAATCTTTTCGCAAGTGCCCCAGACGCTACTCACAGTGTTTCCATTTGGCAGAAAGTATACGTCTTCTTCAACCTTGCAGCTGACAACATGTACCTATCACATGGTGTCGGTTGCTTTGTTGTTAGTATGACAAATAAATGTTCTTCGCGTGCTTATAAGAGATCAGTTGAAAAGTCCAAAGTCGGTATACTTATCATTCAGATGCATAGGCTTTATACTGTACATCAATTACATTTCTAGCACTGTATATCAGATTTGGCAAACTCAATTTTGTAGATACGGTAATTATTGGTGTTTTCCTTTATATACTGCAGTGTTTTTTACTTGAAAGAGTCTAACAGCAATCTAAAATTAAATTAAATGACCATTTAGCTGTAAATGATAACCTTGATTGGCCTAAACCTGGACAAACTAAATTGCGTTTACTGAGTGCAAAATGTCTATTTATCAAACAATATATAACTAATTTGCTAATATAAAATCAAAAAGAGCATAACAAAATAAAGCATTCTAACTTCAATCTTACTGGATTGATTATCAGTCATATCCAAGATATTAAATTTCATCAGTACTCTGGGAAAATGTCTCTTGTTTGAGAACAAGTTTAATACCTACCTTTAAATAAAACATGTTCACTTTTTTTGTTAAAGGTTATACAGTACGTTCATAGCATGCACAGAAATATGTCACAAAACAGGCACTTTGAATGAAGCACTGACGGAATAGAAAGACTGAGCCAATTAACGTTTCTCTTGATGTATTTTTTTAGAAAAGAGATTCAAGGCATGCCATGGCACCACACAGATTCCCAAAGATGTGCTTACGTGGCAAGAAAGGTCCATTGTCAAGAAAATCACACTTACCACAACCGTCACACACATTAGCTAAGCGACTTAATTTTCATCTTAGAACAGAGCTATAAAATAAAACATCCCATAAATCAATCATTGCACCAAACAGCCATTCATCATGTTTCTATTATCAATTTATAATTACCTCACCACCCTGCTAAGGTTATGTTTAAATGCTCATGCTCTACACAGCAAGGCTGCCTGTGGTGAGCTGGTCTCAAAATCATTATCAGTCGAAAATGGACTTGGTGTAAATTAGTCCAAGGAAAAAAAAAAATCATTCAACATCGCAAACAAAATATAAATTTAGCGTGTGTATTCTATAATTAGTATCACCATGTTTTTCCCTGCACTACTCTTTATATCTTTAAGATGAAGATTTGCAATCGCTTCAAATTTAATTTGACACAGAGCAGACCTATGAACATCCATAATTGGACTCCCCACAACAAACACCCACGTAAGCATCTTATTTTTTTGTTAATCTGGACAATGGAATGCCTGCATGCGTAGGTGAAACGGGTTTGTTAAGACTTTTCATTGCAAAGGTTTTGTTTTATTTTTTTGCAAATGGTAAATGGAGGTAGTATGCCTCTCATTGCCCTATATCATAATCCAGCAGTTGTGAAACTTAAAAAAGAATAGGACAATGCTGCCTTCATTGCATGACAGCATTTAAAAAAGGCTTGACCGTTAACATTATGCATCCCTTCTAGGTGCTGAATTTGAATGAGATGTTGCTAATTCACTGTGACTGCGATGGCATTAGCATCCAGAAATTCAGCCACCAAAAAATCATAAAAAGAAAGATGCTTCTGCCATGTGGAAAAGAAAAGACGTTGATTAACGGCTGGAAATGTGTTCGAATATACAAAGAATATTTCTATTTTTACTACAGAGAGATTGGTCATCTGACAAGATGGAAAATGAATCATCTATTGTAATTATTATGTTGATTTTACATGGAAAGAATATTTTGGAATGGTATGCTACAGATGTAAAGTTAACATAATTACATTATATGCGCATTAACAATTTAAAACGCTATTGGTAAAACAATATTATATTATACTTGAGCACAAGCAGCTTTTATTTCCGTACTTTTTTCAATACTACAGCAGATGATGAACAGAAAATTGAATTTGCAGATTGTTTTTTATTCAGGTGTGGATAATCGGGTTAAATCTCAGATATGGAAATTAGAATCTAATTAGGCGCGGTTTTCATAAAGACATGAGGAAGTCAAATTGTTGTCTGTGCAGTGTCATATTGTCTCATTAGTGGCCTTAGTTTAGCACTCTCATCCTGAGAAATTGACTCTGCGTTATGAGTTTCCGGAATGGCATGCATGCAAGTTATATAGTTTGTAACCTGGTACTTTGCAACGCCTTCGGTTTTAAAAGAGATGCACGGGCCATGGATGATGACAAACTGATGTGGGTTTTTTGTCTGCGAACAATGCATGCTCCATAAAGGGTGTCCCATACAGACTTCTCACAGCAGCTGTTTATGATTTACAAGACACATGTGCAAGTACCTACGCCAATTTTAACGTCCATAATCCGTTGTTTCAACATTCAGTGAATGGCTAGACATACAAAACCCTAAATGAATGCACAACTAAAACTGTTTTATCCCCTCTCTTGAGCTTCAAAAGCTTATATGTGGCATGGTTTGCATCATTCTCTGATCATGACTGGCTGACAAATGTGTTAGGCTACTGCTGTGCTTATATATGTTCATACTTCTGCTTGTAAATTGCAACGCTACGGGGATCCTTTCACTTTCTGTTTGTAATCAAAGGTAACCAACGTTTTGTAATGCTATATTAATACATTTCCGTTTTCTTACTAGTAGAATTCAATGTGAGGTCGCACTAGCATCAGTATAACCTCACAGTCGTCATCAGCACAGAATAATATTAAGAAATCATGTTTGTTGTTAAGACTAAGTAGGTAAGACGCAGTATGATTCCAAAATGTTCACATGCCCCTCAAATATCAAATGGGATCACTGTTGTAATTGACACATTAAGATATTTTATTTACCACCTTTTAAACCTATGGTTGTGGCAGAAATTACATGCACAGCCATGACAAAGGGCCCTGAGATTATTACTGTATTGTCTGATACCATTGCAGAGTCTGCTAACTCAGACAACAACTTCGCCCCCTTCACAAGTAAACACAAACAAACAACAGCCGACGTTTGCCACTAAATAATGGTGACACGGTGCACTTTAAGGCCACATTACATATGGAAGGCTGACTGGCAGGAGACCACGGGACAGACCCAGGTCCAGGTGTCTTGGGTTGACTGAGATTACTGGCAGACGTTCACATACACACCCATGCAATAACGTGGAGCAATAATAACTCACGGTGACTCCAAAAAAGCTGGTCTCATTCATGACGTCAAGGAAGATTTGTCCGATGCGTTCGTTGGTGTAACTGAAGGACTCGATGGAAGCATTGCGGCTCTTGTCCGCCTCGAGCAACTGAATTGTTCGATGTAAAACTTGCGCAATCACCCAGATACCATCGTAGGCATATCCATGAAACTTGCTGTGCGGAGCCACCTCACTCACACCCAACATCTGGTTGTATTTCTCCTCATATTCCTGTGGCGTCTGGGGTTAAAAAAAAAGGAAATACGTGAATGCTAAATTTGTGAATAACCAAATTAGTTGTTGTGCTTCTCACACAAAAATATCATTGAACGTTTACGCCTTAAACCTAAACACAACAGAACTTCAAATAATGTGCAGCCTGCAGGCACCTTTATATTTGGTACTCAAAACCTGTGCTAACAAAATTCCAAAAATGCTGCTTTTCATATTCCCTCATGTACATCAGAGTGCAGTGAATTATTTTATCTGACAGTTCTTTATCGGTGCATGGCAGATTAGGCTCTGAAACACAGCATTTTTGTTTTCGTTTTTGAGCACTACACTTCACAGCATCACTTCCATTCAAAGCCAATTCTACAAAACTGTTCGACATCATCAAGAGGAGCCAGTTGAGGTGGTTCGGGCCTCTGAGAAGGATGCCCTCTGGTACGCTTCGGCTGGAACTCTACAGAGTAAGCCCCATTTGGCGGAGACCTTGAGACTGGCCCAGGATACGCTGCTCAGAACTGTCTCTCGGCTGGCCTGGGAAAAGCCTGGGAATCCCCCAGAAGGACCTGGAGTTCGTCACTAGGAAAAGGGAGGTTTGGGCCGCCCTACTCTGCATGCTGCCACCGCAACTCTTACCAAGAAAAGTGGCATTTTGAAAATGGACGGATCGATGTGCGACATTATGTCATACAGTACAGCACCCGTCATGAAATCATTTCATATAGTACAGAACTCGTCATGACATGTGCGAGGCTCACCAGCCCAGAGATGGTGCGGTTGGGCCGAGTGCTGAGCGGCATGAAGTCCACATAGATGCAGTTCTCCATGGCTGTGAGGAGGTTCTTCTGAGGACACTGCTGTTGCGTATGCTCCCACCAGCGACTGGCATACCAGCCTGGGATCACCCACTGATACTTGCTCCCATACATGCCTTCATTATAGGCCTGGTGTCAGGGGGAGCAGCAGGTTTGACGTTGTTATACAATGCAGACTCCGAATGAAAAGCGAAGCATTGCTTTTGCGAAGAAAACTGCAGTCAGTTTTGTAGAAAACTCACATTCGGTGGCACTATATGCATTATTTACGAATGGCAATTTGGGGTTTACTAAACTCCCATGCACTCTTATCTACAGCCGAAATCCACAATGCCTGTGTTGCTTTGTACTGCTTTAAAAATGGAGGTTTGGGATATCAACACTTTCATATTAACTCTAATCTTTATGAGATGTGCCCTATGTTCAGTTGTGTAACTGCAAGTTTTGGAAAATATTGTGATTACCGGTATATTAAGTGCACTGTGTAAGACATTGTTTGTCGTCCGTGTGCTCTTTGCTACTCACACAGCAAAAGACTTTGGCTGCCATTTCTTCATCAAACTGGCCCAATATAATCCTGACATCCGAATTCTAAAATAGAATCATTACACTTATAAGCAATGGCATCAAATCCAGTGTAAACATGATCACAAAAGAGCATTTATATCTCTATGAATGTTTTACGTTTCCAATACTATAGATAAAGCAATTCGGTATTTTATACAATGCATATCGAATAAATGCAAATATCTACAAATGCATGTTAATATTGTAAGGACATTTAATTGCTCATAACGTAGTAACAACTATCAATCATTTACATGCATTTTCTTTTTAGGATCAATTTAAACAAAAATACACATTTGTGAAAAGAGGATCTGAACAGGCCCATTCAAATGAACAGACCTTGAGGTTTTGAACGTTGACGCACGGATCGTTGGAAAAGCTCTGTGTGTCAGCAATCTGGATGCCCGCTTTGTCCAGCTCCTTTGTCAAGTCGTTGTGCACCTGCCAACAGATAAAGGACAGTTGGGGTTTGTTTCATTATTTTTTAATTTACTCAAGTTCTTGGTCAGCAAAAGCTGACCCCACGCACTGGAAAATTGCTTTCTTTTGTTTCATGTATATTTTCCTATTCAATTGTTTCCACGAGCCAATCAAAAATGACAGGTTAATTTTTTTATAGACATTACAAGCTATTATAATGTCACGAGTAAACGATAAATCATTTGGACAACAATGGAACTGTTAAAACATTTAAGTGTCACGCATTTTCACTGTTAATTATGGTGAGATTTGTTTCTCTCCACGCGTTGTTTGTGGTTGTGATGGCTACATTCACATTCTAATGCACCCGCTCATTTAAATCGATTAACACCAGCAACATTTACTCAAAAACATCACCCTCCAATTGATCAATTTAGTTTAATCATGTGTTGGATATTTTGCAATATAAATTTCACACACCTGTGACACTTGTAATTTTAAGTACATTCCATAACACTTGTATACTCTATCATTACTACATTTGCTATGTCTTAAAACATTTATTACAGGAAAACTGCCAGGTGGCTCAGGCAGTCTAATAAGATTCCAGAGCACAGCTGAGATTTTGGATTAAATCTGGGTTTCAGTCACATGTGGTGGTGGTTTACCAGTGGATTAACCGTGCCTGATGATGGTGAAACTGGGTTCAACGCAGCAACGCAATGGTCTAAACCTGGACACTGATGACTGCACTATTAAAGTCCCATCGGATTCGATTTAATCGTTCACTAA
Source organism: Geotria australis (assembly GCA_036362915.1). Lineage (NCBI taxonomy): Eukaryota > Metazoa > Chordata > Hyperoartia > Petromyzontiformes > Geotriidae > Geotria > Geotria australis. The sequence goes on along the minus strand of JAZEWU010000005.1, from coordinate 11,216,077 downwards.
GTTGCGCTTATTCTAGGCGTAAAAATAAAAAAAAAATCGATGGATTTGTGATGAACACTCTTTTCGGAGGATATAATAGACCTGCCCGTAGTATGTGGTCTACAATGATCAAGGAGTGCTGTATACGTTGTCATGATCATGATTTTATTTTTCATATGACAGGAGGGAAAAGCAAGAGTTTTGAAGCGTGTTATAGTTAAATCTTAAGTTTGTTTCCAATCCAAGGAGGCAGTCGACGTATGGATTGCTGTAACACGTCACTGCTAGTATATATCGCATGGCTGGCACATTCGTCAGTGATTTGTTTGATGGTTTAGACTCCACTACAGTCACGGCACAGCCATTCTTTGATCTTCGATTTGTGGCAGGTGTACAAGCATCTCCCACGTTGCGTTCGAGCGCGGTTGAGCGAGGTCCAAGGTTGTCATGGGAGAGAGAAGCCCGGTACTTCCACAGTTGAGTCTTCAATGTGAGTTGTATTTGCCACATCCATAGCCATCCACTATTCAGATCAGATTATTATTATTGGGGATGACGAGGCTCGTTAAATTGACTCTACAAGCGGGTTTGGGATGTCCTCGTTTTGGCTGTTCTTCGGAACAGGGTGGTGTACTAATAGCTAAGAGTTTATACATCTCATACGATAAAAGCAAGAGCATAACTGGAATACATCCAATTGATTTTTTTTATGTTATAATAAAAAAATACTACTACAGATTGTAACTGTGTTATTGTCAATATTGCAGAATGGGCACGTGAAGAGTATATTCATACATCCCTGCCTTCAGCTGCATATACAGTATGTTGATTATTACATTTAAAATTAAGTCAGATGTTTTGCCGATTGCCACTGCATTGGCTTAAGGCACAATAGGAAACATTCAGTGATGGTAGACTAATCATCACACCCCCTCAGCAAATCAAAACATGCCTTAAAATAAAAAATGGTAATTTCATTCAGTCGGAGGAGGGAAAAGAAGCTCCAGATTTAACGCATCACTACACTCCTACACACTTAACTTGTTACATAGACTTGCAGGATTATGCACACTGCATGTCACCGATGGGTGCAAGGTTGACATGCCATGCGCCTCTCATAAGCACAACACGAGACTCACAATCCATCAGACTCAGAATATAAATCGGTCTGCACTCATCCATTCCCCCGCACCGCCGCAACATCTGCAGATAAAATGCGCTATTTCCGATGTTCGTGCTGATAATAATGTTGCTGAGCTTTGATTTAAAACTACAGGCATACGTGTCAACGCTTCCTTGGCTTCGGCAGAGGCTCTGCAGGTACCGATGCGATTCTTCTTTGATGTCTGAACAAGCGCCTTGCATACAAATTCTACCGGATACCGTTACAACCGTTTTAATGGTAGTAATGAGAGAGCGCTCACTTGAGCATCCACAGCGCTGCTCTACGGCAACAACGCAATATTAAAAAAAACAAGCAAATTAAATGGGCAGATAGAGATGATTCCAATATTCACAACGAAAGCAACAATTCTATCAACAATACGGGTGGTGTGGTTGCATTATTACCTGCACATTTGTAGAATTACATCCTATGGTATTTAAAATGTGCAACTTGAACATGTAAGCTCAAAATACCCTATTGGCAAAAAGACAAGCCATGCCAATATTAGGTGGAAAACTGACCAAATAGTGACTCTTTCCTTTTGCTTCATATAATTTGCTGCAGAAAACCTATGGCCATGTGGTTTCACCTCGAACAATGCTCAGCCCCGCCGCATCTGTCGTCAATAATCGTGTATACGTTCACTTACAGGAAGCGCACACATCGTTTGGTCCGTGAGGATAATTTAGTGGCAGGCACGGGCCTGAGGTCAATTCTCCCACAAGGGGTATAATTCCGTGCCTTCAATCTATTTATAACATCCCGCATCCTTTAATATACTCATGTTTGAGGAAAGTTATCATTATAGCTCTGTCTTGCCAAACACGCAAATGGTAGAGGCCCCTTGCCTAGGCAACCTGCCAGGGCTCATGTCCATGCATGGGCACAGCAGCCTGTAATTTACACCATCACATAAAAGCATGTGCAATTTTCATGGATGAAGGTTATGCAAATGTGGCTGCTCCACTAATACTGTATGGTTAGAGGATTGCTCCGCGATCCTGGGTTAACAGTTGGTTTTGAGCGTGAACGCGATTCCCTGTGTACTGTCGAACGACTACTTTCCGTTTCATTATTTTCAGAATTGAATGACACTACAAGGAACCGCACGAGCTGGCCCATCTGTCAAGTGTAATCGATAGTGAGAAAAGTGAAAGTGGTGAACGTCATTAAACATTAACGGTCTTATTTATTCAATATAGCTGGACCACATCAAATCTTAGCCTCAACATATATAAATAATTTAAAGCGCATTCTGTTTGTTCCCTAGGGTTGCTGCTATATTGCTGTAGTCACATAGCTTCTAGTGGTTGAATATGGCATGCCGAGGTTTAAATCAGAAGCAACAGATCAGGTGTTTATTTTATGAATGCTCGCACTGCACCTTCGGAAGGGTACAACTTACGAGCAACATGCAAATATCTGTAGAGATATTTTAAAAAGCGAAGAGTTGCACAGTTAGTCCATCTGTGCATTGTGTTGAGCCGTTATAAGCTAACAATGAACTTTATTTAATAACAGCAGAAAATTGCCCCCAGTGCCCTGTGATTGACTGGCGTCCTATCCTGGGTATTAGCCCTGCCTTGCGCTATGTGTCTGCCGGGATAGGCTCCGGCTTACCGCGACCCTGTACAGGATGAAGCGGTTTCTGACAATGGATGGATGGATAAAAATCCAAAACAAGAGGGAATACATATTTTAATCTTTATTTTCTATCTATGTTTTCTACTAACACCACTGCTGGACGTAGGTCTCTCCATGAGGGTTATTTTACCATACTTCACCACACTGATCAGTGCATGTTGGTGAAGGGGAGGCCCACGACAGGTACAGATAACCACTCACTATTGATGTTAGCCCTGACCAGGAGTCAAACATCAAATCCTGGAATTCAGAGTGCTGTGCTGTAACCACTGCACATACACTATCCTTTTTTAATCTTAGCACCATTCAAACCGATCTCCGTCTCATATTAAATATTATTGTTTTACTTGCCATGGTGGAAGTACTGTGCGCCCACACACATACTTGTCAAGCAGATCAGCAAAATGCGATAATTGTACTGAGAGCCAGAATCAGGGAGTGAAATTCCCGCTCCGCTCGTTATGCTCGCCACAGCTCACGGCTAGCAATTCAAGAATGAAACATTTGCAGTGGCACATATCTATGAATTGTATCACAGCAAAATAAGCCATTTACAAGGTTTCCATGGAGAATATGCATCCTCAGTGAAAAGAGTTTAGGTAAAATAAACAGATTTTCATGATATCAAATAAACATAGCTGGCTTGTCTGGCGCAGAGTGACTTTCCGTGATACATTTAGGACTAACGTTATACGCTGGCTGCTGATATCTCAGACTTGACATTTTACATCATGCAAACAACAAGATGTGGCATGGTTGTGACATCACGTTACACTTCTTAAAAAGACGTGTCTAAATTATTACAATGACCAGGAAATTAGACTCTGCACCTAGACAAGTTTGGCTTTCAGAGGGTTTCTTGAAAGTATTCACCTTTCGTCTGCATAAACAAAATCACTTGGTCATCTTTAGAATGCAGTGCATCTCAAAACGTAACTTGTTGCTTTTAAAAGTTGTTTTAAATTTCAGAACGTTATTTCAATCGTTGGATTCTCGCCAGATCCCTTGTTCCTGATGAAGCTGATTGCAACTATCACCGAAACGTCGTACCTTCATTGTAAATATTGTGGGTTCGCTCTCCAACATACCGGTGTGCTGAACTAGTAACGAATTGGCACGTTTTGTTCACGTGACAACCCTTTACTGATTAGCTGTGTCGGGTGGAGGCGGGTTTAAGACTCTTACTTTTTACATGACCTAACTCATAAAAAGAGCTATACTATAGATAACATTGGCCACGAAAGCCTTCGCGTTAAATTACAAACCGCAATTGGACATATTTACATTGATTGTCTTATAAATGTATTGCAAATGTCTAATACATTTCAGTGCACATATTTGTCACGATAAGGGCTGTTATTATTCACTATGAGTGTATCTGTTCTCTGCGGAATAATACAGACATCAAACAGCCAATTGCTCTCCTGTGAAACACACGGCAGCAGCCATCAGCCTCATTTTCCACGTGCACGCAGAGAATGTGAATGTTTACAGCTTTTATTAGCGTGGGAGGTTTGAGAGCCATGGGTCCCCAACACGGCATGGCATACACCAAAATAAACAGCTTTTGCATTAGACTCTAGATTTCCGTTACGAGCGTGGCATGTTTTATTAGAATTGCACCATTTTTGTCGGTGGTTAAAGTCAACGTGATTTCCTGCTAAAACGAACACTGAAGCAGGACCCCCTTCATTTTCACAGCCCTGAGTTAGTGTTTTAAATTACACATTCCTATGGCAGCGGCGAGTTTATCCATACGACAACCACTAGTGACTTCCCCACAAAGTGGTACAGTACGTATGTTTATTAGCCCTGGAGGGATTATGGGCTGAGTCATCTCCCGACCGGGATTTGAACTTACACCCTTCCGATTGTGAGCCGCTTGTCTTACCGCTGAGCCACCTGGCCGGATGTGGATGGTAATGTGTAGACATTTCAAACTGTGCTTGTTACCGATCACAACATTTTCTTCCTCATTGGCGTCGATTTGACATAATGCAGCTGTATTTTTGTTGCAGTAGCATCATTGCCATCTCACCGTTCATAGTCTGTCTTGTCGTGCATCATTTTTTCACTGGCTAATGCTCTGGTAAAGAATTAACACAGGCACTCTTTTCAAGCTGAAACACCAACAATTATTCTAAAGCTGCACACATTAATCCACTAAAAGCCAGTTCATCAAGTGCAGCAGCTATGAGTGTGACACGAATACAATGGGAAAATGTGTGCAGTACCCTGTGTTCTTAAAACATAAATAATTTTCTAATAATGACAGGTTAAAGCATACACAGTCATCATCATCATCAGGAGTCACGATCAATCCACTGTCGAATTAAGCCTACTCCCATCTATCATGACCCTGTCATGTAATGATCTACCTGGCACATGCACAAGAGTGGATGTCATTGTTCAATCCCCTGTAGTGGATATCCTCTCGGTTCCATTCCTTGGCTGTCACCGTCATTATTCTTGACCGCTGGCCATAATCCCTTCGAGCAACGTGTTCTGCCCAAGCCCACTGACGTTTCTGAACGGGTTGAATTGTATCATTGACCCGCGTATGTGCTCCTCTTTCTGTGATATATAAACCGTTTTAATGTCACATTCTGTTTGATTCTCTTAATTTAGCGCTCCGAAACTATCGTGAAACACTATAAATGTGCAGTGAGAACACCAAGTATTTTAGATATCAATTAACTACAAGAGAACTGCTTTGTCATAACAGGTTGCCGTCAATTTAAAAGCATCAGCAAAAGATAAAGCTTAGTCAAAACTCAGGATGAGGCGCTGTATAAATGCTATTATTATTATACATTTCTATGTCTCCTAACCTAGAAGCTGTGGTAAAATGGGAAATGATTCAGAATTCCCACAGATTAATCTCATACAGTATTGCTTTAAAACTATTGTAATTTTTTGTCCAAACATGCACTTGACTTCGCCATACTAAATTATTATATGGTGTGTGAAATTGACGGTATAGTTTAAGAAATGACAGTGAAATGCATCTTATGAAACCTTCAAGTCTACATTAAACATGTATGACGTGGTACATGAAAAGCTTAACGAAATGTGCCGTGGTATAATTGATTAACAGAAAAGCAATTGGGCTTAATTCAATATACGACTGCAGTAATTCAATTAAAGCTCACGAAACGCTGCAGAAACATTTAGCAAGACCTCCTTCTTGTCACGACAAAAAAAAACGCAACCACCTCTAAAAATTAGGCGCGAAACAAAAATCCAATGCAATTAAGCCACAACAGTAGGATCCTGTGTTCTGATAACAGCACACGTGCACTGGTATGTTTATACACAAGCAAGCATACGTGTGTGTGGGTGCTTGTGGGTGTATATACGAGTGTGCTTAGGGGAGTGGTAGTGTAATCGTAAGCACACTATGCTACGAACCCAGTGACTCTAAATTCAATTCCAACTCACAGTAACCATTAGTGACATATCAAAAACTGGCTCTGGGCCTCTCCTATGCGACTCAGCCTTAAATGAGTACCTGGTTGGGTGTGAACACATCACTACTGGGGAGACAAAGGCGGCCGGGCATGGTACTGGCTACCAAGCCCCTGGTGTGCCATGTTGACCACCGTGGGTGCCCAATAGTCTCATAAGGCTATCTGGGGACTGTGGACTCTGCATATATGATGTCGGGCAGCATGGTGGCGCGGTGAGTAGCGCTGCCGCCTCACAGCAAGAAGGCCTCGGGTTAGAATCCCCGGCTCGGGGGTCTTTCTGTGTGGAGTTTGCATGTTCTCCCCGTGTCCGCGTGGGTTTTCGCTGGGTACTCCGGTTTGCTCCCAAAGACATGCTGCTGTATAGGTTAATTTGCCTGCGGACTGGATCGACCCTGGTGCCTTGTGATGAACTGGCGTCCCGTCCTGGGTATAGCCCTGCCTTGCGCCCTGTGTCTGCCGAGATAGGCTCCGGCTCACCGCAACCCTGTACAGGTTTAAGCGGTTTCTGACAATGATGATTATGATGATATATGATTTCATGCCATGCTCGAGTGTGTCTTAATATGCCGTATAACTGTGGATCCGTGCATGCTCTGGGCAAGGGGAGCATAACTAGCACTCAGTGTCACCAACTTAGCAAATATATCACAAGATCTACAAACGTTTTGGGTTTCCCTCCTGGCAATGTTTATTACAACGACTCGCGACAAATCTCGAGACTTTCTATGATGAGAACATTCTGCTGATTTAGGAGTGAATTGAGGACTGTGTTAAAGATACGGTATTAGTTTACTATGTTTTATAGTTGGTTAATTATCCAATCACATGATTCCATGTAATATTAGTGTATTAATAATCCTGTGTCAGATTACTTTGTCCATACGTTGCCAATTGTCTAGAGACATTATTGATGCCTTAAGAAGGTCTATCTATCAGACACAAGCCGCCATTGGGGAGTCCCCGAGACTAACAATTTGCACTCCCGAGACCTTTCCATTACATTACGGTCGGGGCATAACACAAAGGCACGTATATTAATCATTCGCACTAGAATTGTCATCTAAGGACGTGCCGTGACTTTTTCGAGGTTCGTTTGGAGGGAACTCTCCGGCCGTTGGAAGCTGGCGATGCCGTCGCCGGCCATGCAGGTGCGCGAGCTCGTGTGCGCACCTCGGAGAAGCGCTGGACATCCTGCGCCAGCGTGCCCACGCGCTGCCACTTGTAGTGCTGCAGGAACTTCACGATGGCCGGGTTCACGGCGTTGTCCGACGGCACCGTGCGGAAGAAATTCGGGTACTTCTTCTTGTCCGAAAGAACCGGCGTCGTGGCCGCAAACGACAGCTGCTCCCAACATGTCGGGAGGACAGAGTGAGGAGAGAGAGGTTACGGAGAAGGCAAACAACGCCGGTGAGAGGTGAGAGGTGAGCGACTCAACGTGCCGGGTGGATACGTTTTGCAAATGCGTACGTGTAGCCAGTGCAACATAAGACAGGCAACGTAATAATAATAATAATAGCATTTATAGAGCGCTTTTCACTCGAGGGTCACCAAGCGCTGCACAGGTCTGCAGAGAGACCGGCATGCCAACAACAACAGAGAACGGAAAATCAGCAAAAAAAAAATTGGTTTTTTTATTTTAGGTGGCAGAACGAAATTATTTTAGTCATCGGTTAAAGAAGACGTTCATGACAGGGGCAAGCTCTGTGCGGAGGGACAGCAAACTGGGAGGGTGCTGAATGATCGTGCAGCCCCCTCCATAAACAAACATTCACCATCAAGCGTTCGTGTACATGGTTAAGGCACATTTACAGCATACATGCACAAAACGTACAGCACGATTTTCAATGCTTTATCGAGCTGGACTAAATCATTCAGCCGTCCATTCCACGGGGCGCACACACATTCATTAGCCCTAATGTGTACCACGCAGAGGCGTGGACAGCCGGTTAGACCCATGTTCCCCCTTTGCTTTAATCTCTGGTTTTAGTCAGGGCAAGTGCGGTCATGAGAGTGTGGGGCAGGAGGGATGGAGCTGTCGGGTTGCTGTCATGCAGCAAACCATGTGACCCCGTATGCCACGCACGGAGAATGCGCTAAAGGCCCCATCACGTATGAAGGTATCCCTAAGTCTAAATGCTGGGTGGTCAATGCCAGTGTCCTCCACAGTACGCTTACAATATTTAATAATTTACTATGATCTGGGGCAGACCGTGTCCAGACTGATAAAATGTTGGGGAGGCACCTGTTTGAGTTTGGATAACGTATAGGCCCGTCTAACTCTGAGAAACAATATCCCATGCCACGGAGCAGTGTGACAATTAAATATGATGACATTTTACAACAGTGGTCTATCATTGCTGTGTGCATTGGCCCTTCTTGCTATTTAGACGGGCCGATGCTTGTTACATCGCCTATTCTATATATTTTCTTTTAAGTGTTATTGATGAATGTGCTGAGTGTTTGTGTTACTTGTACTCGTGCAACACTGCTGACGCAGCATCACCAAGCAATTTATCGTACAGCCCATTCATCACTCGCCTCGGACAAAAGTATTAGCCTCAGTAATAATGTTCGTTATGGAAAGTTGAAGGTACAGTGCATTGATCCCATCCTGAGTATCGCCCTGCCTTGCACCGTGTGTCTGCGAGGATAGGCTCTGGCTCACCACAACCCTGTACAGGATTAAGCGGTTTCTGAGAATGAATGGATGAATGCATTGATAGCATTGATATTTTTACGTATTCTGTGTGTCCCATTATTAAAGATTGGTGACTGGATAGCAGTTCGAGCTAGGTCAACAAAGCCACACACACACAGTAGTCTTTAACACATGGGGGCAATCCCTGTCAATCTCCACGTGCTGATGGCCATGGCGCTCGGCGATCCACATCGCATCGAGATTTGAGAGATTCCCGAGTATTCGTCATTCTCGGATGTGCTATTGTTTCGAATGCTGTGATTTACCGTTGGCGATCACTGAAGCTTTTTTTATTTAAGCAACATAATTACTGTACTGCATATAAGGAATTTTCTGCCAATATCGTATCCACACACTTACAACTGCTGTCTAATTCGTTATTCCTTAACAATCGTTCATGCATTGAGAATTTATTTCCAAAGCTGTTCTTTCAGGATAGCTGTGTCGAGTGTTCCATATCATTCCTTCGCGACGCCTCGTCTCCCATGTCAGAGGCAAAACGTCACGAAGGAGAGAGAAGGAACACTTTAAACGTCTATGGAAAATACATTCTCAAACATCAAGCCGTGAAAAGCAACATAAGTACGATTTATACATCGAATTCTTTATGAAAAGGATCGTATATTTTTGGACACCCTGTATACAACTGCACGTTCACACTGCTAGTGCAAGCAGATGAGCGTGTGAGCACCACCAGGAGCGAAACAGTCAACAGCCACGATCCTCCAAATTCATTACAGCAGCCTGTCTTGACCCTTTCATGCAATAATGATAATCACTTCATGCGAGACTGAAAGCTGCGAGTGTGTACATTGCAGGTTTTCACCCTTAATCCATTATATAAACCAAGCTTTTGTGAAGCATTGATCCGTAGGAGGCTGGCAGTGCCTGCCACTTGGTGATCTGTTTCATTAAGCTAATGGATTATTCAAAAGATAATCTGTATACTCTTGTACTGTATATCCAAGTAAATCAGTTCGCACAGGCACAACAGCGAGAATATTAAGTATTACTGAAAGGCATAAAATCGTAATGTTGCTTGGCATTTCACATTACCATTTTGTTTTCTCAACCTCAGTGATTGTGATATATGCCTTTAATAATATATAGCCTTTAAAATACTCTACAGTATACACCAACATTTAACCATTCACCCACAGTTCTTCGACATTCACATTAAATAATGCGATTACTTAAAATACTGTACAACATTATTACTTGCACATTTGTTAACGTTATGCCTGTATAGTATATTCAATTACAGTAGAGAAATAAACATGATAAAATAATACATCGATCTGAGATAAATCACGATTAACAGTCCTTATGAAGAGGTATTTTTGTCAACATTTTTTTGGAACAGATCCATTTTTGTAACAGTGTTTCTTCCATCCACCCATCTATTCTTTACCCCTGCATGTCCGAAAACATTTCAAACATGCCCCACCACTCCAAAAAAATGCATTATCCATTTATGCACAGTTCATAAAGTGGCACTGTGTAATCATTTAACGATTTGACAGGCATCACAAACAGTAAGATGTGATCAATCATGGACTGGCTTGTATAAAAAATGCATATGCATATGAGGAGTCTTATTAGGTTTTCAACATTCAGGGATAAGCCACACCTGGTCTAAAAACTATGCAATGACAGGGTGACCAGGTAGCTTAGAGATCAGAGTGCTGAGCTGGCATCGCTGAGATCTTTTGGTTCAAATTCCAGCAGCTGCCTGTGATATTAACCAGGTTATCTCCAGTGTCCAGAAAGTTCACAGTCTTTGTCCGCTCGACGATAACTGCCAGAAATAAGACGATGACTGTCAGAAACTGTTTTTGCACATTGAAGTACTCGTGTCAAACATTGAAGTAGCCGTGTCATTCTCCAATTTGCTGCATACATTTAATGAATAAGCTATTTGTGCATAACCCCATGCCTAATATAAAACTGCGACCCCTTGAATAAAGGGCTGCATGAAACGTGATGGATAACCTCAAATTGAGGCTTAAGCACAAATAGTTAATTCTATTAATACACAATTGAGCGTGCATTAAGTCACGGAAATTCAAACCAACGCTGTCCCTGTATAATGAGAAACATAACCAATAACCCATCCGTGCTCAGTCCAGAACCACCTTAAACAACGTTATGTTTGTGCCACAAACAAAACAAATTAAGTGGAAGCAGTCAATAACCTACGGTTTAATTTCACAGACCACAAATGTAGCAGGACCCTAAAGAGGTGGCTGGTGTAAACACGCAAGGTGGCTGGTTCACTCTGAGGTGGAGGCTGCTATATGAGGGCACTGAACCTTTGCTACTCATGCTTTGTGAAATGTGTAGCATTATGGTTTTAAAAAAGTGTTTTTGAAATTATAAGGTTTTTTTAGAAACCGCTTTTTGTCAACATTGTTCATTTTATTGTTGATGGCTTAATTCCTAAGGTGTAATTTCAGCTGCGGTAAATCCACGTCAGTATGTTATTTGTTATTTCTACACCTGGCACACCACATCCAGTATAACTCTCGCTATGGCTGTGGCTAAGAGTCACGTGTCTACCCCCAGTCTACCAGTGACCCATAAATATATTCCGTAGAGAAATAAGCCCTGGTTGCACTGTTCACAGCCGCTTGTCAATCCACTGCTGGATGAAGGCTTGCAGATACTATGTTGGTCATGGGTGTTGTTTTACCAAACTTCGCAATGATGGTCAATAAAGGTTGGTGAAGGGGGGAGTAGATCACATATCACTCACCGCTGATATCAGCAGTGCCCGATAATAAAACTCAGGTGGCTGAGTTCATAGCACATCATGAATACCACTGAATCAGCTCTCCCAAGATATAGATGTACCATACTGTGTTTAATCTGTATGCGCCCCAGGTCTTCATTGCAAATTGGATTTTTGTCTCAATGGGTTATCACCTGGATATAAATAAAGTTCATGTGTGTAGGTGTGCATGTTCGCATTTCCTTTGGTAAGCTGCAAAATCAAATGTACCCAAACAATTATCACCTACTTGGACAATTAACAAGACGCATCAGAATCTGATAATGCGAGCAAAGTAGCCCACAACCAGCTCGGTTAATTCACAATGTAATTGCTACTCTTTATAGGTTTTGCAACAGTGTTCAGAAATTTCTACCAGGTTCATTTAAAATGCAAGTGGATTTTCACACGCATTAATTAATGGGATTATATTGCAACATTCATTGTTTTGACCCCTACCAAAGCCATGTGATGATTGCCCGCCGCCATTTACAGACATATATGATGGTGATAGTGCAGCCCTGCAATTTCCTGCTCACGCCACTGCTCACTGGTTGGGCTTCGACTCGAAGGAGCTCCAGATACCCCTTCTATGGGGGTATTTCTGGCTACTCATTCACACTGGCCAGATAGATACCTTTGAACAGGTGGGGGGGTACCCATACTTTATCCCAGCACACACGACTAACTGATTGAGGACACGTGTACACGCATACACACAATTTAAAAAAAGCAGATGGTGTTCTCACAAGCATGGGGTGTTTAAATACCACACATGTCACTTGTGTGTGAAGTTATCCATCAAACATGCAAATAAAGAAATAATACTTTTAATTAAATATTACAACATCGCTATCCCAGCAAAGAAAAAAGCCCTTAGAGAAATTATTATAAAACAGCATGTTCGTGTAAAATGAAGAACGCTCCTCCTGAGGAGCAAACGATGAAAACAGCTGCCTCGGCAGGGTGGCAACCGTGCACGCTCCATTCCGTCGTAATCACAGGCCTCCGCGGAAGCAGCAGCAGCATCGTTAACTTACGCGCACAAAACAGACACCCTGCTGTCAACTTCTCTATAGATCCTCTACCAATTACCATGGCAGGAGCCTTGAGAACATTCCGTAAGGGTAATGGAGGGAGAGGTTATGAAAAGTATTGCCCAAACACCAGCTGCTGTGAATAATTTCGCGACGATTCCGGGGCACATCGTCGTGGAGCACGAGATGTGCAGAAGGAGGCCAAGAAATAAAAAAAAACAAGCGTAACGTAAGAGGCCCAAGCGATGTTTAGGAATAGGAAATTGCTCGAGCCAAAATAATCCCTTCATCCAGCATGCCGCCTTAACGATGCAACCGATACGTTTGGTACACCGAAAAGCTGTATGTGGGAGTTATTCATGAACTGAGAATTCGCATTCCCTTAGAAATCAATTTTTATCAATGTCAGAAGGAGCACGAGCATGCGTAGTGTGCGTGCGTCACATGAAGGCAATGTATAGAAAGCCAAGCAAGGCAACAATTAACAACCCGACGTTCTGTCATGCGTCATGGGCAAGCTGGTCCGCTACGAACAGGCCGAGCTGAAAAATTGTGCCTTTTTCTAATTGGTCTTCAGTCGCAATGCTCACCAAGGGCCCTCTCTACAGTCCTGTGGGTGGTCACATCTTGTTACCAATGCACAAACTCTACCTTCGAACTGTCATGTGTTTTTTACAGCGGAACGGCTGGTGCTACCGGCACGATTCTACGTAACAACGTGCCCCACTCGGAAAGGAGACATCGGTAAGATTTGCATTGCGGAGTGACGCTGTCAGCCTACTGGGGACCATAAGCAGACGTCTACTTTTGGGGGTATCCCTTTCGATTTACAACCTCCGAGTGAGATTACACAAGAGCTATAGACAGCAGACAGAGATTTAGCTATATGAGAAAAGAGAGATAAAGGTAAGGAAGACATAGTGAGATATAGAGATATAGACAAGATACAAGGATGGAGCTAGATGAGAGAAGATGTGGCGGAGGGAGATTAATGAGCTTGTTTTATTGTTGATTAACTTTTTTATTATTAGATAGGATTTTCATTTGAGCTGATATTTGCTTTACCTCTATTTTTTTCTATTAAATCAGGGGCCCCCTAACCTTCTTGGGGTTTTACGCAATGGCTAGGTTTGCTCATAGCCTTGTTCAACCATCGTGCACAGGTGCAGTTTGGTGCCCGGAGGCAGACATACCATGTAGGCATCTCACTCTCTTTAATCCTCTAGCTTTGTGTTCCCAGGCATAACCCTACAGATGTCTCTGAACCAACAAGTATAGAGAATAAGATGCGTTATTAGTACAGTTGTTTTTTGCAAAGTGTAGGAATTCAGTAACTAAACGTTCACCTTAATATTTTGACTGAACAATAAGGACATCGCTTTGGAGAAAAGCAATATAATTTCAGATGTGCACTGACTCGAATTTATCAATACATTATTTACATTACATTCAGAAGGCTAAACAGATGCCTTTTGCTCAGATTTTTATGAGGATGAAAATCGGTTGGCGTTTTTAACATTGGCTCTCAAAGTTATTTTTGCTCAATATTTCATCATCACTTTTGCAAAACTCTGACCACACCTAATCAATTTTTCCAAACAGCAAAACTTCATCCTTTATTGACACCTGACTATACGGATAGAATGATCCACCCCACACCCGCAGCTCTCTCCGGCCCATTCAGGATCGTGATTCAATTCAGGACTAGTTTTTGTTGTCGTTTTTACCATCTCGTTTTTAATATTTAATGTTTATCTTTTATCCCATGTGTACAGTTGTGTCCCATCCATTGGCCACAAGGTAATATTAGCTAATAGGATACATCTTGATAAATCATAAGTAATTTAATTATAGCTCGAACCTATAAACATCTGACTTAAGCGGAAATGTAAACACTGCGTCACCACGAGAGGGAAAGGGTGTAAGCAACAGGGATGACTTGTACAACACCGCCGTCGTCATACGATTGCTTTTCTAACCTTCCGCGTTTAATCTCTGGCTGTGTGCAGGAGTGGGTGTGGGGGCAGTAAGGTCAGGCCCCGCTGCCGATGCGTTGGTCCGCCAGACAAATTAAAAGCGGTGATCATTCCAAGAGAATTGCTTGGCCCTGTAACTTTCAGCCAACTGGCTCGTGTAATTCCTTCTCATGCACGGGCGACACAAAATAACGGTGACTGGGAAGCGAAAGTCATTTGTTTGCACCAAACATCCTGTCAGCATGTCAATGGCGTGTCTAAAGGTGAGCCTGTATTACACACGTGTTCCCCCTGCAGTCAGAGGCAGTGTTGCTGAGGCTATAAAATCGTCTTGGTTTGGCCAGAAGGTGTCGGTTTCAAAGTGTCTGTCCGGTTGTCCTGAAGCTTTTGTCAAAATCCGAACTCTGTCCCCAATTTAAAAAAAAATCTGGCCACATACTCGGTTCACGATTTGGGCAAATGGGCGATGTCTACCCGAGTAGTAAGCGTAGTCTGCTGATGAATAGACGGGGGTCTGTAGGCAGTCGGCTGGCCCAATGTCAGAAGAGTGGGCCACTCACTTTGTGTGCAGGGCAAGTGATTGAGTGGGTGTAGCTCTGTACACCTGAGCAGAGCTGACACAGGGAGGAGCTGCCAGCTCACCATATGTTCCAGTTGATCCACCCAAAAATAACGTGTCGTGTCTGCTGTCCACACCTGTTGCAGTCTGCTGAGACAGTGTGGTTAATGAACGCATACCGCTATGTTAAAAAAGACTCCTAGCCCTCAGGCATACCCTAAGTCAATAAATACACTTGAGTGGTCTTTGTAAAGAGTTCCTTCATTATTATGCATGTTTGAAAACTTGGAATGTAATAATAACACACTTGCTCATCCTACACTATTTTAATAGTTAAATATTGTTAAATATTTATGGATGGTGTTCAAGAATAACGCCAGAGACGATATCCACCGGCCCTGGAACAGTGGAAATAAGCTTGTGTGCAGGTGCTAGGTGGATTGGGGAGCGGTAGCTCAGTGGTTAGCGCGCTGGGCTACGAATCTGGCGACCCGAGTTCGAATCCCGCTCACGGCCAACACCAGTGACGATTTTCTGAAGCGGTCCTGGGCCTCCCCTAGGTCGACTCAGCCTCAAATGAGTACCTAGTGCGGTGTGTAAACATCGCCACTAGGGAGACAAAGGCGGCCGGGCGTGGTACTGGTCACCCACCCCCTCACGTGCCGTGTCGACCTTCATAGGTGCTCGCTAACGGCACTTGCCCCAACAGTCTGTTAAGGCTACACGGGGGATCTTTGTCTTTGTTTTGGTGGATTGTTACATCACATGACCGTGAGATACGGTGACTGCTTTGGGAGGCCTTCATCATCCATCGCGGGATTAAGAGTGACCCAAATTTGTTTAAGTTTTAATGATAATCTGAATTACGTTATCACGCTCATCGACATGCAGTGATGTGCTCCACGTCATAGCCATCTCCCAAAGACAATGTATAGCATTAACAGATTGTAGGTTCAAGTGCTGTTAGTGAGGACCTATGAAGGCCAGTAAGGCGCATGAGAGGGTGGGTGGCTAGAACCACGCCCGGCCGCCTTTTTCTCCCCAGTGGCAATGTTTACACAACGCACTAGATATGAGGCTCAGTCAACACAGGTGAGGACAAAAACCAGTTGAGAAAATCGTCAATAGTGTTGGCCGAGAGCGTGATTTGAACTTGGGTCGCCGGGTTTGTAGCACTGCTACGAACAGCTCCCCACCAGCATCTCCCACACCTGTATGCACGATGGCAAGAGTTCTGAAACAACCACAGCAATGAACTAGGATTTGTGGGCATGAATTGTCCTGTCCATTTGAACAGGACTATTCATGCCGACATGGAGTCAAGTTGCTGTAATGGGAGGTGAGCTCCAAAACAAAGACTCTTGAGCCCATCTTTACAGCACTGAAATTCCAGAATTAGACACCCGGTTCATCGATTGCATCCTTGATGCCACAAAACGTACAATTTAAGCTGGGGATTTTGAGTTTAGCGCAAAATGGGGTCAGCTTTCACCAGGGTTAAAAATAAAAGTGCATGGATTAGAAAGGCTTATATTAATGGAGGTAACCTAAAACAGATGGCTTAAGCATTTCCTGTCTTAACAATGCAGCTCTCGTGGCACATGCATAAACAAATAAATACGCTAATTAAAATACAAACGTTAGAATTGGATCGAAAACATATTACAGTATTCATGACTCTCGTGTGGACGGCTGCTTAATTTATTGCGAAACTTTTAAACGTGCAGTTCGGGAATGTTTGATATTGATACCTGTGTACGTTTGGGTCACACCACTCGTCGGGTCGAAACCTCTGTGGAACAGGCGGCTAACCCCAAAGCAACAGCGGCAGCCAGTGTCTTAATGAGTCAAACAGGCTCTGAAGGGGCCGCAATCGATACTGCAGCCACTTGTACAACCACCCACTAGTGAGTGGTGTTCCCCTGAAAGCACCATCCACACTCCCTCAAGCAGTTCAATAGACTCAACAGATAAACGCTGAGCAGATTGTAACGCAAGTTTGTCCGTTATTTTATACAACAACTGCACTGTATTTACAGCACATCTAAATGCGATGCACGTTGAGTCAAAAGAGCAGGTTGCTCACAAAAACCACGCTTGAAATGTAAGAACATGACCTTGGGAAACACGAGGTGCTTTTTCTGTACGAGATCAGTGGATGCAGTGGTAAATAAAAGACAGTGTACCGCATGAAATGCAAGCCATTAACCTGTGGGTCCCCAAGTCAATATGTTTGCTCATTCAGAATACAGTTAATCCAGTTTGCAGGTTGGTATATATTGCAAGCTGCAATGATGCCATTCATTTTAAACAAGCATACGCATCCCCATTTGCAGTAATAGATGCTCGCTGTGGTGTTAACAGTTTATTACCCATTTAGCGATTATATTACTGTTTATATCACAATAATTAAAATTATAAATTATTCATACAATCATTAGTAGTGAGGCCAATATGATAGTTATTCTAGGCAGGCATGGAGTCCTTGTGGCTGTATTGGACTTTGAAGGTGATGACAGCACAATAGAGGCAATGCAATAAAGCAGAATATTATATTTCAAGTAAAATATCCAAGACTTCATTTCTAAAATCACTATTTACAGTGCCTTGTCAATCCACCGTTGAACCAAGATGTCCTCATGTCACGCAAGTCACGGAGGTTGTTTGACCATACTTCATCACACTGGTCAGTGCAGGTTGGTGAAGGGGATCCCAGAACTTGTATAGATATCGCCCACAACTGGCGTTATCAAACCCAGAGCATCACATTCACGAATCATCGCGCCACCAATCCACCCCATTCTAAAACGATGAACCCTGAATTGACCAACGACTGTAGATCCCACATTCTTCACAAACACCCGACAACGATTTGACGATCAAGATCTCATATGCATGCTGTATTCTGTTAGAAGCCATTCCAAATTGTCTCCACGGAAAATTATCATGGTTTCAAAATACAACCCAATGACATGCCACTGTTGACGATGCAGTGAAAAAGAATGCTTAAACTTGGGATTGGATCCACAAGCAGATCCACACACAGAAGGACTGAGGGGCTGCCCTTTGTTCCCCGACGTGTTCAATTTGTGCCTGAGACGCGCGATGAAAGAATTCCCGTACACGTTCGCTGGCGTTGTTAACATTAAAGGTCACCGTGTCACAATCCGAGACTTTCTGATGAATATGACCTTTTGACAAAACGACAAAGGGCGATGCGTGACCTTTTGGACAAAGTCAATACTGAAAGCAAAAGAATCGGTTGAGAAATGAGTGGGGGGTGAGGTGGAGGGGGAGAACAACAAGATCTGCTCTAACAAGCCCCTCACCCAGTGGGAATGAAAGTTCACCATTGATTACAAATCGATAAAAGGGGTCAGAACCAGACTTTAAACAACTTAGTGAAAGCATTCGACGGCACGGATGAAGGTTAGGATGCGGGCTTTGGGATAGGCTTTGGTATGTCTTGTTGGTAAGCAGTAGTGTGGAGGCAGGTGAGAACGTACCTGTGCCAGGTTCCATCCCTGCAAGGCCTCTGCGATCGTAGATGTCACACTGGGGCAAACGCCACCAAAAATCATCCGGTACTTGGATTCATTCTTGATGGCATCAAAAAAAGCCTTCATGCCTTTGGCATTGTCACACTGCAGGCCACAGATAGAGAATCATTAGACCACGGTACACTTGCTATTACTGTGTGTCAGCACACGTGTGCATCATTAATTGCTTTACTAACATGAAAGTATACACCATGTAACATAAACAATATATTATTTATATAGACTACAAATCACTGTTCATAACATCAAATGAAATTAATATTGCAGGATTGTGCCATCAATAGCAGCATATGAATGACAGGACTCAATTTATTGACCGATCTTTGCACATTTTTTTTTCCATGATGGCAAAAGTCAGTGGTGGTCTTTGCTGTACTAAAAATGTTGATGAAGCTACAAGAGCAGTGCTGGTGTCATTAGTTAACCCCTCATCAGGTGAAATGTTTTATCAGTAATATTTTTAAAACACCATCTCTTCTCTCGCACGACTGTAAGATGCACACTAATCCCTCGTGGCAAAATGTAATGTCCTGGGCCGTGCATCATCAGCCTGGTTCAGGCTGCAAATCCAGGTGTTTTGGAAAGATAAAGTAGAACGCGTGCTATGTACGGATGCTCCACAGGGAGGACAGAACCTTGTCACAATTGCGCAACGCGTGGAACACAGCCTACACAGAAGGTTTTCCAGATAGGGCCTTCCATAGGAGCTAGGAAATGCTGTGGAGGGGAATAACGGCCTTTTCCTGTTATATTTTCTACACCACAGTAAGGCAACATGACATGCTCTTCGATGTTTTTCAGGCTGCACCGCATGTTGCTTGGCATGATGTCTGACATTTTGCTCCAAGTGCTGGGAGCATTCAGCTCCTGAAGAAGATCCCAGCACGTGGAATGAAACGTCGGCCATAATGCCGAAGAACACGCAGTACTACCCGATAAGGCATCAAATGGATTATCATACAGCGCAACATAGAAAACCTACACAGTCGTACATTGTATTACCTACCTTGTTTGGATTCTGTATAAATGCCACAAGGATTGCAACCACATGCTTAGCTTTTGATGGAGAAAAAAATCCACGTTTACAGTTTACATTTTCAGGTTTCAAGTTTATTTTGTTTAACCAGGTGATGACTCTAGAGACCAAGATAGTCTCATTTACAAGAGTGACCTAGGACATGACTATGACAAAAACAAAACAATTAAAATAAAGTACAGCAAAGACAACTGTGCCACATGAGAAATATAAAATAATGCACGAACATAAATCAATGTTACCTTAGAAATTCCCTGTAGTGGCAAGTTGGCTGGGGGAGTTTAATTCTCAACTCATCATAGAACAATTACAAGCCCATCCATTCATTGTCAGAAACCGATTATTCCTGTACAGGATTGTGGTGAGCCGGAGCCTATCCCGGCAGACACAGGGCGCAAGGCAAGGCTATACTCAAGATGGGACGCCAGTCCATAACACGGCACCGTGGGCAATTTAGTCAACAGGCCAATTAATCTATGCAACAGCATGTCTTTGGATTGTGAAGGGAAACCGTAGTGCCCGGTCAAAACCCACGCGGACACGGGGAGGACATACAAACTCCACACGGAAAGGCACCCGAACCGTGATTCGAACCCGGGACCTTCTTGCTGTGAGACGGCAGCTTAACTCACCGCGCCGCCCACTTCAGATATCATTCACTTCTAATGTTAACCATGGTTGGCAATCAGGTGGCTAGTTTGATGGGTTCAGTGCACCAAGCACTAACCACTGGGTTAATATTCTCCCCCCCTCCTCCGCCACCAATGTCTTATTTCAATACCACTCAGTTGCTAAGGGCTTTCATTTAAAAACAAAAACCATTCACCCATCTGTTGTCATATGATCCCACTATAAACAGGGAGCCAGAAATACACATGAAGGCATTTTCCTGTTTGGGAATGATGGCTGTGCATGCAAAACCATGGTGATGCCGTTAAGACGAAAATGCCCTTGCCAATCTGAATCAGGTGACATGCCGGGGTAGAATCAGGATAAAACATTAGCACTAACCCACATTTCTCTGTAGACGCTTAGTCGGTTGTCATGCTCAAGGGAGCAGGGATAACGCAAGCAAAGACCATTTAAAGATTTGTCAAAAAAAGAAATCCTCGTTACAGTGTTCAACATTTCTTTGGAAAAGAGGTATTTTTAAAATAAAAAATCATGCGGTTGACAAGGTTAGCTCGCCACATTTAAATATAAAGCTAGACCTATAAAACATTATTTGCGCACCATTTATGTCTGTTATACAAGAAAAAATAATTAGCCTTCAGAAACTTTTATCTGTTGTGACTTCAACAACCTGTGGGCATTTTATTCGTTTTCATTTTTAATGGTCAACCGAGTGGTTGTAAATATCGACATGTCCAATCTCTCTACAAAATCTCTTGTCCTTGCTGGGAGGAACGTGTAAGCCGAAGAATATTAATTTGGCACCATGCACACCTTTGTACAAAGAACAACCGTGCAGCATGACCTTGTTTAAAGTGAGGGATGGTGTGTATATAAACACTCACTGTACAATCAGTTTTAAACAGACTTCAAACAGATGTTAAACGCTACAGAATGCGTAACATTACGATCTGCTTTAGTCTATCATCCACTAGCTCGCAACTTTTACGTACGCGAGGACAAGCTGTGATGCCCATCGCTCAAATGTGATACGCTTTTCCTGCGATGTGTCTAGTCACCACTGGTGTGACTATAAGGATATATTTGGGGGGCTACCATCAATTGGGAAGAGAGGGGGTGTCCAGGGGGTGGGGGGCGTTTAGCCCCTTCTAGCCCCCTATTCCTGCCGGGCTGATTGATAATCATTGGTGTCACCACAACATAAAACTATAATGCCATGACATAAGCAACAGCAGCTCGCATCATAAATTACGTAGATCTGTGAACACTTAACATGCAATTGTGGATTAAAATAGCAAGGGCTATTTGAGTCATATATATTCTCCGTTGCCTATATTTTGCATTAAAGTGCTCCTCACGTTAACAGCTCCAAGATATAGTCTAATACAATGCGTGTCAGTCAGACACGATGCCAATTTTAGTAAAGAACAATTCACAAGTACATGCCTCAGCATAGTAACAGCAAAGCAGAACATTTTATACGATTAAATCATGGCTCAGAGACAATATGTTTATTCTGCCAGTAACAGTTTACTCAAGGTTCTCCATGGCATCTTTCTGTCAACATCATATTTCCATTCCCCAGTAATATGAAACCCTTGACTTAGTTTGATTTGCATATCCTATGATGGCTGCAAAGGTCTATCCTGGAGAGAAGGAGCTTATTGCAATTGTCGCGCTTGTGGTCCATCGCGGATGAGTCATGGACGGCTCCCTGCTTCGTTCTTTCACGATAATTTCGGACCTGCTGAAGCCATTTAAGGACATTTCTTGCGAGCCAAGCCAGAGACTGTCGAACCAGTCTTGCCCTTATCTTGCCGTATCTTTCCACGTGTCGGTGTTGCTGTACAACGTGCTTAGGTCGTGCCTGCAATTCTCATGAGATGGGTACTGTGACTTAATTATCACAGTTATCTTCTTGTGAATGTGAACCTCCGTTCCACAACTTTGATAAATGTTTATAGCACTAAAAAGCTGCTCTAAGGGTTACGTAAAAATGCAGAAAACCGTTTCAGAATCGAGGTGTTAATCACACCCGGAAATTTGCGCGTAATGGGCCGCCATGGCTCGTCAACGCTCCCCGCACAAGCCACACGTAATTGTCGAAACCTTCTGCCATCATTGGCCTCAGAATGACAGAGACCGCTTTGGGCGATTCCCTAATTGTGACATGAGAAGTGGACGACAAGGGTCCATTCTTGCGTGGTTTTGGCTAAACGTCAACCAATAAAAATACGGAGTTTTGTCCAATTTTACACGAGAACGGCCATCATTCCACCAATAAATCCACAAGAATTGAGCCCCAGAACCTTCACATAAAAAGGCACCATACCTGAAGCATCCCGAACACATGAGCTGTGCCTTTTACAGACTCTGTGTAACTCTCAGGCTTTCTACCCGAGCAGCATGGCACATCAAGGCCACAGTGGGTAAGGTAAGGGGAAGAAAATAGACATTTTCTAATGGCTGCATTCACAAAAAGATTGATTACCAGCCCTCAGACGACATCAAAAGAAAATAATTCTTGTCACCCTCATTCTTACTCACTGCAGCCCTCCAATGTCAACATCTTTACAACATTTATAACTACAATATATGCAGAGTACAGAGAATAATAGGTGGTGCACAAACTACAAAGGTATCCCCACGATGAGCAATGTAAGTATTGTACAGTATATCAATCATGCATCATTCTTTTTGAAAGAAAAAAATACGTTTGAATTTTCTTTGAACATCAAAGAAATTTGGAAAATATTCACTCAACCTCAATTTATTTATTCAATTACAAAACTGCATCCACTTTTATGGATAATCATGAAAAGGCATTTTTGTATTGAACCAAATTATTATCCCAGCCTAAACATTTATCACTGTACATAATACAAAAACGGTGATGATTGTGACTGATATAAGCAGATAGATAGATGTGTATTATTACAGCAGGTAAAGAATGCAATTTATACGTGATTACGATCCTGTATTTATGTATACCTCCGTCATTTATGGCACCAGCCTTGCACGGAGAGAAAAGGGAAGCAACATTTAACATATGCTCAAGCAAATCTGACAGGTTTCGTTAATTAACACTACTTATAATGAATTAAATACAGGGGTGAAAATTAATTCTGGATGAGTTGGCACAAAATACTGTACATATTGTTTTTTCTTCCAGCAAATGAGCATCTTTAAATTGTTAACGTGTGATGTGCTGCTATAATATAACACGTAGAATTTCCTTACATCCATCCATTTTCAGAAACCGCTAAATCCTGTACAGGGTCGCGGTGATCCGGAGCCTATCCCGGCAGACACAGGGCGCAAGGCAGGGCTATTCCGACGATAGGACGCCAGTCCATCACGGCACGGGGGCAATTTAGTCAGCAGGCCAATTAACCTATGCAGCACACATCAGCATGTTTTTGGACTGTGGGAGGAAACCGGAGTGTCCTTACATTAATATGAATTAAATTGTTTACTACATTACATGTTGTATTGCCTCAGCCATTTAATAAACTGTTTTTAAGCAGAAATATGCGTGCACTTACAGCCATTTTTGTCGATCCTCTCCTGGACGATGGGTCACAGGTATTACAAAAGCAACACTCCTGAGGAGTGAATGGAAGCAGATGGGGGAGGCCTTTTCCCAACAGTGGGAAGTTACACTTACAGGCTGCCAACACCCTAAATGCCATCCAGAAGGCCTTCCTTAACAGTCACCCAGCGGCACAACGCTGATGGAAACCTGAGCTAGGTTCTGTATGTTACGGACTGATGTAGATTTTCACGGCTCGATGTATGAGAATTGCTCCTCCATGCCGTTCTTTCGGGATAGCCGTGTCGCTGTACTAAGTTCTGTATAGCCACACAGGATTGTTATAGGTTTTCTTGCTGTTCCTCCACCTGCAACCCACCCCTACTGTGCTGTTCTTAATGCCCAATACGGCCAATTAGCCTGCAAATCTTTGTAAGATTTCTTCCCAAGTGGCTTTTTTTGTAGGTGGCAATTGGGCTGAGGTAGTGAGCTAACAAGAATAAAAAGAGAATAGGAATGGGGCTCATGACTTTGTTCCAGGCCTATGGGATGTTCCGGACGCAGACACCGTTCGAGCCTTTGGTGCCACCTAAGAAATTAAAGGCGGTCTTAGTACTTTACAGAGCAATGACCAAATTGTCCTACCTGAAAGGTATTGCTATAAATGTCATTGTGCACACATCATAAAGATACAAAGTATTGCATGACATGCACAGTATTATACATGTCCTGGTATATATTCTCAAACATGTGATGTGCATTACATGTAAGTGGGGATACACAATATTTTGCCAGTGAAGGTTTATACCACGTTCACTATTTATATGAGTTTCCTGCTGCACCTTGCATCATCCAATCGTAGGTGGTTACTTTATCGTTTAATCATTCTTAATTCATTATTTTCTCTCTTTTTTCCAGTACAAATTATATATTTAAACAACAGGAAATGAACAAGGTGCTATTTTTCACCCAGGTGTGATTCACCCCTCTCCCTCAGGCCACATAAGGTAATTCATTTCGAAGAGTTAAATACGAAATAAAATGGGCCGAATTTTCTGACGTTCAAGTGCATTCGGAGAACACAATGAGTGTCGTAATTTACGGTTCAAGGATATTCATAATAGAGCCCTGGAGGAGCATTTAATATTAATTGTGGAAATACATTTGCCAGAGTTTACATGCCAAAGCAGAAATAAAGAGCTTGTACGTTGTACAGCCTCCCCATGTCCGCGTGGGTTTTTGCTGGGCACTCCGGTTTCCTCCAACAGTCCAAAGGCATGCTGATGCATAAGTTAATTGGCATGTGATGGACTAGCGTCCTATTCAGGGTATAGCCCCGCCTTGCGCCCTGTGTCTGCCGGGACAGGCACCGGCTCACCGCAACCTTGCACAGGATTAAGTGGTTTCTGACGAGGAGGTTGTACAGCTAGATTATTCCTATTATCTGTGCCCAAGATTTGACAGCTCACGCAAAATTAGTAATTTGGAAGTGTTGGCAAATTTATATATCCGCGGTTATCTGTGGCTAGGAGGAATTGAGAGAAAAATCTATACTAAAATGTGTAGATAACAATGAACCACAAATAGCACCCCGCGCATCAGCACGGATAACGGGCGTTCTGCGGTAATGCCCCTGGTACATTAATATCAAGTTTATAATTTATTCACAACTGCTTAACAAACCACGAACAAAGTATGTTATATATAGCATTCACTTAAAATGAAGAGTTACTCTCAGCTCATTAAGTATATTATTAACAAGCCTACTGTTTAAAGTATAAGCTTCTTGCTAATTAGACACTGTTGATAGAAATATCATTTCATAGTCGTCAAAAGGATACTTGAATACATCCATCCACCGTATAGAAATACCCCCACGTTGTTGACAAGAGACAAGTGGCTTAAAGAGCCCTACAGACCACGCACACACGTGATAAAGCCATCACAACCGCGTATTGACCACAAACGCTGTCCATATCACCTTAACAAGCATTTATAAGAGACACACGAGACAAACAACAATAAAACCTCAAGGCAGCAAAGGAATGTTTACGAGACGAATGTGTTCCACACACCGCTGTGTCTATGCTGTGACCACAGCGTGACGCAGTGGTGTTTTGTCGTTTGTCATAATAGAGTGAGGAGGACTAAAAACATCATAACTCAGCCCTGACAGGTCCACGTCTTTGGTCATGCATCACCATCGAAGAAATGAACAGAAATTAAATGGGATGAAAGTTTCACGCACCTCCTTCTACCGTTATGACAGCCGGGAGAAAACAATACATGAGCAATTATGGGGATCACCAACTTGGGTGTAGTCCTATCAAATTCATTTTTAGTTTGAGAAACGAATACGAGTAGAGCAGATTACCCTGTGGTTCTGATAAGAGACAAGTGGCCAAGCTCTTGTTAAAATGAAATAATTCTGCGCGCAACGTGACATTTTATCAACATTGCATTTAAGTTGAGATTTCTGTGTGACGTTGACGCGACAATAATGCAGCGTCTATGCAGCGTCGGTCCAAAGACATGCTGCTGCATAGGTTAATTGGCTTGCTGACTAAATTGCCCCCGGTGCCCTGTGATGGACTGGCGTCCCATTCTGGGTATAGTCCTGCCTTGCGCCTTGTGTCTACAGGGATAGGCTCCAGCTCACTGCAACCCTGTACAGGATTAAATGGTATCTGGCAATGACATGAGATGTTTAGACCAATAACACTTGGGAATCTTAGCCAACTCCTGAAGTCAAGAACTAACGTTGCTTCAACACCAACCCTTTTTTCTCCGGCTTGGAACTGCTTAAGTTGGATTCTGTAGGCCCTAGTTACGTGCCAAATGGCAATCCCATCACATACAGTGCTTGATAGATCGTTATCGTTTTTACATTACAGGATCCAGACACAAAGGTAATTGAGTATTGTGTAATTCATTGCTTTAGATGGTACTGGGAAGCTGTCCAATAATAGGTTAAATTCTGGTAATATTATTTATAACAATTTGTTTTAAGTATAGATTAGAAATAAAACCACGTAATAGTTTTTACAGAATTAGTTTTTTTTCGTTTCCGTAATGAAATTGTAACAAACAATGTTGACTTCCAACAAAGTGGTACTGTACTTATTTTATCAGTCTCAAACGGATGATGGGCTGCGTTGAGCAACAACCTTCACATTGTGAGATTGTAACGACAACATCGCATACCCAACTGTACAATTAACCGCAATGATTTTTGTTGACACTTCTTTTTTTAATGGTTTCACATCAAACTGGAGCTTTGTTGGGCACATCACTATTTTAATTAAGCGTTTTGGGATGAGACTGTTGTAGAATAACATTTACCATCTGCATCACAATCTCTTGCTCAGCAGGTCTCAACCACTCTCAGCGAGCATGTGTGAGAATGCTCTTCGGTTAATGAGAGAAAAACTTTCAGAGTACGACCAAGATATATTTTGTAAAAATGATTAAACTTCTTAACTTAACGGCGCTAGTTTACCGCAGCCTTGGCTCATGGGTGCCTGTCTCAATCACGTAACCTGTTATCCATGTTCCCATTCACTTTGAGAAAAGAACACTCATCAACCACAAACCCTATTAATGAGCATTTACCCTTTGTCATATATCATTTTAATTTCCCACAACCTTTTTTTAATAACATCAAATAAGATACTCCTTCTGAGCATCATTTTGGCTCGTAACCCACTGGAAAGGTTAATTGGACTGCTGCTGCTTCCCTCACATAAACTTACTCAAAACTTCAAAAGCCATTACAAGTGTTCCGTTTGGTTAAGCAGGTTTAGAACAAAAATCAGCAGTCATTTAAAGGTCACCATCCGCACTGTATAAAAGCGACATTGACAGTGTGACTGTTAAATCGTGTTCTTTGCCTCGAATGTTTAATACAGTCACGTATATTGAGGATAAAATGCATTCGTATCAGCATTTTTGTACAATGCTATTCTCCATGATAAATGTGGTATAAAAACACGGCTCAGTCAACTTCTGAAGATGGCTTTCCAAGAAGATACTTTACATTAAATATCACAAGAGTGAGCCCAGAATATCCAAACAGAAATCGCATGTTAGGAAGCCCCTTGTCAATTTAGCCTAACGCCTAAATACAAAGTAATTGGAGATCTCAATGACTCATAACTCTACGTCAAGAACAAGAGCATTCCTAGTCTCCTTTAAAGGGCCATAACAGCACAAAAACACACAAGGATTCACATTCATGACACTTTCAAGGTTTGCTGCATTTGCCACCTCACATTGAAGGTGTGTATTTTATGCTGTAATAAACATCTATCTAACCATGGATCCATGGATCTCTTAAGGGATCAAACACATGTTTAAGGAAACCAAAACCGGTTATCTCGTTAGATAACCGATTATATTGGGGACCGGTTATATTGTTAGTCGTCTGTGGCAAAATCCAGGGTCAAAACTGGTAGATTGACACAACAGCAGTTCTCCTTTGCGGTGCCATTGCTGTGAATCTACAGCAAAGGCATCAAACCAAAAAAACAACCACATTTTATTTTTGTTCCAAACGTCAAAGCCCATAAAAAAGCGTGTAGTTACCGGTTTCGAACCGGTTGAAAAATAAAGAAATATTTCGCAATGCAGCTTGGTTGGAAACACATATTTTACATAACTGTACAAGCACAATGCTGACAGTTCAAGCCATTCATTATCAGGGACACACCCTGCCATGGGCCCCAGCTCTCCAGAGGGCCCAATGAGGCCTTGCTTTTAGGAATTCCCCACTGCTCTCAATGCCAAGGGATTAAAGCACGAGCGAGTCTCGCGTTGGTAGGGTCCGGTTACCCAGCGCTCCAGGCTAAAAGAGGTCAGGACAATGCAACACGTTGTGTATGTGTGGAGAGGGAAGGAAGAACGTTGTTTAGAAACTTATTCGTGCAGCTCACGTTCAATTATACCACTGCTCATGTTAGTTCCTGAAGGAGTTCCCAGCATGTGGAGCAAACTGTCAGACATAGTGCCCAACAACACGTGGTACAACGCAGAAACACGCGAGAGGTTCATAGAAAACCACTATAACCTGCGTAGCAGTTGTACTCATAAAATGTACGTTTACACGGACATCCTTTTTGTCAATATACAGCTAATCAAGGGCCTCCTCACACTGTGGGTCATGGGGTTATCTGCCCATACTTTACCACGCTGGTCTATGCGGGTTGGTGAAGATGTACAAAATGTAATCGTGCAAATTGATATTTACCTGAAATAGACAACAACTTTGTACCTAAAAAGACATAAAATGAGTGAACCTTTTTGTAAATGTAGACTACCATGTTATTTTCAAGGCTGTCTTCTTAGAATTTGCTATTATAGAATTTTTATTCTAGTAAGTACATATCACACAATCTGGCAAACTGCCTTTACAAACACGTCGTTCATAATAATGAACATCAGTAGCATTCTTTCATGACCCTACCCGGAGGTTAAAAATAATATAAAAAAATGCGTTTAATATGTTGTTCAGCGAAAGTGCCAAGCAACACAGGGGTTTCAACTCAACATCAGGACCTGCTTACTTTTTCAAGTCATTAGTAACTCAATCAAATAAATAAATCTGACAACGTGATTTAATCAGGCAAATCTGTCCACTCCATCCAGTATGTTACAACTTAAATGAGAACGAGGCCAGAGAAAACCGGCATGCTGGTCAGATAGAGGTCACGCTGGGGTTTCTTCCCACAGTTTGCAAATTTCAGTTGCTTTCGGTGTCAAAACACATGGGGCTCGTGTCGTATGCAAAGTCATCTCCCTCCGAGACAATGTCGCAGTTTCTATTTTGCAAATGAAACAAAAGCCACGCATATGCTCGGCGGTGCGACACCGTTCCTAATACAAGGTGGTGCAATGAATTTCAATGAAGGTAAAGAATGGCGGCTTTGATGTACAGCCTTTTGCTCATCGTGTTTGGCAGTTAAATTAGGGCAAAGCCTTGCCTTCAATCTGCTGAGTTGTTAACGACCAAGATGAAGCAAAACAGTTGCTTTGAGTCAATGTGCACAACAAAATCTGCCAAAATGAAAAAAATGGAGGTATTGCCCGGCTACTTCGCATAGTGGTGTAGTATTTATAGACGCCAGTAGCGCTTTATGACCCTCGGGTGAAAGGCGCTATATAAATTAATGTAAAAATTAAATATATCCGTTAATGCACAAATTGGAAGTTTTATCAATGTCAAATTTACAAGAATGCATGTAAATGAAAACATATTTAAGTGATGTTATTTAAAAAAAATCCCCTCATTCAGTAATAGGATGTGAAAATATGTAAAGCGTGTTGAGAGTACAATATTTAACAATTTCACATTCAGTGCACATTCACAAACCGCTCCAGCAAGGGCCCTGTGATTTCCCATTGAGTACCTAATCCGTTGCATTTATGTGCTTCTTATTGAGGAAAGCTTAAAAAGGCCCATTGCATTATCTTAGAATAAGTGATGGTCCTCCATTCATTTCCAACCAGTAAATGAATTTCCATCCTGTGGGGGATGGTACACTCAAAAACAGCCATCCCACTAATTTGCTCCCGTAGCCAATTCAGGCACTACAGATTGCCTCAATCCCAATTTTACACGTAATTTTCATCAAGCAATCCATCAAATGCACGTGCCACTATTGAGTCATCGAATTATCAGCAATATGATCGTTTTTAAAAGCAGGTAAATCAGATCAGCTACTGAATATTAAGTTGTCCCATCACTCTGTTGGAGCACTCGTGTCGGTATCAATATCTACCTCCAGGGATATTTTGAAGCGTGTGGCAAATAAAAAAAATATCTCAATGGCAGCGACCCATCAGGCACAGCTTCAGCGATTACGAGGTTCTAAGTGCAACATTTCAGAGTCAATTAATTAACAGGGCTTTCCTTTTAGTAAACTGATCATATCAAGGCCATTGAATGCTATTGTGATGTGGTCATGCATGTCATTTTAAAAGTTGATCATTTTGTAATAGCCACCTATACCCACGTTTAAAAATGAGGACTTTCCTTCTACTTATTGCATTGAATGAGAGGCAGACCAATACCTCAGCATGGTATCATTAAAATTATTCAGAAGGAACATTGATAAGACGGTAGTTTGGAAATGTATTAGTACTAGCAAAATAGTTGAAGATGTATAATACTTGGCTGATGTTGAAAATAACACTGCCAGCGTATTTGCTTCCCTGCATCATGAATGCTCTACAAGGTACAAAAGTAGAATAAACAATAATTAAAACATTAAGTAAAACCAAACCTCAAATGAACAATAATCTCAAAAGTCACCTCTCAATACATTTAAAATCAATGAACAATTAATTTAGTAAGCTGCATCCTAAAAATTACGTGGTTAGGAGATGCGATTGCGCGAATATTAATGAAAGATCCGTAGGCGTGATGTATTATTGACACACATATACAGCGGAGACAAGAGGTTTCAATGTCTTCACTCGGGATTTAGATGGCAGGGCCATGGGATTTTACAAGGGAAGTTAATCAGTGAACCAATGTGACCTTATGGAAAATTCTGGCATCACAGTACGGTACTTAAAGTAGCATTCACAACAATGGCATCTGCACATTCCATGCATAATAAATGTAACTTTATCATGAGCAATCTCAAATGCTAAGCAAGTTCAAACATATCCAAATGTAATAGAGAGACGATTTCAACCCTTTCGTATTTGCATCCAAAAGTGTTAGATATTAATAGGTTGTTTTCACAGTGTATTCCTATTACTTTTTTGACAAATACTATGCATTGCTCTCCATTGCTGTTATTTCTTTCGGGATAGCTGAAAGCACAGCTATGGAGAACCATTCTCTTACATCGAGCCTACATCGTTAAATACCATGCATGCCAATAAGTGTTCTTTCTGACAATAAATGTTCTGCATGAAGACGTTTCTCAAATTAAGACCTTCCATCCATCGTCAGAAACCACTTAATCCTGTACAGGGTCGCGGTGAGCTGGAGCCTATCCCGGCAGACACAGGACACAAGGCAGGGATATACACAGGATGGGACGCCAGTCCACCACAGGGCACCGGGGGCAATTTAGTCGGCAGGCCAATTAACAAATTAAGATGTTCTCAAATTATATTTAGAATCTATCATATGCAATCACCACATGTACCATTTAGTGGGTTCAAAATGAACGAATTTTGTCCGTAAGATCAACAACAATTATGCAGAGCAAACTATCTTTCTTCGTGTAAAATGTAAGAGGTACTCAGCGGAGATGCAAATTTCATATCATGCGGGCCAAGTTATCCATAAAACAATTTCCGCCAACTTCTCATAAAGTAGCACTCAGTTGCTCAACTCCAGAGCGATGGTGGTATAAAGGTGACTTCCAAATCAGGATTAGACCCGAAAATCTTTCAATATTGGATGCTGCGTACAGTTCCACCAAGACAGAGTGGGGAAAAAAAATTTGACAGGAAAAGTTCTCCACATTTACCATTAACACTGCTTCACAACAGGTACATTTGTTAAATAATTCTTAATTGTTTGGGGGTTCGATTGCTTAAGTATCATGCTAAAATTATGTTGCTTAAGCTCCTCCACCTGACATAGGCAAATAAATCAATTTGTCACGTGAACAAATTATTGCACCAATTTATATAGTTTTAGCAAACTGGTATGTTGAAAGGCCATTCACACCAAAAAAATTTTACTTAGATACTGGTGTGAAATGCTGTTCAACACACCGGTTTGCTAAAACTACAACTCTCACAAAAAAACACGCAATTAGGAGTTACAATATTGGTCGAAAAAGCCTACCTGCTAAATTTGTAACATTATATTTTTGGCAAGAGCCCATCTTCAAAGAAAGACGGCGTTTATTAAGAACATGGTGATTTAATCATTCATTTATGCTTGTACACCATTGCCATTATAAGTCCACATCCACACATCTGTCAACTGTTGGATCAAGGCCTTCCCACACCGGTGCAGGTCGTGGGGGTTATTTTACCATACTTCACTATGCTGGTCAGTACTGGTTGATGAAAGCAAGGACCATAGACATTGAATACAGTACAACACTGTATGTTACTTCACAAACCTCTGCCGCCCACCAGATAACACGCTAAACTCCTTAACAGCCAGTTTGTGCTTCGTGGTCACCCATTTAAACACTATCTAGGCTAAGCCTTGAGATCTGAAGACACTGAGTATATGCCAGTTGATTTGGTTGAAGGTACCACGCCCATTACAGGCCCTTAATGATTTATTTAAGATTTGAAATATAATTAATGTTTCTTAACAATAGTTTTAGTCAGCCAAGCTTCAAATTGCTGAGACTCTGTAATGCTGGCATGTGTCAAACCACCAAAGGGTTGGCTAGATTGAGTCTATTTAACTCAACCATAATGTGAGCAAATCATTAAGAACAGAATGTTCTTCTAAATTTCAACATCAGTGATTAAATACGTTTAACATCAAAGAAGAGGTCCTATGTCTCTCTCCGGTTATGAGTCATTGTAGGAGTCAAGAATCTTAAAAATAAAGGCATTAATGGGACACATACCACTTTGCAGTATGTTGTTGGTGTGCAATCCAACATACAAAATACGACTTTCCACTTTAATTTCTGAATTTGTGCCTTTTCACATGTAGCATCATGTTGAGTCATAGCTATTGAGTCTCCCTTAATTTCCCAGGCTAGCTTGGACATTTATTTTTACATGTATGAAGCTGGCACTTCACATAATTCCTCCTGATGCAGGATGGAAATAAAAACATTGGTATGTTATTGTTTACTTTGACAAAGAATGTGCTTGCCTGGCTAAAGTTTCACAAGTTTAAGCAATAAAGGAGAAGGGGACAAAGATTTATATGATAAATACTTCATAGTAAGCACGAGACATATATTATATGTTTTGTACAGTAAGTTGACTGTCACCTCATACTATAATTAGGTATTACTCTTACTTGTATACAACATATTATATATAAGGAACGTCAGACGAAATTTGCTTCTGTGTATAATTGCATTAAGTTAAATTGCACTCCCTTTATTGAACACTGTGGTCCTATTTACTTAAAGCAAATACATACAGGTGGTTAAGCAAGTGCTCGTCATTCTACAACGTATTCCAAACACAGAATTATTATTAATAGGTGCACCTACGCCTTAGTAACTTTCAACAGTGTGTGCTTTAATACGATGGAAAGTTAAACTCTCAAACTTTACAAGTGCTTTTGAAACATAATAGATGAAAGACACGGTTGCGGTGTGCAATGTAATAACACTGTGCATTCCTAACTCACGCCTGTATTTACCAGTATTTTGCCAGAACGCATATGCTTCAAGCGTAGCATGAAAACCACAATCTCAGCCAGTTTCGTCCAACCATTCATTCAGAACCTTCCATAGTCAAAGTCCATGCTCTGATTTGGGTTTTGCCAAATGCAATGATCGCCTTCAACGAGACTTTCTTGATCCTCGTGACACTGACGAGTATTTCACGGAATAATAACGGCTACGTGCCGAGCGTACAAGGTGCAGACTGCGTGGGAATATCAAGTGGGCATAGTAAGCGTGCTTTCAAAACCACAAGTGCGGCGTGCAATGCGGGTGTTTGGCTTGAGTGGTGGTGATGATTGTTGTGATTGTGATGGTTGGGGGGGGGGGTAGGAATACCGTAAAAAAATGACCAAAATACCTCAGTATCGTACCACGTGACATTGAGGTGGTGTCGCTTCAGTAGGGTATCGTCCTTGTTGACGCGATCAACGGCCATGGCAACAGCGGGCATGATGCCTCGACCGATGCCACCACCCGCCCGGCTTTCGTTGAGCGGCATGAGTCCCATGACCAGGAGCTCCGAGCCGGAGGCGCCACCGCTCCGCAAAATCAGCACCACGGACAGCGGCAGCCACAGCCGGAGCCGAGCTCTCACATCCATGCTGCGCGGCGGCGGCGGCGGTGGCGAGGGGCAGGCGAAGGAAAACACGACGAGCAGGAGGGCAGCTGCTTGGGGGTGTCGATGGGGGGTGCTCCGAGGCTGGCCACGACCGTGGCTAGCTGCCACCCCTGCTGCTGGCGCGACGCATGGCCGCAGAGGCTGGCGATCCCGGCCGCATGAGGAGCAGCGTCCGGGTGGTGTGCCCGGGTGGTTGGTGGTGGTGGTGGTGGGGGAGGCTGCAGATTGCCTTGGGCACAGGAGAGCTCCTAACGGTCTTCAGCTCTCGTGGGGTTAGTTGCCTTTTTTGTGTCTGCGCGCTAAAGAAGCGTGGCACCTGACATGACAACACATGTGCGGTTGGCGTGCCTCCCGAGCCGAGGCTTCGGTCGGCGAGCTCCGGCGAAGCTCGGGGTAAATTAGACACAAAGAGAAGCAAGCCCCTCGCTATGTACCCGAGTTCCCATCTCCCTCTCTCTCTCTCGGCGCCCGTGATGAGCGCAGGGTGACCGAGTCAGAACCGCGCATAAACTGCTGCTGCTGCTGCTTCACTCAGACGCCACCCTTCAACACGCACGCCTTAATTTAATCGCCCCCCTCTCTACGCGAGGAACGAGAAAAAAAAAGAGAGACACCTCTGCGAAAACGTGTAGAAAAACCACGTAATCGAGAACGCGCTCAGAGCATCATTAGAAGCGTCTATAACGTGCGAGTGATTTAACCGAGCCCCGCCGAAAATGATCTGTGTGTGTATCACATGGTGAATGTATAGGCGAGCGTATTAAGTGTGCGCAAACGCGCGTCATACTGTAGCGTATGTATGAAAGTGGAGCGTTACTTCAGTGAGAGTTCATTATTTCGTGCAGACACGCGCAGACTTCATCACGCGGCTATCCGAAGCTATAGTAGCCCTCATTAGATAGCTCATTAGATAGCCCTCACAGCGCGGCGGCGAGCCTGTTCATGCAACGCCCCCCCACACCTCCTACCACCACACGTGATGCACGAACAGACGTGCTGGTATGGTCGGAGGAACAGGCTGTGAGCTGCTCTTGACGCGGCGTAAGCCACCTACGAGTCAGTCCCCAGCGGCGTGCGGCGCAACTCAGGTGATGATCATCCACCATCCCTGCTATCGCCGAGACCGCGTGCTGCTTTAAGCCGCATAGCGAAAAGAAATGCCCCCCACCCGCCC
>JAZEWU010000005.1:11168522-11179871 GCA_036362915.1 Geotria australis | reverse complement strand
CTGCACCTGCATTATTCCCTGCCTGCCCCCCCCCTCCCGCACTGTGTTTGTGCGCGGGGGACGCTGCGTGTGACGACGCGACGTGCCATGCATGCGCCGGAGCGTGACCGAGATCATTCTCTTCCCTAAAGCGCACCGCTGCTCCGTTTTAGGGGGAGGTGAGGCCGTCGCTGGAATTGTGATGTGAAACCCGCAGCCCGTTTCTTGAACGCGGAGGGAACCCCGCAGACAAGACGTCCGAGCGACTGAATTCGTCACGGCCACGAAACGCGGCACGTGCGAGGCAGTTTGAAGAGGTGGCTGGATGTGCCGTGAACACGTTTCAAATTGGCACGCAGGTCCAACTAGATCCTTCCGCTGGCTCAAGCGTCGCGAAATAGCAATGCTGCGACAGCGTTATCGCCCAACGTCCTACGTATGGCGAGCGAAGTATCGCGCATTCATCTTAATCCCACGCACGGAAGTCGCATTATGCAAATACTAAATTATTGCACGCGGCGACGCAATAAAAACAGCACCGATGCCCTTTTCAAGTCGTTTCATTCTGGTCTCGGTCTGAAAAAAAATGTAAACGTTAACTTTCGATTCTATGGTGTTGTTCTGAATGATTGGTACAGTACACGTTACGCATGACAGTATGTGATTTATTGTGTAACTATAATACCCCGCTCAATGCTCTAATTCCCCTGGCACGTATCCATACAACAATCACCAATTAGCCAGCATTCAGAATTGAGACAAATCCTATCAGATTTTGGGTGGCTTACCGCTTACGCATGCATATACCCTCATGATGCTCAAGGCATGCTTGCTGAGCAGAACCATCAGTGAGTGGTTATAAAACGTGTACGCATCTGGCGAGTGATTGTCCTTTCTTTCTGGCGAGGGGTAAAAATTGATTGTAACGAGCAATTAGGGAGACAGGGGTGGTTTCTCTCTGACGGAGGACGTAGATAAGGTGAACTAGTGTTGTACAAAAAAACACTCAACACATTTGTGATTTGTGTGGTGTGCACCACTGCTAGTGCAGAATCACCAACTAATGTGTTGCATGTTGTACGGCACTGTTCAGAAACAGACACGTGGCATTGGGCTATTTCACTAAGTGAATTACAGCTTCTATGACAAGCGTTAATATTAACACGTGCATATTCGTATTTAAAAATCACATTATATTAAATTGCGTCTAATCAAAAGCAGTACGTGTGTTTAATCATTTAAGAACCTCAACGCTATAATCTAAAACCATACGATAAAACCAGATTTATCGTGCATCTGTGTTAAATCGTTTTCAGGCTGTGTACTGCATTTATTCATCATAAGCCATTATCTATCCACCGCTGGATTAAGGCCTTTCCCCATACCCTCGCCATCCAACACGGTAGTCGAGTGTCGTTACCACCTACAGTGTAGAATGCATCACCATGATTTTTCATCTGGTTGTCTGATATCGTGAAAATATATACACTGTACACATGTTCGCTTCCGTTTTTAAGTTTGTAATGGCAATGTCCGTTACAGACGAGTGAGGTCTGCAATTGCAATACCGCGCTAGAAACGTTGTGCCAGGTTGGTGCAAAGGTTCTTCAGTCATAAAAACGTGGACACACTGTTCTCTACATCTGGCAGCCTTCCCACAGCGAACCATAATGGCTCAAGACCTCTTTGGCACTGAAGAAATTTACAACAGCATCGCCTGTAGCATGACCAGTGTGGGTCAGACTATCAGCGACGCGTTAACGGCTCCCTTTTATCGTATGATCAAAACAATGGCCATACGTTTTTGTTATTATTTTATTATCATTGTGGTTGTAAAGCTGTTATACCGGGAACAAATCAGCTCGTGCGTGGATATTATTACATCTCAGGATCATGAGGGATGGTGAGAATTTGTGGAGGGCTTCATCCAGCGGTTGATTGATCATGGCTGATGATAACCTGTTGTGCCTTACGTACGCCTGCTAATCCAGCACTAGGTTGCACGTACGAGCGCACACATTTTAACGCACGTGGGAAATCAAGCAGTCTGCTGAGCGAACTCATGGATGTTGGTCCTATACATCAAGGTCGTGAAAACCTTATCGACGAGGACATGTGTTTCGCTGTGCCTTTTTCCTGCGGCCGCCTCACCAATCAGCCCTGTGTATTCCGTCCGGCTGGTCTGTGTGGGCGCGCACTTGGGGAATGGCTTAGCTTTCGCCTCGTCACGGCGTTTGACATTTGCACGCACGCACACACCATTTCATCTCGTGCGCCCCCGTCCCCCTGCCACACCAGCACGGCACCACCTCTCACCCATCAACCTTACCACAAACCCTGCAGCGTGACCTTGTTTAAGGCGAGGGCATACAAAAATGAAACTGGGATAGGAGGGGTAGGGGTGGGTGACAGGAAATATTAAACAAACTTTAAACAATTGTTAAACGTCTAACATGACTAATGAAAGGTCCTACTTTCGTCCATCATGTATGTAGCTTTATCACCCTGGATGTGCTTGTTTAAAAGGCTGCAACGCCCATCCCTAAATTGACTATGTCAATTTTGGAGGAAGCCAGCGTTTTCGAGGGGGCTTAGCCTCCTCCAGCCTCTCCCCCCCCACCGACACGACGTGGCTGCTTTTCACTCTACCCTTGCATCCCCAAAATAAGCCCAGCGAATATACACAACCTTCCTTGTAATCAGTACAACATCTCAGCCGGAACAGTCTGGAAGGCTGTCCTGGAATTATATTGGTATGTGCCACATTCACCTCTTTGATAAACCTGTTCATAGGATTATAGAAATGTAGGGTACAATAACAGGATTATTATGGCTAGGTGTACCGTGTACTCTCGTGGTAGTTCTTTAGGCCGATAATCCCTACTCCAAGCCAGCCAAGCAGCGTTTCTGAAAATATAGAGTTTGAAATTAAGCCTTGCTTGTGATTATTCTTGTCACCTCCCTCCCCTCATGATCAGCATCTCCATCATTGCTCCCAAAGACTCGAGCCCTCTTTAAAATGGGCTGTAAATTAGCTGCCGCCAATCTGCCCGCATCTTCGCGAAGACCTGCTGCGCGGCAGTGAAATATATTGCACCGCACAAACACACACATATATAACCAAATAAATAAATTACGTGTTAATAGCCACCGGCACCACACACGGTGGCGGTCTATTCGGTACAAATAAAAGCGTCCGAAGCAATCGACTCGAGAAGGATAAATTGATCGTGACACACAAGGAGGAGGCAATGAAACGCCACCTCCACCCCCAGATAGAGCGATGCCGCCCTCTGGTTGCTGCATGCTGTGACGCATGTCCCAGTTACCGCTAGCGGACGAACAAAATACCTACTAAAACCTGTGTGATGGACTGGCGTCACATCCGTTGTATAGATCTGCCTTGCGCCCTGTGTCTGCCGGGATAGGCTCCGGCTCACCGCGACCCTGTCCAGGATTAAGCGGTTTCTGAAAATGGATGGATGGATGTATCCAGA
The DNA here is from genome assembly GCA_036362915.1 of Geotria australis. Classification (NCBI taxonomy): domain Eukaryota; kingdom Metazoa; phylum Chordata; class Hyperoartia; order Petromyzontiformes; family Geotriidae; genus Geotria; species Geotria australis. The sequence goes on along the minus strand of JAZEWU010000005.1, from coordinate 11,176,395 downwards.
ATAGATTCACGTGTATTTCTACACGCGTGAAATCTTCGATCCATTAACACAAACTATCCGAATCGAGACAAATAGAGTTCCAAACACGCGCGGGATATTTATATGGAGCTAAAACATAGATATATGGTAATCAATTAAGTGTTGTTACATCACAGTCATATACCGCACACGGATTGTCCCATGCAGTAATTATAACCAGATGCGAGCTCATTCAGACTGCAATGATCACCTAGCGGCATTGGAGGTCGCGTGGGCCACGCGCATGGGTCGCTCACGCCATCTAGTGTAAAAAATCACGAACAGTCGCTCCCAATGATTTTAGTCGTTAGAGCTAAAAAAAAATGCGAGCTCAAGTTTATTTTAGCATTTACACGGATGATCCCATTCAGCCAGTAGTCCGGATATTTCACAAGGAACACACGTGGTGCGTGAGCACAGCAACACCGATTTACGTCACGCAGTGGAATAGTTGTCAGCTGAGGATGTAATGTGCGAGGACGGTGGACAAAACGCCCGCCGATTCCGACGTTTGCCGTCAACAGTGAGCTGTCAAATTCAAAGGTAGCTCGTAATTGCCATTCGATGCTGTTGGCGACACAGTGACTGATAGTGGGCATGCTGGCCCAGCGTGTGCTTGGCCGCCCTCTGTTCCACGTGCAAAGTCGCATCAGAGCGTGACAGTGGGGGCTGCAGAAACAGTGATGTAGCAATAGAGTGTGCAGGCGGTTCAACTTGCATCGGGGCCTCACAATCCGAAGAAGGGTCCAGGCGCCGAATCACAAAGAGGGGGGGACAATTCGACGTTGTGGGGGCAGCAGGCGTGGGATTTCGTTAATTACCCGAGGGCTCAACCCCCGCAAGTGGCTGTGGAGACGGTCCTGCTGCACCGTCCATGATGCCACCAGCGAGGGCGCTGTGAGCATCCATCCATTGTCATTCATTCATTGTCAGAAACTGCTTAATTCTGTACAGGGTCGCGGTGAGCTGCAGCCTATCCCGGCAGATACAGGGCGCAAGGCAGGGCTATACCCCTGATGGAACGCCGGGCCACCACAGGGCACCGGGGTCAATTTAGTCCCCAGACCAATTAACCTATGCAGCAGCATGTCTTTGGACTATTGGATGAAACCGTAGTGCCCGGCGAAAATCCACGCGGACACGGGGAGAACATGCAAATTCCACACAGAAAGGCACCCGAGCCGGGATTCGAACCCGGAATCTTTATGCTGTGAGGCGGCAGCGCTATTCAGCCAACATGAAAATTAACCCAAATATCGTATGACAACGTGGTTCTTGATAAAGTGCGGGATGTGGGGTCAAGATCTAGCCTTAGCATCAATTGGAAGAATAATGTAGAGTGATCCACGGATATATATAACACACTAAAACAGTATATATTATAGAGAGGGAATCACGTTTTATTTCCACGCTTCTACAGGGCTCCCACCAATCTCCATACACTTAATCTTTTGACACTCTCCTCTGTGACATATGGAACCACTGCTTTCATGAAATTCAATTAAATCTTAAGAAAATACGATAATCAGTATAAATCAGTATGCATCAATAATTTGACATATCAATTATATACCAATGCAAGACATTATTTACCAGCCGTGGTTAATCTACTTTTATATGAAGGCCTCCACACTCGGCTGCCACCACTTCTCAAAATACTGCTTGGTAACAATCCAGCCCAGCACCTACACACCAGCTGATATCGCTCCATGTCCTTGTTGGCTGTTTTCTCTGTTGTTTTTCTTGACGACTTAAAGCCAAATACCAACGCTTTACATCACTCGTAAATGTTACATCTAGCGTGTGTATGATGGTAAAGAAGCTCCGTTCAGAATAGATATACATCCTTTATTTATGGCCAGGTGAGAGTCCATTGAAACCAGACATCTCTTATTTAAGATAATGCACCAACCCGCTCTGCTTTCTGAAAACAAACATGCTTAGTGTACTCAATCCAATACAGTACGTACTACCAACCGATGAAATACACCTTTTGCGTATCGTGTTTTACGAAACTACTGCAGTCAGTAAATAATAATATCACATGGGCCACCTCCCTTCCTGCTACACCACCACTGCGTCCAAACACAGCGAAATGTGAACGCTCCAGAGCAGCATATATGCCCATGTAATTCAGTAACCTAGCAACAAACTGGCCGTAACATAATATTCCTGCGTGACAAGCTTAGAGGCATAATCCATCCGTCATATCAGTCCCTTTAAAATAATGTGTCAGCATCGTGGTCCCTCGAGCCTTAATTGGCAACAGAATTCATCACATTCTACTTTAAATCGATTTCCCGATTTGAAAGTAATAATTACCCGTACTTCCGTTTAATTTAGCAATAGGCTTATCCATCCCTATGTGCCTGTGTGAGTCCACAATAAGCACATATGGATGGGTAAGCCTGTTGAAATTACAGGCTGCATTGCATCCTTGTGTTAGGTTGTTGGGCAGGACAGAATGAGAGCGTTAGGAGTATCGTTTCCCAAAGCCTGACCAAACACGAGACGCATTGCGAGTAAACCTGCACGAAAAAGGTGATGTTTTCCAGACAACAAAAGGCGAGATTGTAACCATACGATTACTAATCCTCCCATCATGCCCTGCATTTCCTGTGATATACCACACAGCCTTATGTTAGACTCAAAAAAGTCTACATGGTATCAAGATTATTTTAGTTAGCGGCCGGACATTAAAACAAACGTCTAAGCCGTTTCAAGATTGCTATGACTCATCAGTACAGTATATCCATCAATGTTTGTTGTTCATTGGTGATGTTCGAGATGGAACTCAATCCAGAATTCCACAGGAGTGCGTTTCCCTCGTATGTTTGGGATTTTTTCCCTTTTCACAAAAATGCTCATTATCATCGGTACCCGCTGAATCCAGTACAGGTTCGCGGGGAACCAGATCCTATCTCGGCAGTCACAAGGCACAAGGCTAGGATAGGACGCCAGTCCATCGCAGGGCACTGTGGGCAATTTAGTCAGGGCAAGTAATTTAGAGAGCATGTCTTTGGACGGTGGGAGCTACCCGGAATACCTGGCGAAAACCCACGCAGACACGGGGAGAATATGCAAACGCCACACAGATATGGCACCCTGATCTTTTAAAAATAAAAGCACAATGTTTCTATAGAAACTGACAATGTTTTTTGTCATAATGCACAAAGGCTGAGTGGATTTTACAGGTCTGTACGTCACCAGTATGTCTATTGTTTAAAGCTGTATAAAAAAAAGTTAGCTAAGGTACCCCAAGTCGGATCGCACACGGGAAATGTATTGGGTTGCATGACCACAATCGTACTGGGGCTTGTCTTTCATTTTCCACTTATGTTGATGTCCTGATGCGGTTTATGCTTACAGTACAGGTGCTGATATGCAGCTATGAAGCATAGTAGTACACATTACTACTTTTTAAAGAAACAAATTCACTTATTTTTACGATAATTACCAATTCGGCACTTACAATTTTAACACACCGTGCAGTGTTAATATATACCGCGACGCGCGCCTATGGGCTTATTGACTATGCAGGCAGGTGTGACTATAAGACAACGGCACTGACGCCATGACACACGTGTGCTTCCAGAAATTACCGGCTTGCCAGACGAGCTCACCCGGTTTTCCATCCATCAATCCATTAATTGTCAGAAACCGCTTAATTTGGTACAGGGTTGCGGTGAGCCGGAGCCTATCCCGGCACACACAGGGCGCAAGGCAGGGCTATGTCAATTATGGGAAGCCAGTCCATCACAGAGCACCGGTGGAAATTTAGTCCGCAGGCCAAATTAACCTATGCAACAGCATGTGTTTCGACTGTAGGAGGAAACCGGAGTGCCCAGCGAAAACCCACGCGCACACGAGGAGAACATGCAAACGTCACACAGAAAGGCACCCAAGCCGGGATTCGAACCCGGGACCATTCTTGTTGTGAGGCGGCAGCGCTGTTCACCACGCCATCGTGTCGCCCTCACCCACATTTCACTGAGCGCACTGGGACCCATCGCCGAAAGACAGGGTCCTTGCCTATAACATCTGACAGCTCATCAGCATTGGTTCAAGCAAGCCTGATTGCTGACTGTGTGTCGAAGCCGGTCCACAGTTTGCATTTTTAAGTGGTTGACTGGAAGTGTGATAAGGAGTACTTGGATTATTTATGTGGAGGCGCAGATATGATACGCAGGCCATATATTATCATATTATTTATTTTGTTACTTATATTTTCCACGACGACGCTTATGATTATTTATATTGTGTATGTGTCTGTCACTCTTCTCACAATGTATTCCCATATGAATCTTCTCATTATTTTAAATACATTACGCAACGAATATTGCGAACGTGCTTATTTGTTGTGAATAAACGGTTGTGACCTTTTTAATATTATTATAAAGCGTCCTGGGATGTTCTACATGAAGCTTGATATATATAAACAAATAGCATTGTACTATGTACACAACCATGTACATGTACTGTTAACAATAAAAATAGCCGTTTGTGGGAGGTGGAACGTCGCGAAGCAGAGGGAATGAACGCTAGACAAGGCTATCCCAAAATACAGCTCTTCAGAGCAATGCTCTTATATCGATCCGTGAAAACCTACATCAGGACATCTAATGTTCTGTTGTATAACGTGTACGCGGCAGCATAGCTTGCGTCCCGTGGCTATGATCAAGCCAGACCCGCTTAAAGCCCTCTTAACAGACAAACTGATCGTATAACAACCATGACTGTGATAATGTAATTGTGTTCTATATAATTCTGGGGTCTTGAGTCTGGTAGTCGCCCCACGGGAAAATTAAACGTGAATGCATTTTATGGGCAGGAGGAGGGGGCAGACTGCGACTGTTTCACGCGATTGTGAGGAGTTCTGTGATCACGCTGCAGTGTAGGGTACATGTGTCTAAACGGCTTCTTATCAATCCACTGCTGGATGAGGTAGGGCCTACACGCCACATAAACCGGTTTGGTAACGTGTTTGAAACATGTACGTCTAACCCAAGCGATGCATTTGATTGTGAATGGTAATCAACAGCAAGACAGAAACTGCACCAGGGCTGAGATATGCGTTTCGTAGATAGATAGACGTGAATTATTAAAGCAGAAAATATCCAGTGAGCTCGCAAGCTCTGGAATCGAGATTCCTGCGATACAACAACCCTCTGGACAAAAGAGCCAAACAGCCCGACATGTTTACACATTCCAATATAAATTTTAAAAACACGTTGAGTTAAAACGTCCAATTGTACGCAATATTACGTACAATAGCAGCCCTGGTGTGCTCCTACCTTCACGTCCAACGTGGCTTGCGAGTCAACATTATCATCAACATCAGCCATGATCCACTGTTGGATGAAAGCCACTTATTCATCGCTATCCTTCATTTTACAATTATAAATTTTAAAAAACAGTTACCATGTGTGCTTTCTAACAAGATAAAATATCTAATGAGCCGGAAGGATTATTTCTTGGTACGTTAGCGATTTGTATGTGTTTTTCTGTCATAAAACAGCGGATAAGAAACGTAAGGGCCATGTTCATCGTTTGTGCTTGCTGATTATTTAAAATTACTCTCTTTCATTATTTGCAAGTGACGACACCAAAAAAACACATGTTGCCTGTCATTGACAAATAACAAAACGATTAGATTTTAAATAAATATTTAGAAATGCGGACCTCCATATAATATCCTGGGCGTTTTTAATAACGCCGGTTTAAAACACAAACACAAATATGTGACCACACATATGGCAAATCATCCCGCCGCCATTTCTGCCATTGGGGGAGAATTAATACTGAGTCAATATTTGTTCGAAGCGGGCGTCCGCTCACAACAGCACACCTGTCGGCCAGGTGCACAGGCGCCGTGTGTAGGCTGTGTCGTGAATGTCAACAATACAACCGGGCTCCGGTCCCTAAACAAACTGGGGAGCGAGATGCCCGCCAGACGCCAGTGGAGACGGCAGATATCCAGAATCATTTCCCGCTCGCTCCCGTTCCAGAGCGAATGCGTCTCCCGCCAACATGGCAGTAAGATTAAGCTCTGTTTGGCCGCGTCATCGCCGCGAGCCCAGCGAGATAATTAAATTACGTCCTCTGTATAATTGAATTCACAGGCTTTTGTCAATCCACTGCTGGATGAAGACATCCCCCCCACCACCACCACACCACCACCTGCCGCCCCCACCATGTAGGTCAACACACTGATCAGCGCAGAGAGAGATCTAGGACCGGTTCAGACATCACGCCCTGCTCGATATTACTTTTGGCCGGGCTCCGAACTCGTCGTGGTTAGGCTAATCAACTAACCACGACGCCACAACTCTCTCGCACGGTGCCTACCACTTCCACTGTATTGTAGACGTACACAGGCTCCGGCTCAGCGCGTCCCTATACAGGATTAAGCGCTTTCTGACAATGGATGGATGCATGAGTATACGAGACAATGTTATCCTATATGGGTATAATTAATGTGTCGCACATAACCGCGGCACGTACCTGTAAACTCAATACAGCGTTACGATTCCTTCCTAAATTCACTGAGATCGCCGTTGTGAACTCACCTGAGCGGGTCTGAGACGCGTTCTGTTCATACGCCGCGGCACCATTGGCGCTGCCCACAGTTCATTGCGAGGCTGTGTGGTCGGTATAACCTGTTTTGCCAATTAAGTTTATCTGAACGAACAAAATGACTCATTTAGGGCCTGATATGTCTAATTAGTGTAATTAAGCCACGTATCGGATTATGGTTGATGGTCATGACTAACTTCGGAGCGGCAGTCAAACGAAAGTAAATGCTCCCTAGAGGACGTCCATCGGGGAGATGGAACGATGAATTCAGCTCGTGTGCGAGAAATATGGATTGCTAAATCGCACGACCGGGAAGAGCTGACAACGGCTTGTGGATGCCTTCACCCAGCAGTGCATTAATAATGGTCTATGATGGTGGTGGTGATGGTTGAGAATCAAGTTCATAACACATGCGAACGTAATTCTAGCTTCAGAACGGGAGAGGACATACTACGCCCGTGTGTATGTCGCTGGCGTCCTGTTGTAATTAAAACTCACGCCGAGAACGTGTCACAGCCAGGAATGGCGTCGTCGTAGTTCCAAAACAATTGTAGGTAGGCAAGCAGCGCCTTGCAGGTAACATGAATGAAGAAACTACAGACATTCTCTCTCTACCTGTGGATGAAGGCCACGCCATGTCGGTCTTGGTGGGGGATTTGACCATACTTCACCACGCTGATCAGTGGGATCGGTGGGAGGATGGTAAAAGTGGCGGACTGGAGAGAAGCGACGGTAAAGCTCATACCTCTTTTCCGAGACAACGCTTAACCGTCAACTAGCATCACTTGTCGCCTGGGATCGTACCCAGGTGGCCGGGGTGGTGGGGTGGTCGGGGGGCTTTAGAGCGTTGCTGCGCTAACCGGTGTATCACAGCTCCGTGTCATGCACGCATGCATTCATTATTGAAACCGGCGGTGGGGGGGCGTGAGTGGAGGCGCAGGTACACCGGGCGTCGGCGTGCGTGCTGTTGACGCGTTCGGGCCGACCTGGCAAGGGGAGGCGTCACCGCCGCCGGCACCCCGCGCATCACTCCGCCCCTCGCTATTTGACCAGAACCCCGAACTTAATTTTGGTCATTCGCCTTCATCACCTGGACGGCCTGTGTAGGTTCCACTCAGTTCCGACCTCAGCGCCCTTACTTGCAGCCGGCTTCGTTTGTCAGCGACAGTTCTGCGGCCACGGTGTCGTCTTGTGTGTGTATATATATATATTTGGCAAATGCGTGGTTTTTGTTTTCGCGGTTGTGCTTGTGTGTAGCTGATCTCCGCTGCGTTTTTTT
>JAZEWU010000005.1:11155276-11168514 GCA_036362915.1 Geotria australis | reverse complement strand
TCGAACATTGTGCAGAAAACCACGCGGTAAAATCCGAAAAACACATCGGAGAGAGAGTGTAGCAGTAATGGTGCTAAGTCGTAGATTTAGCAGTGAGTTCTGCAGGCGCGCTGGGGCTTTGCCTTCCTCTCTAGGGTTGCTCCCTGAGCCAGTTCTCACGACCAGGTGGGTAAGACGCTTGCTGGTACCTTTACAGCTACATTATTAGCTCCGACAGAAAGTCATGGTAACCTGCATGATGGATTTGTGAATTAGTCTTATCTATTAATCCGCATTGAATCCGTGCGCAAGCTGCTATTGTAATTGGTCTTTTGTAATCATATTGCGTTTTGCCATTACACTGGAAATGATTTAAAAATCAAACTATTAACTTATAAGCAATGGAGTTAGGACAGGCGGACAGACAGAAGAGAGCAGGGTGGGCGAACGTAAGTGTATAATTCGTAAAACTTTAAATGTACCTTGCCTGACTTTGAGCGGTTTAAATCACTTATAACACCTCATTTTCGCCTTTCATAATTTGGAGAGATTCAACGCTACATTATTAGTGTAGACTTCCAGCATGGCTTGCTTTACAACATATGACAGAAGCAGCAGACTTCCACAGTTTAAATCGATAGATAGATGTTTATTATCACAGAAGAAAAATACCCAGTGAGCTCGCAAGCTATTTACGGGTATTGTATATGCGTAGACCTACACATATACAATGTAGATTTATATGGCGTCAACCGAGACCGAATCTGAAGACGATCCTTTCTTAGAAAGAGAGGCAGCTGGTCATAGCCAGAAGGGACAAAAAACAAAGGTTTGTTTTCCTTATATATTTGTAAACACTTAATCTCTCATCTGGGGCATTTGCGGGGGGACGAGCACGGGGTCAAAGGTGGTAAGGGTGACACACAAGAGGCCCCCGTCACACGGAGGAGGACAACAACGAGGGTGATGTTTGGATGAGCGCCGTGACCCGTGGCGGACGAGGTTGATTCGCGGGTGACTTGACCCGAGCTGGAGGAGAGACCATCACGCCTCGTCTGCGTGACGCCGAGCCCAACGCGCAATGCCTGTCCGCCGCTGTGCGAGCTTTGTTCGTTCGGCTCGCGTTACGCAGGCGGGGGCCGCGTCCTCTGTCTCTCGTCGAAGCCACTTCAGCCCGGGGCCGGACAAGACACGACAGTGTACACTGCTGAGAATCGCTTTCCAAAGTTGGTCTTTCGGGATAGCCGAGTCGAGCGCTCCCCGTCTATCCTTCGCGACCTTTCGCCTCCCACGTTGGGAGGCACCGTCCGAAAGAGAGAAGGCGAGCACTCGATGCGGCTATCCCGAAAGAACAGCTTTGGAGAGCAATTCGCATACGTCGAGCCGTGAACACATACATCAGTGCAAGCTACACTCCTGTCGTGTGACGGGATGGAGACAGCCAGGCATCGGGCTCCTACAATTAAGGTTTACGCGCTCATGGGTGCCGCTGATGAAACTGTGTAGGACCGGACCGATTCGTCGGGGTTTGACCGCTCAAAAAATGCGCCTAAAAACGTTTCTCCACAAGCGTGATCGGCAGACGGATCGAAATGTTTTTGTTTTATTTTCAGACGATGACAGACGTATTTTTCCTTTTGTTATTGTTGTTGACCATAGTCCTCCATTGTGGCGCAAAATGAGTTGTACACGTTAACGTATTGATTGTATCATTCATTACTGCATGTGGTATGTTGTGCCGCTCGTTCACATGCAGTTTAATAATGCATGGCTGCAAGGAAACCCGTTTAACACACTGCAAAACGTGACCAAATGTTGCTATGGCGTTGTCTATGCACGCTAGTGAGTGGACGGCCTTCAATATGATGGTTGCTCTTCAGAGCTGTTCTGTCGGGATAGCCGTGTCGAGCGATCTCCCTCTCACCCTCGCGACGTTTCGCCTCCCACGTTGGAGGCATCATCAGTCGAAACGTCGTGAGGGAGAGAGGGCGATCGCTCGACACGGCTATCCCGAAAGAACAACGCTGAAGCGCAACCATCATGAATCGAGCCCTGAAAACCGACCTTCAATATCTTGGCACAGATCTTTTTTTCTGTTTTAAAAATTACGGACATTTTACGCACAAGCCTACTCTTTTTTGGTGTTCTGTAACCAGTCATATCATGGGTTGTCTTTATTTAATCCTAGGCCATATGATTCAAATAATGTGAAATATCTCTTTAAAGAAAATAATGACTGCAACCGATATCTAGTAACGACTGTGCATGATGACTTGCACAGGTGATAGCAAATAAAGATATCTAATTTCATACTTGAAGTAATAACAACAATTATAAAGCAGGATTTGAAATTATTTTTCCACAAGAATGAACACGGCAATTTCGTCCACGTCCTTCCACAGCAATTAAACAGCACAGTAATTAAACCCACACTGACCGGTGTGGTGAAGTATGGTCAAGAATCCCCGTGACCGACGTCGCGGGGGAGTCGTTCACCCAGCAGTGGTCTCATGAACAGATATTAATGATACAGTTATAATAAAGTTATAAGTATGGTACTCTGCTTCATAACACGATTTTGGCGACTTTATTATCGTAAACGCACATAGCGCTGCCTGTGAAACAATACACTCCCTAACTACACGCTCCTCGACTTGTCGACCCAAGCGATCTGTCGTTTTTAAATCCACACACAATGCTTCCAAGGCGGTGGATAGAACCGCCTCGGACAGGACTTTCTTTCTGCACTTTATTCAGTAATTGCAAACTCTACAACGATTTTGACACAGTGTCTCATCAGTAGTCTGATTTGTTTAAGCAATAAATCAATACGGTGAACTGCCAGTATGAGTTCAACGCAAAATTCTATAATACATAGTACATCAACGTAATTTGTGCAGGCAATTATCTAAATTATTTGCAGCGTCATTAGGCTATGTTTCATACACAAGGAAAACGGGTTTGCACTGACGAGAAAACGTGTCTTATTGTAATTCACAAGCAAATGCGGTCATACTATTTACTTTATTATTTCAGGTCCGATTTTTTTTTTAAAACGCAATACGTGGATTAAACTTGAAGGTCATCGTGCAATTCATCATTTTTTTTTTATTTGCTTACTGCAATGAGTTGCCATTTCGGACGCTTCCTTTAGGGTGTCTAATTTATTTCACGATAGATTCCCGAGAGTGGAGCGGTGACGCAGTGGGTCGCGCACTCTGCGGTAAACCGTATGAACTGAGTTTGATTCTCGACCACGGTTGACATCAGTGAAAAATGATAGGTCCTGGCATACAACCTCCCCAACTCGCGCTGACCAGCCTGGTGAGATATGGTCAAACAACCACCAGCACAGGATGTGAGGCCTCCATCCATCAGCAGATTTGACACAGGAGTGTACATTCGTTTATATACATAACGTACAATGTTATAATTTAGTGTCCATTGGAACGATTATATGTTTCGATATGCATACATATCAATGTTTAACCCGCGCGTTTCTACCGTATACAAGCTTTTCCAAACAAAACGGTGGCTTCTGAAAACCACAGTATCACAGGCACGGAAAGAGCGAATATGCCGTGTGTCAATATGAACCTGTTTTCCAGATGAAAATGACAACATTCATTATTTAACATGTTGCACATATGTGTGAGAACAGTACAAAGACACGAGACTCACTGCAAGGCCGTAATGGTAATATCCTGTGAAATAGTACACGCATGAGACATCAGCCAAGCAATATGTCTGCATTTTATTGTGCAAAGTTGTATTAATGTGAAACAATAATACAACTACCATTTTATTTAAATATATTGGCACACTTAATCGACGCGGGCGTATTGTGTATAGTGCTTATACAACGGCATTTAAAACATCTGCGTTTTTATAGTGAAAATAAAACATTCTATTTTGACAAAATATATGCGAGACAAAAGAAAAAAAAACATTGCGTCAAACATATAAACATAGTGAAGATAACGCAAGCAAAAGAAGGCGTACAGAGCGATAGGTAGACACACAAAGTCCCTGACAAGTCATTAATACTGTGTTTAGGAGGCCATGCTCTTCACATGGCCCATGTTGCACCTTACTGGGCTTAATGCGCTGAAACAACGGATGTCAATTCGGCGCCGTGAGGCGAATATATAGAACCCAGCTTAAAATGTGTTTGCCTTGGCTGATATCCCATTCACCGTTATAGACGTCTGTGGAAACGACTGCTGTTTACTGTGACGCGGTCAACTAAAATGCTTTCTACAACATGGCATTTTATACGCTTTGCTCTTTTGCATCAGCATCAACGCAAACGTTACGGTCAGGGCTAGTGTTAGTTACTATACCACACAGTATATGAAGCTAATAAAGTGATTTAATAGATGTGGGCTGCAGTTTGCTTATTCCATCAAATTTGATTTAAATAAGTGAAAATACACTTTTGACAATACAAGTATTTCATGTGATGAGACGCATGGGGATATTTTCACGTTTGTACTGTAGAGGCTGTTATGAGCGTAAATTTAGATCAGCAGATATAGTTGTTTGGTATATTTTTGCTTACAGTGCTTCGTTGAAAAACACAGCATCCTCAAAATATACCAACGGGTTCGTGACCGCACCTTTTCATCAGCTTTTGTAAAAAAAAAACCTGCCAATGTTTCAATGACTAACCAAAGGGGAAAATTACCTAGATGATGCGTTCCGGCCATTTTTCCAAGATGTGAACGTTGGTTTTTGTGTTTTGTAAATTTACTGTTTAATCGAACCATAGAGAATTTACTTAATTTATTTTTTCCGAATGCATTATTTCAACTATGGTGCCAATGAAAATGTGGTTTTACCTGTATAAGACAGAATACATTATTTATTCATTACATAGGCCCCGACAGTGGTCTCCAGTTCGCAATATGTACATTGACAGGGAAACTGGCTAACACTCACCAGGCCGCCAGCAAGGTGGGCCTTGTTAAATGACATGCAATGTTTACATGCTACGATCGCACACAACTGCTCTCTCTGGTTCACCTTGTTTGTCACGAGATGCATTAGACAACGTACTGCAATGCTAACGTATAGCTTTTGCAATTGTGTTATATAGTTCTCTGACGTGGTATTGAATGGTACCGCATGTCATTCGTTAAGTCCCAGTCATCAAAATCTGCCGGCATGTGGAGCGACACATCAGACATCATGCCGAAAAGCACGTGGTACAACCCGAAAGCACATCGAATAAACGTACTGCAGTGTCATCTCAATCGTTATCACGGTGGAAGGTGCCATTACACATGAACAACTGTAAAGATGATTGTCCCGAATGTATCCACACATATGCCCGCTGTGTGTGTGATGTACACAACTATAAAACATTATAATTCAGCATTCGACAAGGGGCACTAACGTGGCACTTTAATTTTACGACAGCCCTGTAACATGTGTTACTCCAATACACGCCGGGTGCGTCTCCGCTTACCAGCGAATTAAACCGACACATCTCGCTATGATTGTTTAAAGCGCAACATTCATTTATAGCACACTGGCAGGTGAACGGCGTGTCCGAATCTACGAAGTTTGCTGGTCGAAAAACTGCGGTTTAACAGTATATTTATCTACACACTGATTGTCATGCAGCGCCTTTCATATGCATTTCAGGTACTCGCCTTCACGGTGACATTTACAGCTAAGTGCCATTCACTGATCAATGGTGCCGACCAGTCGGTCTTCTTTGCCACACAACTACCTGAGACCATAGACATATATAAACTATCACACAAGCAGTGTTTACTGTCGACAACCCAAACATAACCATGTTTTACCACTAACGTGATTCTACAAGACATCCAAAATTAATGAGAATTGTACATGTTGTACTTTGGAAACCGACATACTGTACAACCATCACTGCACTTTCTGTCGTTCTGTATGCTACACAAGGGCTACCGTCTCTTTTTTAACACGTCGGGTGGGACTTCGTCGGGGTCATTTACAAGCGAGCGGGATTACCGTGTGAAAGCAGCATCACTAGTGTGGGTCGCTGTATGGCTGAATCTCCACTGTTCATCGTATTACTTTGAAAAGCCCCGCCACGCGCCATACCCTTCATTTACACACCGTCGCTTCCTTCACTTTCCTACATGTCTCGTGTTATGCATAGCACGAGACATAAAATACTACCTTGTTTAATAAAATGTCAAATATACATTTGTATAGACATATAAGTATATAACCCTACATATATTATATGGTTTATTTTTGGTATCTAAAATAGTTTATACAGTTACGAAAAAATAAAGCATTAATTATTGTACACTGCATCCAGTCTTCAGAAACATCGTGTTTATGTTTTCATATGCAAGTTATTGCATCATATATTTTTAAAGTAAAAAAAGAAATACATTTTGCGAATTTTTGAGAAAAACAGACTTGAAGTAAATCCACAATTGGTTTGGTGATCTTCACAGACTCAAGCTCACGGTGCCATGTGTATCAAACCAAACGATCTGTAAAATGCTGCGACAACATTTTCCCGATGAAAGGAAATTACGGTTAATTTAAAAAAGGAAAGTTAAAGCAGAAGTTATTAAAATGTATCGAATAATGAATGAACCATTAAATGGCATTTTTTGTAATGGTAATTTGTTGTAGAGTTACGAATTCAATGTATTTACATCCTTTTATATACGCTAAAGTAAGTGCAATGCACACCGAGTTTCATTTTAATTTGATTTGGCACAAATTCTTCACAAAAAAGAAGCTCCACTTAGCAACAAGTGCAAATTCGGAGGCTAGCATTACAGTATCTGATATCGCCCATCAGACACCGCAAATATTTTCATTCAGGTTGAATTGTAAATATGAACTGTAAGATAAGGGGAAACTGTATAGACTGCTTACTGTCTCTGATGAAATAATTCACCATTTTTGTGGTAGATATATCAGGAATAACACTGCCTCGCCTATGTGAAACATACCAAATTCCTCCCACGCTTGATATAAGTGTCTAGAAATCCCATATCCTATTCAATCATGGTCCTGTTTAGCTCCAAAAATAAAAGGAGCTCCATCAAAACTAGGCAGGACTGCACCTTGATCACAAAAGATGTATCATGGAGACACAGCTGTCAAACATGCAATGCTTCAGCACAGTTGACTGATATTCAGAAAACATCCATATCTTGTTGACAACAGCTGTTGGCAAGAAACAATTTCAACAGGATTTAGTCACTCCATTTACAATGTCTATTCATCAGTGCTTACCGATAAGCATGGTTGCATTACTAATATTCGCTGTGATATGCCTACATTTATAACGCTTTTGTTATCTCATTGAACATATTATAAAGCCATCATTTCGGTTAGCAATATGTGCCACTTGGCAGAGCAGCTATCATTAATTGGATCCATGTCGCCATACCCATATTGTGTACTCCGTACGTGACAAAGTTACACCTCAGAAAGAGAAGGTACGGGCATGGTTCTTGAGGGCCTTGGCAAGTTCACAAAAAATGGTCCTCAATATGACGCATCTTTGTAACATTCTGCTTCCAATTCAGGAGCACAACAGCCTGTAACAATTGACGATGAGCAGAATCAGGAGGAGGACACAGCTGGGGCCTGTGGGAGGAGGAGAGACACCTGAAGAGCCACCAGTCGACACGGACACCTGAGCGTTGGTGAGAGCCGAGAGTGGCACATGAGACACCAGCACCGGGCTGCCCGAGTTGATGAGCACTCCGATTTTCTCGGCCTCTTTGCTGCACGCTTCAATCTGAAAAAAAGAAATGCAGTTTACAGTTTGTAAAATAACACAATTTCATTGCATCAAAAAACATTCTCTGTCCAATGTAAAATGAAATCCACATGCTGATCACATTCTCCTATGGTGCTGCTGTGTCACCACAATTGAACCCACCATTGACGTAGGCCTTGATTTAATCAAACCATCGCCCCTTTACACCCACACTCTTGGTTTTCATCAACTGGCTGACTAACTCCGACTGGTTGTGCGTAGGATGTTTTCAAGTTCAAGTAGAGGCTTGCAGTGAAAATGCTGTGATTATTACTCTACATATATATTATTCCAGTCAGGTGGTGCTGTAGCTATGGTTTAGAGGTTGTGAATTAAAATTCAACAAATGGGGTTTACTCAATAAAATACGTCCTGCTTTGTGGGAGATCAGCATTGGTCGTCTCGGGGAAGAGCAAAGTGCTCACCATAAATGTGTTGCATTTCCACCACTTGCTTAGGTTCCACCGACAGATGCGAGCGCTGCTCCAACGGCTTGTTTGAACATGGAAAAGGGACACCGTAATGTTTTAAATTCATGAGCGTCTGACCTGCAAAGCAGTGGGCTTGAGGTCAACAGGAAGCACCAGGATGATGATGTCAGCCTCGATACTCAGGTAACCGAAGACGTCGCACTGCGGCACGGAGACGTGAAGCCGCAGCCCATGCACGATGTCGCTCACCGTGATTGGGCCACGGTTGGCCGTCTGCGAGCGATGACACAAAAGAAAGGTCCACAGCGGCAAGATAGGTAGAAAAAAAACAATGTTCGTTTAAATAGCCTATGAGCGGCAGATTGTAGGAAACATTCGAGATTGGTGTACGCATTACAGAAAGCTCTTAACAGCTTGTTTTACAAAACCTACATCACCAGAAGTCCACACCTACTTGTTAAATGTTCCTCAACTCCAGACTTTTGTGTCTACCGTTCTATTTTATTTACCACGTAAAGCCCAACCGGCTATTAGCTGTTCTTCAGAGGAAACCTGGAATTTGTAGCAGTGATATAATCATGAGATGTACCCATTGCATGAATTAACTGTGTTACGTACGAATCGGGTTGATTGGTGGCATGATTTTCGGACATTGTGGTATGAACCCGGTGTCTTGGGTTCAAAATCCGGCCGCTACAAACAGTGGCGAGTGATATCTGCACCAGCCGAGGGCCTTACACTTGCAGCGTTGTGAACTTTGCTTAAACAACCACCGACAACTCACACAGCATGAGGAGCACCTCATCCAGCAGTGAAGTAACAAAGGGCTGTAGATTTCGATGTTCGTGTGTGAATGGCAATGCAAGACATGGAAAGGTAGACAGACCTTGCATTTATTTCAAGAGCTGAAGTATGCGGAACACTCGAACAGAGAGAAGAGAGTGATCATAAGAAGGAATCTGTGATGATGCAGTTGCTTACTTTGGCCAATATGTTAACCTGCTCCTTACTCCACAGAATTCTCAACATCCCAGCACATATTGGGCAGCAGGCCCCTGTGGGAAACAATGCACAACATGTGTCACTGGAAAGTGTATATCTCTTCCATTCTTCCGTCCAGCCCCTTTAAGGAGATCGCTGGTATAATTTTCAGGGTTAACAAGCAAAGCAATTACAAGCAACTCAAATACAAACTGGTTTACCACTTGTGCTGGTTTTCCTCCGGATGTTTATATTTTGTGAAGGGTCACTGTCATGGAAAATCTATAAGTCTTCTCTGTCAGGTGCCTAACAAAGCACGACTCAAGACAAAGCGTGTACTTGTAGTTCTCCCCTCTTCCCATATTGTGAGATATTCTGCTTCTTCTTCCCATTAATAATGCGCCCTGGCTTGTTTGCACCTTAGCGGCGGGCAGCCCTACGTAACAGCGCCGTCCTCCTCCTACGTACCCGGCGGGGTGATGGGCTTGCAGCTGGCAACGGGCAGAGCCGGGCAGGCCACGGCGTCGCACTCGGCCGACACGACGTGGTGCGACAGCAGCCCCACGGCCTGGCACGGGCCCGCGTAGTCGACGGCCACGCGCTCCGAGTAGGCCGTGCACACGCTCGCGTACGTCTCGCCGTCGTGCCCGCACACCAGCTGCGACGACTCGCCGCACATGCTCTGCGGTGCAGCACAAAGAACAAAGATCCCCCCCCGTATAGAGGGTCACCGGTGTTGGCCGTGAGCGGGATTCGAACTCGCCAGGGTTGTAGCCCAGCGCGCAATTTTGTTAGTAACGACAGTGCTGAATTATTATTTCACGTTTGAATATACTATTCTTTTTGCACAATGTATTTCCGCGCAACCTATAAAACCAATCGAATATTATTCACAAAAGTACACGGTCCGCAGGCCACTCAAATTGGCAAAACACGCCTTGGGAAAGGCAATTGATGCAAGATACATTTGATCCCCAGGTTTATTTGATCAAGCTGCCATTAGTCTAAGAGCAGGTGGTTAATTCAAAACCGTTGCCATGCCCGGCATTGGTATCAAGTCCCTTTTTTACAGTTTTGTGTGCCTCTGTTATCTCTGTCTCTAGGCAGCTAAGCCAGCCAGGACCACGGAGGGATAAAAGTGAATTAGGTGCTAGCGGTGCTCTTGTCTGCTAATGTGCAGGCTCCTGTTGCTCAAATTGTAAGCAGCCGCCTTGACCATACGCCCCACGCTCTGTTGGATTAAAACATATTTTAGAAACAAACAGAAATGGGCATTCTTAATTGTGCTCACAACCACAATTTTCCATTTAATTCTACAACTGATTGCTTTTAGTGTAGGTATTCGTCAATAAGCTGGGTTTGTTTTGTTCATTCGAGGGAAGCTTTATCAACATTACCTGTCATGATCAATCCACTGCTGGATGATGGCTTACCAAAGCAACTGCCTTATCTCAGGGTCCTCATACACAGAAAAATGCTCAACCAGACAAAACAGAATGCACCTCCACTCTGTTTTTCATTTTTGCTTACGCACTTCCTCTTACGTACACCTACAGATAACACGTTTGTTAGCATGTAGTACAGAATGTCTGTCCCAGCTAACTCAATAAGCAATTTAGAACGTAAAATCAAATTGATGCAAAACACTATATTTAGAGACAGTTTTGTGCAGATAAATATTGAATGTATGACATGGCAAGTGACCTGACCACAGACGTTCAAATGTACCATGCAGTATCAATCCACGCAACCAAAAGAGAAAAACAAGAATAGATTAAATATCATTTTTTACAAGTGTTCGATATAATCGGGAGTAATCTGACCCAGCCACAGTCATATGATATCTTCAGAAGAAGGACATGACCTCACATGAAATTCAAGCCGGTAAAGACATGCAGTAATGAAATCTTCTGAAAATATATTCTGTAATTAATAAGTGCCGCACAGAGTTTAAACATGGAATGCACTGTAGAGAACATCATGTGTGGTCTTGATGTCCTCCGAATTTTCACAACGCTGGAAATTGTCAATACACTTCACGATCATGTCATGGAAGATGGATAAGCAATGTCTGCATTCATATATCAAAAAAACTCAACACACTTCAATAACACTGCCTAAGAAGAAAAAATTATAACATTTGCGATGCTTCGGGCAATGGCCCTTCCTCATAGCACATGACAACACCTATTGACATCACAGCACATCATACATCAGTCTCTCGACATTCAATAAAAGTATTTTTTACACAGAGAATCAGCCCCACAGCTTTTAACGAGTGCATAATTTCAACAATATTGCTTCAGCACAAGCAAAGTCTAGATTTAAGAAACTTGCACTTTGATTCAAATGCTGCACTGGAGGGTGGAATAGAATCCCTGAGCTCTGTATTGCAAATCGCACTGTGCGAACCACCACGGCAACTCCATGTTTCTAGAGTACATCCCTAACAAAACACATTACCTAATGCCTCCGGTTTATACCGCTGTGAGTGGTGCCGGTGCTCTGTACATTAAGTGCGACATCTGGAAACAAGCCCGGGCGGTGGCTTTATTGCCACTCCAACAAAAAAAGTGTTCTGCCTGCAGGCCAGACGCCCTGAACCCCAGCACAGCTGCTTAACCGTGTGCATTTCCAACGGCTTCTTTGTGTTTAATTAGACATCTCTTGAATTATTTAACAGCTGCCGTCATTGAGCAAAGCGTTTTTCCCTTCAGTAATTATGAAACACACCAATGTATAAACTTTTGCATTATGCATATTTTACTCGGGAACTGCTTACACATAAATATGGGAGTGCGAAGCACTTCCGAATATTAAAACTTAGCCCAGGTGTTCCGTATATTTCTAGTTATTGTCACTGTTTTTGATCCCTGACAGAAGCAACTGTAAAGTAAACATTATTGTTTACCTCAATATAAATGTTGCTAAATGATAACAGAAAATAAACACAATGTAAATTGTCAGCCGCCCATCTCTTTGTCTGTTATTCAGGTCACAAGGCAGGGCTATTACCCCCGGAGGGGACGCCAGTCCTTCACAGGGCAGTTCACACTTCGGGCTAAACCAGAGATTATTCAAGCTAGCGTGCGATGGACACTCACCTGACACGGGCCGGTGTAGGCCAGCGAGCGGCCTCGCGTGTAGAGGGCGCACAGGGACGGGTGCTCCGTGTTGGTGGTGTCACACGCGGGCTCCTGGGGTTGCCCCTCGCACGCCGGTTGCCGAGGGAGACACTCGAACTGCTCGCAGCTGAACTGCTCTACCGAGCTCAGGCACACCCTGCGCGTAGGCACGCACCTACAGCGCAAACAAATCACACGGGGAGGAGGTGAAAGGAGACGGACGCAGGAGAGCGACAAGTGCAACGGTGGACACCAGGATTCTTGTGACTTGGTCCGCTCAGTCTACCACAGCGGTCCTCATCCTTTTGCACCTCATGGCCCACTTGGCCCACTTGGGTATGACCTCCGCAGACCATTAGGTGGCTCTATCAGCCCACTGATGGGTTGCAACCCACCGATTCAGAGTGGCAGGTCCACCACCAAACTGCCAGTCAAAACACTTTTCTTCTCACACTGCTCAACCCTATAATTCCCTCCAATTATCTATGTTTCCCCAAGTCTTACAGCCTTGCTAAATTCTAGAAAAGTATTTGTTACCTGGTGGCTGGTTAGCAAATTTTGGCCCTTTGGGCCTTGGTATTTAACAACTGTGATAAATAAATAACAAAGTTGATGGTTGCTCTTCAGAGCTGTTCTTTCGGAATAGCCGTGTCGAACGATCTCCCTCTCTCCCTCGCGATGTTTCGCCTCCCACTTTGGAAGCATCGTCAGGCGTCATAACAAAGGTAAGCGTTATAACAAAACAACAACGTTCTCACCGCTGGCCGGACGGGCAGGGGCTGGGGCTGCATGGGTCGCATTTAGCGCACGTGCCATACTCAATGTCGCTGTCCTGCAGGCCGGTGCAGCGGGCGATGCACGCATTGGGGTACGTGCGCCCGTTGATGGCGCACACGGGCACAAACTGGTCGGCGCAGTTACACGGCAGGCCTGGGG
>JAZEWU010000005.1:11113229-11155249 GCA_036362915.1 Geotria australis | reverse complement strand
AGGTCACAAAAGAGAACTATCTGAGATGTCTCTGATGACATTAACATTGATCGCTAATCGGTTTCCTCCCACAGTCCAAAAAACATGCTGCTGCGTAGCTTAATTGGCTTGCGGACTAAATTGCCAACGGTGCCCTGTGATGGACTAGCGTGCCATATTGCGTATAGCCCTGCCTTGCGCCCTGAGTCTGCCGGGATAGGTTCCGGCTCACCGTAACCCTGTACAGGATTAAGCGGTTTCTGACAATGATAATGATGTTAATGGTTAAAGGAGTACATATTTACGTGTGCATGTATGTACAGGCCACACTCATAGAGGTGAAATTCAACGGCTTGATTGTATAAAACCACAATGCAACATCACCGTCCAGTAGGCGATTACACCCGTCTGCGAAACATAGCTCCTTCGTTGCTACTGGCACCTGTGAAGCGCCGTCGGTCTTCCTCACTGCTCTCTTCACTCAGGCACTGATGCGCAGAACAGCTCAGCTCCCCGGCATAGCAGGAGCATATGTTGCAGTCCACTTGGAAGTGTGTGCCATGGCCTGTGGAGATGCGCACATGCACGAACGCACGAAGATCCCAAATTTAGCCTTTTAGACGAGAAAGTGTTGGCAGTGAATCTTCGTTAAGATCAGCGCAGCACGGAAGCAAGAGGTGTGGTGCCAAGAACACAGTGCCTAGCCAATTAGGCGCCTCAAATCTGACGTTTAGTTAAGACTTCAGAACAAATCACCTGGACGGCATCTCATATCATCAGATCTCAGATTCTCAGCGGGGTTTAGCATAGTGTTTGGATGGGTAACCATAATGCATAACAAGTGTACAATGAAGTGGGGCAGCAGACAACAGTGCATCACAATGCATTGCAATACTGTTCTTCTATGCCCCCAAGTCTACGCTCCCCACCGTCAGCAACCCACATTGGCCGGCATGGTAAAGTAAGATTAATAATCCTCAAGACCCATACGGAGGCAGCAGATTGATTAAAAAAGGGCTACAAATGTACACACACAAGAGAGGTTTTGGACAGGTTCAGGCACCACTTGCAACTGAAGTGCATGGCGGGAAATGAAACCCAAGCCGCTGTATTTATCACTTTCACATTATCGAGACAGTCCTTGGGGAAGCCTTCATCCAGCAGTGGATTTATCACGGTTGATAATGATGGCAATGATCGTGATAACGGGCGACACGGTGGCGCGGTGAGTAGCGCTGCCACCTCAAAGCAAGAAGATCCTGGGTTCGTATCCCAACTCCGGTGTGGAGTTTCTATGTTCTCCACGTATCTGCGTGTGGGTTTTCGCCGGGCAATCCGGTTTCCTCCCACAGTCCAAAGACACGCTGCTACTTAGGTTAATTGGCCTGCTGACTAAACTGCCCCCGGTGACCTGTGATGGACTGGCGTGCCATCTGTGGTATAGCCCTGCGTTGCGCCCTGTGTCTGCCGAGATAGGCTCCAGCTCACCGCAACCCTGCACGGGATTAAGCGGTTTCTGACGGTGTCCCCGTGCAAGTTGGTCGTGAGGTCGCACGTACTCTTGCGCTGTCCCCCGACGATGCAGGAGCGAGTGTCGAGGCAGGGCGTCTCGGCGCAGTCCTCGAGTCGCCCGCTCGCGCCACACGAGCACAGGCGGTAGCAGCCCACCTCGCCCGAAGCCACCGGCACCCGCACCATGCTGCCCTTCCGCACCAGGAAGTCAGACGCCTCTCCTAGCTTGCAGCCTACGCACACGTAGATGGGGGGCAGGAGTAATGAAAGGGTTAAACGGGTGGTGAGGGATGGAGATCACCTTCACTAAGAACGCAAGACCCTAGCGTGGTCGTTAGCACTGGGCCACATCATGATCTACACATGACATTTGATGACAGAGTATGGTATTAGAAAAAAACACCCTCATTGCTTATACAAATTGCGACAATTTCGTTTATTTTGTGCATCCGATGAACAATGGTTTTATTATATTATGTTGGGTTTTAATCGGTAACTGACCATTTGCTGTGGCAGGTTAAACAGCTCTTGGAATAACCACGTTTGCGTTGTCATTTAACATTTACATGCGCAATGGTTTAATGACTAGTTGTTTCTCATTGGTCCATGGTTCATGACCCAGGTGCCCACACGATTACCAACGCCTGCAAGTGAACCATTTAGTTTTTTTAAACCTCAAAAGAAACAGACGTCACATTCTACATCTTCACTCCGGAAGCCAAGCTGAAAGACGACGATGTCCAGAAGCTAGCCATCGTGCTTCGAAGAATCGCAAAGAAGAAGACTCCGGTTTGACGTAGATTCAAAACGAATCAACCGCACGACGAAAGCCCTCGTTATCAGCCACTCTGTTCACAGCCTCTCACCTGGTACACACAGGTAAGGCAGACAGTCCTGGCCCGGCGTGCAGCCCTTGCGGTTCACCTCACACAGGTGACTGGTGGGACACGGGTTGGGGTTGCACGGGTGGACCACCTCCTCGGAGCTGATCCCAGACGTGGCCCCACCACTGCCAGACCCTCCGGGGCCCCAACCGATGCCCCCAGCGCCACTGCCGCCGCCGCCGTTGTTGACGGTTCCCGGGGCTGCGCGGCCGCAGCGCAAGAACGCACACGCAGCGTTTGCACTTGAATTCACACGGTGGCATCGCGACAGTGTCCCAGAACATATCTCTTCTGCGGGAACTGTTCAATAGCTACCGAAGGGAACATGATTCTGAAGTATATGAAATCGATTTTGAACACTACCGACGGAAACAAAAGTGCCTTTCCCCTCTTGAGGTTCTAACACTGGGATCATAGGTCTGAATGAGTAGGGCCTTACAGATACAATTACAGTGGGAAACATAGGCATGCTCCGTGCAAAGATCGCCGCACGATCAAATGGACCAGGCACGACACCGTGAACAAACTGTCCACGTCTCAGCTAACGCACACGTACAATGACACGCGATACCGTACATCTGCGGTAAACACACTGAACCACCATTCACAGGAGGCTACATAGTGCAGCGAAATCCACGGTTGTACTGTACTCTATGTTCCCACATATATGCTGCACTCCATGACCAAACGGCACTAATCGGCACACACGATCCGCATGCAATGGCGGGCCCTCACCCACTGGTGGATTAACGAAACGGCAAATTTAGATATTACCTTGTACCAGAGTAAGCCACTGGTACCTGTCCCCAGTGAAAGCAATCGAGGGTGCAGGCAGTATAACTGTTGGGCTCCCGAGTTGCTGTTGCTGCCGCCGCCGAATTATATGGCTGGTATCCAGGTTGACCTTTGTTGGCCGGTTGCCCCCCCAGTGGTGGGGGTATCGGATAAAACATTTACGGATGGATGCCCTTCCTGCCGCCAACTTCCTTTAGTCGGAGGGTCTTTGGATCGTTATTTGTCTGGAACCTCCCCCAGACCCATTCACCAAGGAAGATCCTAGCAGAAGCGCTAGACTCCCGGTGACATAGCTCCGGGGTTCATTTGAACTTGCAAATCCCTCCACCATGATAAGGTTACGATCCATTGGGGGCTACAGAGTGGCAGAGGAAATTGGACAGGGTGGCCCAATTTATTCCTGGCACCTAGGACCTGGCCAACAATGTGACACCACTGCCCATTCCGACCAGTTTATCTTGGCCAGCGCAAAGCACGTACATATTGTCACTCATGTATGGTAAGCCACTCATTTGTAGCAACAAGATGAATGCATGTGAAACTTACTGAGGTAGCGTGATAGAGGGATACAATGTTCCGGCTTGTCTGTAGGTGAGAGGATGTCGCAGATTGTGTCAGCCGAGTGTCCGGCAGGAAAGCGCTTCGTATCCCCACACTGCTTCAAGATGTCCACACAGTCAGATCTGTCCGTGATCAGACACAATGACCACAACAGCCACCACCTTGAACATCCATGCCAGGGCAATGACCAGGGCAATGACCAAGGCTGCATCCTCAGCTTTTCAAAGCAACCATCATGCATCGAGCCATGAAAACCTACATCAGTATATTATTTGCATATGATTATGTCCCACGTGTATAACTTGACGCATGTATCATCGGCACAGAGAATAGATTGCATGCGCATACAAACGAACGCGACAGCGCATCACGTTATTTACTTATTTATTTGTGAAGGTGAGTGGTTCGGGCATCTGTTAAGGATGCCCCCTGGGAGGCTCCCCAGGGAAGTCTACCAGGCACGGCCCGCTGGACGGAGACCTAGAGGCCAACCCAGGACACGCTGGAGGGATTACATCCTTCGGCTGGCCTGGGAAAGCCTGGGAATCTCCCAGGAAGAGCTGGAATCTGTTGCTGAGGAAAAGGATGTTCTGGTCCACCCTCCTTAAAGAGTTGTCGCCGTGACCCTCACCAGGACAAGCGGTTTAGAAAATGGATGGATGGATGGAAGGTGAGTGCCGGTGCTGCCGGTGCTGCTGTTCCGGTTCCCCACCTGCATATGATGGTGGTGGGCGAGCTGCCCAGGCACGGCTTGACCTGCAGCACGCACGCGATGGCCTTCCACGTCTCGGGCTGGCAGCGACGAATGTCCTTGACCGGGATGATGAGGATGGGCATCTGGATGGTGCCACGCTCCCACAGGCGGATGTCGTTCAGCGCCCCCTGGTCGGCCTGCGCGTTGCATCCGCGGAACAGCTCCGTCGGCCTGTGGGGGGGGTCGCAAGCCTTCCTCGTGACAATCGTGTACCGCACACACACGGCGTGGCTTCTGTATCAGATGGTTAATCGGTTGTCATTATCTTATCAGATTCGTCGGTGGTCGACAAAAGACAGGGTTGTAGCCAAGGGAGGGAACGCACTCCAGAGGACATACACTGCTGACTTTGCAAGCTAAGCAGAGTTGAACTTGGATAGTGTTTGGGGGTGATGTGCATGTAAGATGTTACATGAGATGTGTTAAAACTGCAAGTATGAGAGGTGTTAAAGGGGAAATGTGCAGCCACTGCTGGTGGAAGGACGTCCTCTGGATGGAGCTTGAGAACGCTCCTATAGGCTGAATTTTAGGCCTCCTCTTCCATGCTGACCAAATGTCTTGGCAGAGGTCAGAATACCAATACATCATCCCACCACGTATCAACCTGCCACTGGGCTGACTGTGGTGTATCCAACTATACTGCACGAGAGGCATCAATTTCAATGAAAAATTAATCCAATATGGGCGAGCTCCATTCCACTTCAACGAGGATGATAATAATACACCAGCAATGTACCAGTACTGGGCTACCAGGAAGCTGCACGGACTGCATGTGCTCATTTAGTAGATGACGTACTAATGAAGAAATTCCTCGATCCACCTGTGCATAACACCTGAGACTGTGAAACCTGAGACGAAGCTTGTGTCCCCCACAAACAGGAATCATGAATTGCCACTACCTACGGTGGTCATATTCATATATACCCCAACACGACTAACCATTGGGCTGTCTAGCAGCTGCTTTAAGCACACACACACACCTGTTGTTGAAGTTGGTACAGTAGCTGAGGTCCCGGCAGCCCAGCTGGCAAGGCTCTCGCACGTCCGCGAAGCACCCCATCATGGACGACTCCTGAAGTCGGTACTCGCACTCCCGCTCAAACTCCTGCCAGCTCGGGGCACTGCCCCAGCTCATGCTGAACAGCCCCACACATAGCTCCCTGGACCACAGCAAGAGAGACGGTAGAGGGTAGGGGGGGGCGGCACACAAATACCAGTAGGCAACGGAGAATGGGTGGTGGACTCAAAAATCGCGGCCTTTATCCTTAATCCGGGATCACAGGAAACAACGAGGCTAATGCTGCTGCTCCTTTCCATATTTGTCTCTGCACGTAGAAAATAAGTATATGTTGTAACGCATTCCATTGGCCACGTGGCCTCCTGGTTTTGTGCTTTAAATACCACGTAGCTTTTTGCGGTTGTCGTGTACAGCTCCCATGTGTTTTTAGGTTGTACCGTGTTTTGTTTGGTGTGATGTCTGACAATTCGCTCCACATTGTGCAAGCTGCTTTAAGATGCTCGCAACCCAAAAGCACATTGGAGAGAAAACTGGTCCCAAATGCCACTTGACATCAATCATGTGATCTACTGCTGTATGGAGCGCTTCGAAGAATCGCAAAGAAGAAGAAGATGGAGAGGTTTAAGATGTTCTATAGCTTTGGTGGTTGATGTCATAAACAATGTCAAAAACAAACAGTCAATATTTTATTATTATTATTAAATGACAATCAATAGTGCTTGTACCATGAAATAATTAGTTTCTTTTGACAGAATTGTGGAATTTCCACTTCTTTGTCGGGACTATCACTGGAAATAGCTACCATGCACAGTATTATTTAAGTAGGGCCACTGAAAGGTTTTTGGAAGATCACAGCAAAATGCCAGATGAGGTCCCCGTTGGGGGCCCCTCGGCCCTTATTGAAGTTCTTTTGGCTTTAAGGCCAAGGTACAAATATTTATTGAGCTCCGAGATGATGTGCTGATTGGACTCCTGGCTAGGTGCTTTCTTTGCGACAGCACGAACCAGCCACTTCATACATTAACGCGGCACTGCACTGCAAAACAAACATTGGCCGAGTGCAGTGTGCCGACTAAAAACGGAAAACCAAACACAAAGGGTAAACAATTCAAGCTGTGCCAGATCGTTGTTGGCGTTGTCTTGTCGACGCTGTAGGAAAATGGTGCCATCTACTGAGCCAAATGGAGATCAGCAATTAGTCACTGATATTTTGCGGTGCTACATGGCGGGCAATAGAGGGCAGCATAAGCAAACTCCTCGCCTTCACCAAAAAGCACTGGACCAGCATGTTAACATAGTACATGGTCTACACCCACCATTCTCAAACGGTGGATCACGACACATCAGTGGGCCACAAGCGCCACCTAATGGTCCGTGGAGACCAGACCCAAGTGGGCCTTGAGGTGCAAAAAGTTAAGAACACCTGGTCTAAACACACATGGACAGCATTGCATTTACTTAAGGATTAAGGCTAACGTTTCATCCCTGCCCAATTTAACGTTATAAATTCGCTAAGTTCGTTGTATTACTTTCTAATTTCATATATTATTTACGTTGGTTAATTCGTGTGTATGTTGTATCGCAGGAATCCCGCTTCAAGAGCTGGCAAGGTCACTGGGTATTTTTACTGTGACAATACACATCGACCTCACTCCAGCAGGTGATTGGCAAAGGGTGCTGCCCATCACTTGGTACCATGGACAGCTCCCACGAGGGGCTTGTCCCCTTAGCAAACTACATCTGGGCACTGAAACGGTTACGACGAGATGCAGCGACTGAACTAAGACCCTGTTGCGCTGTTGCCAAGGCGTTTCGAGCAAGCGCTCTTAATAAACGCAAACCGCAGATGGTGTCATGTGAGCCGGGCCCCGCAAGCTCGTCTCGGCTGGGGCCCCCACCTGCAGTGCGGGGAATTGGCCCGCGAGCAGCACTGCAGCTTGGCTCCGTCCAGGCCGGTCGGCGAGGAGGCCATGTCGGGCACGGCCCCGCCACCGCCGTTCGGGCGCCGCCGGCCGTTCCCCGGGTCGGCGCCCTCCAGGAAGCACTGCCAGAGCGGGTCCTGCGGCAGGGGCTGACGGCCGCAGCCCTCGATGAGCCCCTCCACCATCTCCTGCTCCGACGCCATGGTGACCAGCACGCGGCGGCACGCAGCCTCGCACTGCGAGTCGTCCGCACGCTCGCAGCAGTGCAGGCCTTCGTGGCACGCGCGCACAGAGACAAAGGTCGCCCGGGTAGCCTCAACAGACTGTAGGGTCAAGTACTGTTTGCGAGTACCTACGGAGGCCAGCACGACGCACGAGGGTGTGGGCTGCCAGCTCTCTACACCCGGCCGCACACCAGCGCCACACAGAGACAACCGTCCCTCGAGGTCGTGTAGCTTTACTATTTCTCCATTGAAGGAGCACAGACTACATGTTTTGCTCTACGCCCATCATTGCACTAGCGTGGCTTTGCATTCATGACGCAGATGCCGCGCTTCGGTCTACTGCATCGATGTCGCGATGCCGTTGACAGGTTACACCACTGCCTTCGAGGAATGCCAGAGCCAGGAAGCGCCGTGCTCGAAACTCGAATGAGGTGTTTATTCTGGACGTGCACGTTGTTTCACTCTGTTCGCCAGCGTCCGTTCATTCATTCCAGGTGGACGCAAGCCAGGAGGCACACACTCACTGTCGAGGGGGTTGCGCGCGGGGTAGGACTGCGTGTAGTTGTCGAAGCAGAGCACGACCGCGGGGCTCACGGCACTACAGTGGTTCTCGACCGTGCGGATCTGGTTGGGGGTGGGCGCCGAGTCTGTGCGGAAGATGGCCTGGCAGTACTCGTGACAGTTGGTGTGGCGTCCCGCGTGGCTGCAGCACAAGGAGCCCACTGCACGCAGAGAAGCAACACGCGCGCACTTTCTTCCACTCATCCACTCGTGCAGAATGAGGCTTTACACTTGGCACTGACGTTTCTTTGCAATTCGTGTCCTGTTTTTGTTATGCTGAACTGTATCCAGGCGTGCCCCCCAAAAAGGCATCTGTCGCCTCAATTGGCTCTCGCTGATTGTGAATAAAGATGGAAATGCGTGCATGTCCAATGCATGTTATTAACATGTTATTAACATGAATCACATAGAGCTGACCACAATGTCCAGAGGCTGACCATCGTGCTTCGAAGAATTGCAAAGAAGAAGAATGTGTGAATTTTACTTCTGGCTGTAGCTGATAGCGATTCCATTTCAGTCATAACGAATCCCGAGTAATAATGATTTACAGATCTTTGTCAATCCACTGCCGGCTGGAGGCCACCTTCACACCGTGTCAGCATGGCTTGCATCAGTTCAAATATCACTCGCTACTGATGGTAGCCATGGCTGGGAATTGAACTTGGAGGGCCAGGTTTGTAGCTTAGTGCACTAGGCCCTGGCTAACCAATTACTGCAGTGTAATCATTATTACGTTGCAAGGACAATTTTCAATATAACTCTACACTCCTATAATTGCAATGTAATCAGTAGTCACTGCCAGTTATTCAATTTGCACTTGTAGTAAAACTTTGTCAATAACACAGCTGTGAATCATAATCAGTTAAGCTGATTATGATTATGCAGCTGTGAATCTGCAGATGCATTTACTGCTGTGTTTAGCATAGAGAGAGAATCAGAGATGCGGTAAGCAGTACTTACTCTCATTGCGATTGACACAGTTGTACAAAGCAGTCTGAAAAACATAAAAAATAACTTTAATCAACACAACCATGCGCACTGTCAGAATACTCTACCACTCAGGAGTTTGTCAGCTATATTCCGTTTTCCAGATATATTCAAAATCTAGTTGGACATGTAACTGGTTATCATTAATATATAACAATTTCATTATTGGTGTTTTAACGTAATATGAATTACATTGAACATGCACGTTTACTCAACACTTTACGAACTGTCAGAAGAAAATGTGTGAAAATACTGAAACTAAAAAGACGACGTGTATTCTTCTAACACAGGATTTGTTAACTAAGTAAACTAATACGTTATTTAGTAAAGATTCACGTGACACGTTTATAAATTGGCTGTGTCGGGTGGAGGAGGGTTTACGACACACATTTTAACATAACCTATCCCAAAAGACACCAATTATAAATGAAATTCCCACAACATGACATTGTAATTCTTCAGCACCCGTTTCCAGCACGAGGTGGCGACAAAGCACCAACACAGCCCACGACTTGTACTTCGGGTGACAAGCCGCAATTGTACTTACTCTGTAAGACAATGCAGCCCTTAGCTGGGTGTTAGCGTAAATGGCAGCACTGACAAGTATATTCCACGAATTCGTCCAAGTAAGCTGTAAACACGCACCTTATTCGGTGCATATCTTTTGCCGATTGCCGGACAGGGCAGGGATTGTGTACATTTAACAAAAGTCTAAAAGGTTTCCCGCTCAAACGCATTTGGACCAGCACCTGAGGCTGTGGTGGTAACTCCACATTTCTACGGTGGGGTAGAGTCGATGCACTAGGTAATTATATTCACTTCCCACAAATGTGTTCATTGTTTTATCAACCCTGAAGACATGAATGGCCGTACTGGTTCTTAAGGTTAATTTTTGCCACTTAAATACTGCTGTTTTACTGAAGCAATACTACAGTATTTAGTATTTTCTTTTTAAAGAGCGAACTCTAATCCAGCACAATGCATTCTCAGAGCTGCAATGTGTGATATTTATATTCAGCAAAGCTGCAACTGTAAAGCTGTGATCCGTCAGCAATTTCCCAGGTAATTATTTTCATTATTAAATGCGCAAATAATTAAGTCGCAGCAACGACTCAACAGAATACTGAGCGACAAGTGACCTCTAAATCAGGCACACGCATCTGTCGTATATAACACATTTGTATACCCATGTGTACGTGCCTTCACCAACGAGTATTTGATTGGGGGGGGGGTTTAAGTTGCAGATTTCCTCTCTTCTCATCGGCGCCTATGACGGGGAGGAAATATTGACCTGGACGTTGAGGACATGCATGTGACGCGCACATGCAGCCTCGCTGGAAGGGAGGCCAGCTGCACACGATTCAGCTTCGCTTGAAGTGGCTGACGGTTACAGCAGCAGCAGCAAGAGGGAATGTTTAGGCCGCACCTACCCATTCTGCCATTATCCTCACTCCATCCACCTCTCGTTTTTTGTCGATGGACCCTTTGTACTCTGGGCCTTAGGGCCTCGCCTTCACAAGTGCAATTAAATAACCTCCTCCTCCGTCTCCCCCAGCCCTGGTGCTGACTCCCACATGCCTTCCCGCAGACTGTGTGCGCACCTCGTACTCTTTCTTGCATTGCGAGCTGATTCCGCTCTTGGCTGATGCCTGCGAGACAAAGGGCGGTGGGTGAGAGACAGGAAAACACTGCCTGATCCATTTACTAGATAAAGATCCTCCGTATAGCCTTAACAGACTGTAAAGGCAAGTGCCGTTAGCAAGCATCTATGAAGGTCGACACAGCCCGCAAGGGGGTGGGTGACCAGCACCGCCCCCGGTTGCCTTTGTCTCCCTAGTGGCAATGTTCACACACTGCACTAGGTACTCATTTGAGGCTGAGTCGACCTGGCGGAGGCCCAGGACCGGTTCAGAAAATCGTCACTGGTGTTGGTCGTGAGCGAGATTCGAACTCGGGTCGCCAGATATGTAGCCTAGCGCGCTAACAACTTGGCGACCGCTCCCCACAGATACCCTCCTCAAACAACACAGAGGCGTTGTGGAAAAATCACACATTCAAAGCTTCCGGACGTCTACCACCGATCTCAACAGACGCATTATATAGTGCAGCACGCCTCTGTACGATATGGAGCAATCACTTGCACGACATTCAATCAAATGTTGAGACTAAAGTAAAATAGTTCTTTGAAATCAGTGGGGTATCTATAACTGGTTCAGTCGGTACGATACCGCGAGACAATGCACAATGCAGCCCACGGGGCGTCACGTGTAATCACGCGTTTCGCAAACGCATCACACGCTGCCAAATTTAACACACAATTCAATAGTGCCATCCGCAGAGCACAACAACATAAAAACACTCTAAATATACCACATAATGTAACACGTTTCGCGTCACAATGGGACCAAGAAATGTGGAGCTTAATGCAATTTTCCAAAGTAGCCATACAAAACATCACAATGCATCATCACTCGGTTGAGCATATCACGGTAATCCACATTTCCACAATACAATACCTACCGCAACGTGCCACAGTATCGCACACCTCACGCGAGAATACCCTAGGATGGCAGTCCGCACCATTACTGCGCGTAATTACTTTTCCAACCATATAATGAAAGAGGCAGCTTCATTTATGTATGAGCACACGCATTCAGAGATGTAAGATTGTACCATTGTGCATGTGTGCGTGTCCTTGTTTGAAACCGAATTATTCTTATCTTGTGCGTGAGCGTGTCAGTGTGCATATGTCTGTGTGTGTGTGCACAAACGAAGTATGGATATATAAGCCCATGAATATAAGCATGTTAATTCCTCCCCCCCCCCCCAAATTCTAAAGCATAAACGTATTGACCGGAAGATTATTATAGATATTTGGCTTGCTCCTAGAGGGCTTATTTGCACTTTATTATACTGGGCAGAGGAAATGCACCTGGCTTGTGCCGTGCTTGAAAGAGGGGGTTTATCTGCATTCAGAGGGGCACCCACGGGGGAGGCAACACGGACAGTGCCAACCCCCCTGAAAATATGTAGATGGATCTTTAAATGGCATTAAGCAATGTTGAGATTTTTGTAAATGTGAGATTGTACATAAATAAATAATAATTGCTAGCTATTGTGTCTACGTTGGTTCGTAGCGTAATGAAGTGACAGCTTAATGAGATTTCTGGTTAACGTGTGGTACCCTTGAAGGTGTAATTTCCTACAAACTGAATCCAGCAGAAAATAACACGGACAACGTGTGTGTGTGCATGATCCCAATATGTAAATGAGCATTGGCAGCTAAGATAATGAAAATATTGTGGTGCGAAGACACTCTCGTAAATCAACCAGATTTATTTTCTTTTAACAAACCACCCATCCGTCGTCGGACCAAGGCTGCCAGCTTTTTTTCCCACCCAATCCCAGCGCTCAAACCAAATGAACTGCACACGTCCGAGCATTTCGCTAAATGTGCTAATGTGCTAACCATGTGTGTGAGTGAGTGCGGGAAACAGTGTCTCCGGGGAGGCGTGACTGCTGCCTTCCGGTATCATCTCATCATGTGCTCCAACCGCCACTTCACTAATGTGAGATAGCGCGAGCACATCCACCGCACACTCTTACAATCGGTGGTGCGAATTATTCATTACACATTGGCCAAACCGTGCGCTACAAGTTCATCAGTTAAGCACACTGGGTGCAAATGCAAGTAATGAATGTCTTACCTACCTAGGTCACAATGATGGGTAATGTCATTTATTTTCTGGCGTCTTTAGCGTAGCCTCGAATTCCCTTCATTTGTGCTTTTGTCAGCACAGTAAGGTAGGCATTTATATATAAACACATGCATACATAATAATGCGATTGCTCATGACGATCAATTAATAATGTATTTCACATGCATGGTATATTAGTCCTGAGTGAAGGCTGCATCGTAACGAGCGTGACTGGCAGGACTAATGGGTGTTCAATTTACTACTGATCATTTATTTGGACTGTTTCAAAAATTCAAGAGACATCTATTGCACCATATACCAACACGAGTCGCTCGCATTTAACCGGTATCCTTTCCACCTTTAAAACAATTTCTATCTCTCTGCCTAATCTCTCGGAGTCGTTTGCACGACATTAATGTTCTACCTCTCCATCATTCGTGCGCACGCTGGCTCTACCCATCGTAGTATGTCTATATATTTGGCACTGTCTCTCTCCCTCTCACAAACACACATACACGTGCGCGCACACACACAGAAGCTTCAAAGCCTCCCAGGTCCCGGCTTTATCTCAGCAGGCAACCCAGGTCTAAAGCGCACGCGGGCCCGCTGAGATGCGCGCCGCACCACGGGGGTCCTTTAAACATCCTTCCTTGATGTCCCTCGCTCTCGCATGGGCTGCGAGATAATCATGCCGCTCGGCTGCCTCGTACCGGCGCACTATTTAGCAACGGTGAGCCCATATCTGCAGCTTCTCACCAAGGCTTCCGAAATAACACAATACAACGCAATTTGGATGTCTAAATAGCGGTCTAAAAGCACCGAACAGAAAACAGAAACCGGTGGGCATAATATTGCAGAATGAGGCAGCCAATCATAGCCGGAGGATACAAATAAGGAAGGGCCCTAGCCTGGAAATTAACAATGGCAGAGAGTCGATTGCATGGATGACTGGGGGGGGAAGAGAGTTCCACGCTGTTGGGGAAGCAGAGGAGATGTACGACCACCGACTGAGCGAATATTGACTGGGGGGCTTCAACAGGAATGCCTTGGCTGCTGAAGCGGAGAGTACGTGGCGTAGAGTGAAATGATGGGGCTGGAGGTATGTATGGGCGAGTCCATAGAGGATCTTAACGACGGTGATATCCTAAAATTGATCCAGGAATGGATTGGAAGCCATTAGAAGGACTGGAGTATTGAAGTGATGTGGCCTCGTTTCCAGATGCGGGTAATGACTCTGGCAGATGGATTATGGGTAATATTGAGTTTTAGGGAGGTAAGGAATTCGGGTAGGCCATTAAGGAGTGTGTTTCAATATTTGAGTCACAGTGTGTTGAAGGCATTCATTCGTTAGGGTCTCAGCGGCAGCTGGGATAATGAAATGACAGGATTGAATGATGTTCGGCAGATGGAGGTGTGAGGTCCTGCTGATATGTTGACATGTGTAGGAAACAAATGACAACTCAGGATCAATTATAAGACCAAGGATTTTGTACACTCTGCAAGTGTGATGTTAGTGTTTAAGAGGTTTGCACTCAAACAGGAGTCTTTGTTGGTAGTACACCTTTTTTTAAATGAAGTGTGCTTCAGTTTTGGCAACACAGATGTGGCCAATACTGATAAGTGCATGGGTCTGCAATTGATGCAATGTTCACATGGAATGTGGTGCTAATTTTTAGCGTCGAAACATATGATTAGATTTTTTTGCTTATTTGGTTCAATATGCATTGGCAAAATGCACGATTATGCCATGCGGTTCAATAAGGCTAGTTGAATACTGGAGCCAAAATGTTTACGCTGGCACCAAAAACGTGCAACTTTAACACAGTTTAAGCACAGTGTTAATAAAAAATAAACACACTGTTAATACAGTGTGAATTAACAGTGTGTTAATACACACAGGTACACGTAGTCCATATGGGAGGTCAGAGTTTGCACAATGCTTAAAGCAAAGAGAAAATATGAAACAAACAGCAGTATCGTCACTGTTTTATTTTTAGCTCGATATAACGGTTTGTGTAACCATAATGACAGATCTTGCAATTCTGTGGCAGCGTTGCTCACTGGTGGCGTCGCAGTTTGGGGGCAGAGCACCGTGCACGTGCTTCTAATACTGTGGCTGCTCGCGTGACATGCACAATTGTGCGGTTTCCAGTCAGCCACCAGCAGCAGCCAGGCACGTGTTTTTACGACATCAAAGCAAATGAAGGTTTTCTTGATTAAACAAAACCACATTTAAACAAAAAAAACGCCACACGTCATTCATTCATTATCTGTATGCCCGCTTAATCCTGTACAGACAGGGTCGCTGGGGGTCAGGGCGCAGGGCTATCTATACCCAGGACGGGACGCCAGTCCATCGCAGGGCACCGGGGGAAATTTAGTCAGGCCAATTAACCTAGACAGCATGTCTTTGGACTGTGGGACTGCGCTGCCCTCAAAACGCCACATTTAATATATATATAATTATATGTAATGTTCTGCGGAGGTGCCTAAAATGGATTTCAGTCAGCAAGCTGAAATATGGGTGCTCTTATCATGACAAGCCGGAGCCAGATGTAAATGGTTGGGATTTATCATAAGGCTGGCACCCTTCTTACACTGACAGAGTATATCACTTGAGATAGATAACTTGGCAGAAAAAGCACGACAAATTGTGTGTTTCTTCCTTCCTGAACCTGGCACGGTGCCCTTTTCTCCCCCCCACCCTTGACCATCCCTCATTTTAATCCGACATCGCTACGCTACAAAAGAAAAATGCATGGAAATAAAATTCTGTAAATGAGGAGGCAAGCACTTTCGTGGGCATCATTAAAACTATTTTCAGGGAGGTTTGTGTCATTGTCCACTCAGTTGAAGCAAATGAACTCTGAATAAACCTCGCCAAAAACTCCTCCTGCAACCAAATACATTTCTCAGGCACAAATTATGAGAAGGATATAAAGGTGGAATGTGTTGGCAAGAGCTCATACAAAAATCTCCGGGCCAGAAGGGATGGCAAGGGGCAGGCACTTACATGGGCACACGCACTGGTAAGGGCGGCTGTGAGCATAATTAGAGAGTATTGTCGCTCACATAACAAGGAAACGATTAGTCCCACCTGCACCGGGCTGCATATCAGGTTGTGGAGAGGGGCGTAAGGAACCGTGGGCCAGAGCGGGATTAGGGAGGGTGCAAAGTGTGTCCCACACAAAGGACGTGTCCAGACACAGTGGCAACACCGTGACACGAGGAGACAGCATGCAGTGTGAAATATTAACTGGTATAACATTGCGAGTATAATACGCCTTGGTGGCCTGCTGCTAATAAAGTATGTCTCGGGCAGTGCCAGGACAGTGTTACTACCGCTTCCTTGATAGAACATTCAGTACTCTACCACTGGCGACGTGGAGCAAGTTTTGTGGAATACTACGTGAAACACGTTTTGTTAGGTTTGCCATGTTATCACGTGACAGTTGAAAGCACCAATGTGCCTCTCACATCAACATTCGTTGCAGAGATGTTAGAGATTTTCAAGCCCTGTTTTCAAGTATACAGCCTCTGTGTATAAATGCCTATTGTCTATATGCATGTATGCACAGAGGCTCTGAACTTTTAACGCCCTTTTGTGTGTTGTTTCAAACTCGTGGTTTTCCGGTCCGCATTATCATTTTATCATGATGAGATTATCTCATTATTTATAGATTTAATAACTGGTTTGTAAAGTCATACAAGATCGGAACGGTGTCCCTGCTCATTTTTTACAATTGTTTTCAAATATCCATTGGGTTATCCAAGGACCGACTGGTCATTAGGGATGTAATGATATATTGCTCTATTGATTTACACGAATTCCCTACACTTTCCAATCAGGCACCAAATTATCCACCTACAAGCTGATCTTTTACAATTCACACACATTATGCGCAAATAAAATGCCCGCATTGCTGGCGACAGTCATGGTTTGACTCGTATATTTGGCCTTGTGCGTGTTTAGCGCCTCAAGTTGCTGTGCAAGGGAGGCGCGGTATAAATAATAAACGATCACGAAGAGGATGGTGTGGATGTGCGTCGTGGGAATGCCTTCTTACCTGGCGGCAGGCTCGCCTGCACTCGTTATCGATGGCCAACTCGCAGCATCCGAGACCCACCCAGCCCTCCGACTTCCTCTGTACTCCTGGGGGCGAGATGGGTGAGGTGGGCGGTGAGCAGTGACCAATCAGCGGTGAGAAAGAAGGTGGTGCAGTAAACCCTCAAATTCACAAAGTTTAATCCGGTGATATTTCATCTAAAGTTTTAGACCAAGCCATCCTCATTAAAGTGACCATTACATTACAAGTAATGCAATATTTGAGCGTATTTTTGATGTATATGTTTTAACGTAAATTAACTTCTGGATGGGGGATGTTTGACCATACTTCACCACAATGGTCAGTGCAGATATAATTTTCCACTGTTGAAAGGCATAACTGGGAATCAAACTCAGATTTCTGGGTTTATAGTACAATGCACGAAGCATTTCGCCATCACTTCACCGCATACTTTTAAATATTGTGTGTTCATATGTAACCGCGACCCTGTACAGGATTAATCGGTTTCTGACAGTGGATGGATGGATGTTCATATGTAATTCATTACATGCAATTGTATTTGATTTCCAACCGTAAATATTTCATGTATTAAACACATACAAGTTTTATCCGCCACATTTTCCATTAAATGCCCTCCACAGAGTCCTAGAATGCAGACTTTGCATTCGAGTTAAAGTATAGAGCATAAAATAAAATGAAAATCACAAAGCAGTGGGAATAGCCAGCATTTATACCATCTTAAATTTCACACATCAGGATGCTTCCAGGCATTCTACACACAAAAAAATCCCCATCTCATTTGCTAAGGTTTCCATCGGTCGTGGAACCCAGCGGGGCCCCTATTCGCTTTAATGGGAGACCATTTTCATGCCAGGCTGCTTGCTGTCTCAGGCAGAGCCATATGGCAGGAAGAAACATCATCGCTAACAAGGGCTCATAATGAGGACATTAATTGGGTTTGAAATCAATTAACAGGCCCTCGGTTCTCACTGCAGGGGCCGCCACTGGGCGCACGCATGCACAGTACATAACAATGGCGAAGGAGAATCAGAATGGAAATGTGGGTTGTCGGGGGAGCGAATCAGTGCTGGTTCATAGCAGAAAACCTCTTCATGCGAGGCACATGTGCCTTCAGCCTTGGTTGTAATTCGCAGTAACAGACTTGGCAACACTACCGCTTCAAGC
This sequence comes from Geotria australis, assembly GCA_036362915.1. Taxonomy (NCBI): domain Eukaryota; kingdom Metazoa; phylum Chordata; class Hyperoartia; order Petromyzontiformes; family Geotriidae; genus Geotria; species Geotria australis. The sequence continues at coordinate 11,137,102 of JAZEWU010000005.1, read as the reverse complement.
GATAGACTGCCGATTTTAAACACCTCTCTTTAACGTATATCGATTGTTTAAGCTAATCATACCACTGTATGTCGTTGTTTGGGAGCGGGGAGTTGTTTTGTCGCAATTTTTGCAGTGAAAATAGGCATGCGGTGAAAGTGTTTAAAAATCAGCAGCCTGCCTGCCGCTCGCCATCGGTAGAGTGGCCAAGTGTGCATTAATTATTTGCAACTGAAAAGTGTCACTCATCTATCCCATGGTATCCAGCATATTCCATCAGGTGCACCTCATGAAACGCATCTTATTGACTGTGTCTTGTCGCATGAAGTAGGCAAAGAATATCACATCTGGGAAAATGCAGACACTTCAGTACACTCATCGGCAATGCACATTAAATACCAAGCATGACAGTGATACAAACTAGCTTACAATTACAAGTGCTTTAAAACGAGCCAAATATTCATCAGTATGGGAGGGTTGGTGCAGTGGTTAGTGCATTCGACTATGAATCCTGAGATCTTCATTCAATTTCCAGCTACGGATAAGGTAGGTGGCGAGTGCTATCAAAATGTGTCCAGGGCCTCTCAAGCCTTAAAATTAATAGCTGGTGTGGGTGTGCAAACATCAGCCATTGGGTGACATGGGGTGCTGAGCAGGCCGCTCCATATCCCCTTAAGTGCAGGCCTTAATAGGTAGCAGCCTCTTGCCCCAACAGTCTATGAAGGCCGCATCAAGAATGTTTGTGATTGCAACTACAGACAAGGCTTCATCTTCTGAGGTCCCGTGGCGCAATGAGTTGCGCTGCCGCCTCACAGCAAGAAGGTCCCGGGTTCAAATCCCGGCTCGGGGGCAAATCCCGGCTCGGTGGCCTTTCTGTGTGGAGTTTGCATGTTCTCCCCGTGTGCGCGTGGGTTTTCGCCGGGAAACTCTGGTTTCCTCCCACAGTCCAAAGACATGCTGCATAGGTTAATTTGCCTGTGGACTAAATTTCCCCCAGTGCCCTGTGATGGACTGGCGTCCCGTCCTGGGTATAGCCCTGCCTTGCGCCCTGTGTCTGCCGGGATAGGCTCCGGATCACCGCGACCCTGTACAGGATTAAGCGGTTTCTGATGATGGATGGATGGATGGACAACCATATTAACATCAGCAGCGTTCGATATGGCACAACCGTGCATACTTGCGCGTCAAAGATATGGCTCAGTGGAATTGCTTCCTTTTTCAGCAGCCTTTGTTTCCAAGGTGACAGCTTTCAAGCAAACTGCACCTTTTCTGTTTCCCTGGAAACCAAGTTGAGACGGAGTAAATGGCTGCTGTAATGGGCCACGTGGAGCCTATCCAATGGGGCACTTCATTGTGACTAGAGTAGGAGAGCACAGATGGGTGCCGTCGCTTGTGCCGGGCCGCGTTGGCCTGGTCCCAACTGTGCTAATACACACTCTCGCTGTGAGTGTCTCCTTAGTGCTTGGGTTATCAACAGCTACTCCTTCACAACACTGAACAGGCCTCGCTGAACACAGGATGTAGCCGTCGGTTCATTTAAACCTGTGATGTAGAGTGACCTGTGTTAATCCGATATTAGATTTTCAGATTAAATATTGATTTGCCTCTCAGAGAAACAAATCCATGCGGTTGTGAAACGCGCGCAACTTTTCATTTAATTTATAATCACGCAGTGAGCAATTCTAATTGCGCAAATACATACTACAATAAAAAAATGCATTGACTCGCCCGTGCATCGTGTCCACTGTGGTAAACTGCCACTAGAGTATACATAATACTGCTGTAAAATTCTACGAAACATTTTCAACACATTTAGTGGGGTTCCTTTGACTCCTAAAATCACCTCAAACCAAAATACTATATTTAGTTTTTTTAATAAGTCATGCATGAGAGGGCAAAGCATTTGGAAATAATTTCAGGGATCACGTGCAGAGTGCCAATGTAGTGACTCTTCTCGTGTCACTCGTTTGACCATAACTCCTGCAGTGCCCTCCTTTCTGAGAATATAGCGAGACTTTCTGCTGACAAGTCACGAGTCTTTTTTTGGGGAAAGTCAGCCAGGATGTGCCTGACATCTACTCAAAGCTCGCGTCACACACCCTTTCCTTAGAGCTATACATCACCCCGATCTCCTGCAGGAATTATCAATTCACTTTTTCCACAGAAAGTTCCTGTCAATGTGAAATGTGCTTATGATTTGCATACATTTAGAATCACACGGCTAAGATTTTAACTGCACGGACAAGGAATTGGCAATAGTCAACACGATGTTTGCAATACTTGGCCAATGCATGTCAAATGGAATTTACTGGTATTTATACACACAAATACATTTGCATCTTAATTAAATGCCACAACCTCCTCTCAAAAGATTAGATAGAAATATCATGAATCTGGTGTATTTTTCTTCAAGGATACTGATAAATAATGTATCAATATATCAATAATGTATCAATATTAGCATCAATATATCAATATACTGTTAATTACACAATTTCCATTACGTAATAAAATGTACGGCTGTGGTGAACTACAGTTTGTTAAATATATGACTAATTTTCTCATTTTGAGATTTTTCTGTTTCCCGTGCACCCATACGTTTGACAAACCTTTATTAAAATATTTTATATGTACAGTATGAATCAAAGGACTGGGGCGAAACGCCTCGCACTTTTACTCCAACTGTTTTTAGGAGCAACCCAACCCAACATCTTTTACCACTCTAAGTGGTGCAATTACACAAAGGAAAGGGTGACAATGATGTGACATTTGACAATGACATGATTGGTATGTGTGCTGCATACGGTAGTCCTTCGAAAAGGTTATGCACTTATGTTTGTATGTATAGTAAAAAAAAGAATAGGGTAAAGATCAGAAGCATGGATAAGCACAATATTTAGAACCCTTGCACAACGCATGCTAAATGTCACCATTTCCCCCCAAACGTGCATTTCTTTACCGCAGATTGAGAGCACTGCGTCAATGCATACCGCGTGAAAACATATTTATTTAGCGCCAGGTTCTTTCTATTTTTGTAGCTTTCTGATGCGTTTCTGGGAAGTACCGCGAGTTATTCGGTATCATGACAATGTCCGACGTTTCACGCCGTGTGCTGGGACCTTCTTCAGTATCCTAAAGAGGCTCCTCGCGCACGGAGCGAAACGCGGCTCCGACGAGGTTCCCTGCCGTACGCAAACGGAACGTCACGGCAAGAAGGTCCTGGGTTCGATTCCCGGCTCGGTTTGCATGTTCTCCCCACGTCCGCCTGGGTTTTGGTCAGATACTCCGGTTTCCTCCCAGAGTCCAAAGACATGCTGCCTAGGTTAATCGTCCTGACTAAATTGCCCCCGGTGCCCTGAGACGTTGTAGCTTGCTTACCGCTCCGCACTGGACGACTGTTGAAAAGAGCTACCCAGCTCAACGGTTCCTTCCATCTCAGCTAAAAACCACTGACTGACCTGACTGACAAGCCAGAGAGCTATACTGCACAACCGTGACCACCTACTCAGTCGAACCCTTTGTTCAGATCACGATTGTGAAGGAAGGAGGGTCTCAGGCATGTCCCGAGGCCGCACCATCCTGGCGGCTTAGCAACAGCGGAGAGCGTCGTGCCCTCGACACCACGGCCGTAACAAAGCGACGCGTTGGAAACGTCAGTAGAGGGACGAAGGGAGCGAGAGAGGGAGGCCTGCACGGCACGCGTGGGGGAACCCATGGGGGGACTGGCAGTGGCAGATTCAAGGGGGCGTACATTTTCTGACAAAAGGCGGCTCCCCGCTCATGTTGCTCCATAATCAATGCTTTCACCTGCATCCCCTCGCAGCTGCTTTATTAAGCGCGGCACGTGCTTATAATTAGCTGTGGGACGGTACCATGGTGGTTTTTTGGGGGGATTCTTTTCATATAAGCACCATGCCAACCCTTTAACCTCGGTTCTACGAGTGAAACTGCAAAGTGTTCACATCATCATACTTATTTATACAGAAAAGCCTCACTTGTTGTCAACTCTGTTTCAGGAGGGACCTGCTAAGTATTTGCACGAGGGGGCGATGTTACTATGTGTAATCCTAATATCAGTCGTTTGTCGGTAATAGTTCATAACTGGGATGTTTGGCCAATAACAGTTACAGTGTATGATGTTTTTAAATCCGTGTAGAATGGAACCAGAGAGCCTTGAGGCTGCCAAGGTTAATTGTTTTGACTAAATTGCCCCCGGTGGCCTGAGATGTTGTAACCTGCTTACCCCTCCGTGCTGGACAACTGTTACAAAAAGCTTCACAGCTCTGCGGTTCCTTTCAGATTAAATAAAAACTGACTGACTGACATTGGCAAAGGCCTGCTGAACTCCAAGGAGGGTTTACCTAGGAGCAAGTGATGGACGACACCAGTAAGGGATGCAGTGAGGGATCATTTGATTGACATTTCCTTTCAACATCATCATCGGTCATAATAAATCCACTGCTTAATGAAGGACTCCCCAAACCGTTGGTATCTCTCGCGATCCTGTAAAGTAATAATCCACCCAGCACCTCCATTTCCTTTATGAATGTAAAAGCGTTAGGTCGCTAACGCAAGCAAAAAACAATGACAGGATATATATTTTACAGTGTGTGTCTGCGAAAATTTGTGATGTGAATGAATTACTCGTTATTGATTTAAAAAAGCTGGAATCTGAAATTGCACGGGCAAAGTAAACTAGTAATGAAATACAGTAGAATTTTTTATACTATGAACCATACAAAATTAAACTATACAGCATAAAAATGCAGTTTCCCATAAAATCTACATGTATTTCAGATAGCTATGTTTTACCCATTATAATATTACAAGGGAAGGTCTCGCTGTATATTAAACAGAAACTGTGTAGGAGGCACGCTGCTTAGAATGAATCCAGTAGTATTGTTCTGGGTATCCACAAACCACCCACAATTACACATTCTTAGCCCCTATCCTGGCAGCCCTGAGGGCTCAGTGTCACTCGAACATAAGAAGAGACATCACTTGATGTGCCAGTCTTTGGCAGAAAGGACCCACATGTCACAAGCGGGGGTGTTCACTCTGTTTGAAAGAGGCAAGCTTTGTTGTTATAATTCGTAATTGCAGGTGTGATTCACATGTTACAGACTGGGCAGTTTTGCCTGGCGAAGCTGATGCAAAACTACTCTGCCCGCAGCAAATCACCAGGTAGACATGTGAAGTGTGAATATTGCCATATGGGTTAAATCGTATGGACCCTTTTAGCTTGTTCTACTTTTGATGCTTAAAACGCTTGTTTTATTTTTATTGATGGGCAACAGATACCGGGTGAGATTTACATATCGGTGAAATGATCAAAGCAGGTCGCCTTGGCCATTTGCCCCCTTTTTTCAGTGATGAAGACACCGGCACATTTTTTTACAAAATTGTAAGAAAAGGAACGTTGGCCAGCAGCACGTGAAACCAGGCCTTTTGTGTTTCCCTCCTCAAGCCGAGCCTGGCGCTTGTTTAGAGGGAGCTCACTCCAACGCTCAGATTCCCCACAGAGCACAGCCGACAGAGATGTGCGGTGTGAGAGATGTGTGTGCAATTCACAATCACCCCTCCCGGTGTAAGGGTGAACGGACAGCTGCTAGAGAAAGGGAAATATAACATCGAACATTTTAATGTCTGCTGCTGAATATGTTTCTGCGGTTGGAATTTCTAACCCAACTTTGTGTTTTTGGGCTTTGCCGCATGTTATTCGGCATTCTGCTCAATGGTCTGGGAGCTTCCACAGGAAGTGGATTTAACTGTTCACTTTCTCAATATGAGCAGCTCACTTTCTCAATGTAGTTCCTGAAGAAGCTCCCAGCACATGGAGCAATAAGTTCGACATCGTGCCAAACAACATGCGGTACAACTGGAAAACACATGGGAGAGCTATTTCACGTGTAGTCACTGAACATCCCAATCATGCGTTTGGGACAATTTTACCCGTTGGTTTTTCCACCCACAGGCACTTATTATGTCAAAATAAGTATGTATGGTGTATACTGTTGAAAATATAATACTTATCTTGGAATGATGGGCCAATTGCAGTGGCTCGTGATTTTAGTGGCAGCCAACATCCCCTGATTTGTGGCACTTAAAATAATACCACGAATAAATAAGCGACTGACAAACATGCTCGTGCCGCAGCGGCAAAACACTCGCAAAATGTCAATCGTGTTTGTCATCGCAAAGCGTGCGGGAAAAAGACAAAGATAAGACATACACGTGCGGCAATTCCAACTTTGTTACACGTCAATAGCAGAAAAGGGCACCAACAGCATGTGACAATGAAACAGCCCGAGAGATGAGCCCAATACAGGAGCCCTGTCAGTCGGCCGCGATGCCATATCTTGGTGACCTTTCCCGGGCTGCTCTCTCCAGGCGGCCAGGGATAAACCCATCAAACATAACCGATAACTCTTTCCCTCTGCTGCGGCTGGAAGCTGGCCTCTTTGTGATCTCTCTCTGCACAGCGAGGGATCCGTGGCCCTTGCCGCCCTGCTTTGCTCCCGCAACCCTCCTCACGACAATCGGCCGGCTCTTTATTTGGCCGCTGTCACAATGCGGGTCTAGGTACGAGACGCTGAGGCCAGCCCGGCACACACGCCGGGGTCACTCTTATCAGCTTGGGGCCAGACGCGTCGCCAGTTGGCAATCACCGCACGGCACATAGCCGCCACCATAGGGCCACCCTTGAATTATTTATCATCCACACAGTGTTTTTAGCTGGCGCTGTGTTTTCATTACAGCGGGAGGTTTATTTGTGTACAGTGTGTTTGTCAAACTTTACGGCTAAAAATGGCTTCATAATCATTGTTATTTCTTAATTAGAGATTTAAATGCAAGCTATGTGGTACTAAATATGCAGCGGCTGTGAATGTCATTGTAAAGCGCAATGGTTAGGCCACGCACTCAGAGAGGATACCGCCGCGACAACGATGTCTAGAAGCTGACCATCGTGCTTCGAAGAATCGCAAAGACGATCTATTTCGCAGGTTCTGCGCAAGGGAAGGATTCAGTTGGAATAACGGTGCCAGTTTCTTAAATTCCCCCCGCTCCCCGGCCCCCACCTCTGTCCAACCAGCGGTATAAATGGGGACATTGTGGTTACTTGATTATCAGGTTGAGTGCGGTGGGGTAAAGTGTGAGTACCCCCCTCCTCTTCCAGCAAGTAAAGCCATCGCAGAAGTGTAGGCCACACTACCTTATAGATGGGCTCTCTAGAACGCTATCTAGATAAAGGAGGCCCTTCCATCAGCTGTTGCAATAACAAATCATTGCAGAGCTGCACCTTTATACTTAGAAATACAACGGGTTTTTGTAAAAATAGCACAGCACTGGGCCCTGAGTAGTTCCAGCAGCACTCCTTCGTGAGCATCCGAATTGCATAAGAGTGAACAGTCTGTACTCTAGTTCTGCCAGAGGACATTATATCTCGTAAACAGTAGGCCAGCCGCGGTGCCAAGTCTGGCGCACATCTATTTTGATTCAAATTACCGCAGAATTTATCAGCTGCGTGACAGATGGAATCATATCCTCTGACTCAGAGAAAAAGCGTTTTTTAAAAGATCTTGGCAGCATGAAGGGACAGGCCCTGTGCAACAACAAAAAAATGGCTTAAGGAAAAGAAAAACAAACACATGTTGGGCGCGATAAACAAAGCGGACGTCCGTCTAATGTTACGTGCGATGCGCACATCACCTTGCGTACGCGGCAGCTGTGCGTGGGCTCCAGATTTATCCACTCGGCTCAAGTTATCGCTTCACAGGTCTATGTTTTTTTTACTGGGACTCCTGAAATGGGACACCGAGAAGGCTGCTCCGGTAACTTTTCCGCCCCCGTGGGGACGCCCAGTGAGACTACACAAGTAATTACACAAAGCCTCGAAAAGTTACTGCATTACTGTGTTATTTATGTTAGTTCTGGTAGCCTGCCCTTACAAATGGTATGACGTTAATTCAGAGTCAAAAGGTCAAAGAGTCTCCTTGACCAAATTGCTGACGGGTGGAATCCATGTCCATTAAGTGGCCCTGAGCGACTGGACGAATTCCATGTTACTATGGAGAAGGCCGGTCTCTCCTCTGAAGGGCAGCCACGCTTGAGATACCACGTAGTTATTTGCTGTGGTAATACTACAACTCAATCATTCATTATATTAGCGTGTACAATCAATATCGAACCGTATTATATAGTTAAATCAGGTGTCAACAAACGTTGGAGGCATCGTCAGCAGCTTGATGGTGCATTTCTCAGACAGTGTCGTCGGCAGCGGAAAACGTCGACAAAGGCCACCACTGTTTTTCTTCCACTGGTAGCCGGCCCCAGTGATGTGATGTGAGTGCAAGCACTTGGTCAGCAGTTTCTTTCCAGCCTGAACCCAGTTCGCCCGGAGGTAAAACTCCCTCAAGACAGGAAACATTGTGGACAGGAATGTCCTTTCCAAGAGCCTGTAGGCTGTGCGGAGCTTACAACGTGCAGACAACTACGAGAGCCGTTATCAAAATCGTTGACCCTGTACCAGGCATTGGTGCCCATTATCCTGTGTGTGAGATGCACTCCACTGCAAGACATCAACTGCAGTAAAAGCTACACCTTGCTCAAGCTGAATAATTACATTTGCAAGTGTTTATCTATAACGCATGAGAATTTTGTGAATCCCCTTATATGATTAAAGTATTGTGCACTAATCACGAGCGCAAATGCTTGTCCATTTGTGAATTCACCTTATTAGGGGGATGAATTAACCATGAATGTTATGCAGTGGTTATGGTAATAGCAGGAGTTGCTTGTTATATGTTGTGTTCGACCAGACATAATCCATTAACATGTTACCCAGACTTAATGAGATCCAAACAGCTTTGTGTACATTTCTATTCTTAAGCGAGAAACGGTAACACGGTGTCGCAAACATTAACTTTATCATGCTAATAATATAGTGTTTTTTTAACCTTCATCTATTTCTTATCAGCTTAAAAACTACCTTGCGATGTGACCATGATAAATGGCAACATGAATTAATCAGATTTTAGCTTCATTACGTTGCATAATTATTGTAAATGGATTACCATTCTGACTGCAATAGGTTTGCTCTTTTAACCCCATTGCTTATTGAAGAAATTCTATTTTAATCACGAGGCAATTAAAACTCGCACGTGTAGACGCTAGAAATCTCATAACAAAACGCATTCACCGCCGAGAAACTTGTACAAGGTGTACTTTCCGAACCATGCATATTTATGGAGGCGAAATTATAACAGGCCCAGGGAAAGGGCGTGCACACACGCTGCGCTACGCAGCCTCCGCGAGGAGGGATCGTCATTGAGAAACGAAACACGCTCGTCGGGAACACACACACACACGCGCGGAACACTCGCACTGGAAACGTTTCAAAACACGAACAGTTGGGGCAGTTACAGTTTTGCTGGCAGATTTGTTTTTTGTTGCTGTTCAAATGCAGAGATTATGCAAGGACTTCATTACAGTGGAATTTGCAAGCTATGTAGTATATACGCACGCACACGCACACAAGCACGGACACAAATTCGACTGATGTACAGCCAGAGGCCATGCAGCGATCGTCTTTGTGCCGACTCGCTGCTTTCGCCTGTTGCCCCGACTTAGGAGCCGCGCGCTTCCTGCGGCTGATCGCCGCAGCTGCCTCGGGCAGCCGAGTGACACGACCGACGCTCCCTGGGGGCCCTCCGGCACGTGGACACGCAGGCGCCCTGTGATGTCAACACCCCGTGACAACCAGCGAGCTCAGCCCCAGCCAAAGTGTAGCCAGATTTGATCATTTATCTTCCAGATTTTGAGTCGGGGCATGCAAACCGTTATATCGTTGCATGTTTTATTCATTCATTCACTCACTGTCAGCACCCCCGCTTAATCCTGTACAGGGTCGCGGGGAGCCGGAGCCTATCCCAGCATACACAGGACACAAGGCAGGGCTAGTCAGCAGGCCAGTTGCATGTGAAACTTGGCAACGTGTGACTTGTCAAAATCAAACTACCGCTCCGTTTTTGGATTGTGATGGTAGGTTAGTGCGGGTACTAAGGGACGGCGTGCAACAGCCAATTATATCAAAAAGCCGGCTATATTTTAGGAACACTGGCACAGTTTGTTAGGTAACAAAAGCATTAGCATATGGCAGTGCGCCTTCAAATGTCGACACAAAAGTGCGAGGAAACATGAAGGCAAGAGATCAGTTTGACATGCATACCATGACAAGGCACGTGTGTTCGTAAGAAACCGTAGTAAAGGTCATTTCCCCGAGGTCAACCCTGAGCAAAGCCAGACTGTGACCACAACTCAAAGTGGTGCTGCTTAAACGTAGTATTTATTTGTAAATCTATACCACCGTGCATACCTTGTTTCGCTTTTTACTCGGAGTGAAATGGTGTGTTCTGTGTAACCAAACCCAGGCCACAATCAAATCCCTGAAACCCCTTTGAGTGTGCAGTGTACATTCCTCGGGGTGCGTAAATCACACCGCAAGCCTCGCGTCTTAGGAGCACACCAACGTTTGTGACGAAGCACATCTGTGCCGTCACATCGCCAAAGCTAGATATAGAGGCGCAGCCCTGCAGTACGTGTTTCACACCACTGCTGGCAGAACGGCCTACGCTTCCTCGCTGTGCAAGAGGCGGGAGTGTGCATACTTTACTCCACCACGCTCGAACTGCTCACCAACTGACCGCGGTGTGCCCGTTTATACTGCTGGATGGACAGAGATGCAGGCGGGATTTGAACTGCAGCGTCGAGATTACGAGTCGGCACCCTCGAATTCAAGTCCAGTGTGCTAACCATTGTACCGTGGCAATCACTCCCCCACATGCCGAAGGGAAGTGGGGAAATGTCACGAGGATGGCACGGTGCCAGGACGCAGCGCCCAGCTCCGCACCGGCCCCCTGCGCGCCCGTGTAATCGGTAGCGATTGTGGCTATCAGCAACTCAACCCCGACGGCTGTCCATTGAGACAGCTGTCCATCCCCCTATGCCTCCACTCCTAAAAACAGATTCTCTCCGGCTTTCATGTATCCCTGCAGTTGATGCTCTGGTAAGGGTTCCTGTGATTTGGCATACCACCAAATCACCCCGAATGCTCCTGATTTTGTCGCGTCTCAGATTCTAAGCAGATTTGAGCCTGGTTAGCGCTCGTATGAGTGCCCAGTCAGGATTTGCTAGGTTGTTGTAGGTGTGGGGCTGCGAAGTGTGGCCGAGAGATGGCGGTGGTGAGTGTAATCCCCCACGTATGCGTGATTGGTTTTCTCCCACGTGCTCCGGTTTCCTCCCACAAGCTAAACATGCATTCATAGAATTGGCCAAATATATAAATGAGAAACACTTTCTGGGGAAGAGCCTTGAATGTCAATGATGGTTTCCTGTATAAATTGTGACATTATTATTTATGTTAAATTTCGTGAAATATTTCATTTGTAAACTTGGTCACGAAATGAGTGTCTGATTCGGTGTGTGTCCCCATGTTTGGATGAATATGCAGTCATTCACAATCTGTGGTGCTACACGCACTCAAAGTTACGCATGCCCATTTGGTCCGTATAATTTTCTTACATTTACTTTTAATCTCTTACTGTCAGTGTTGCTTCATAAACTGATGCCGGTGGCCTTTGCTTCAGTGGGGGAAAAAAGAGCCTGATCTCCCAGTGAGACAAATAATGTCTGTTCTACAAATAAGTGCATACATATATTAATAAGCAAATACACAAGGCTGCTCACAGAGTATCATAAGGAACAAACACCTTAGAGACTGCTCATCAAAATGATCATCCCACCTTTAAGTATGTTTTCTGTTTATGCGAGTGTTGTTTTTGAGCTGATCTGACCCATGCCTTCTGATCACTCCCACACAATTGCTTATGTCATGACATACTATTGCATTCAAGTTGCACAATAAAACGCCGATGTAACTAACACAAGGCAGATGAGGTAATGAAAGGCTTCAGACTCATCAACCTTGCTTGCATCCCTCCACAAACGTTCATCTTCAGTGAGGGCATAGGCCACCACCACCACCACAGTAGCGTCACAGCCTACTCCACCTCATAGCCATGCTCTCACATCCCATTTATTCCTTTAATCAAAACAACGATTCCCTGCTGTCTGGCTTTACCCCACCCCAACTAGAGCACTGTTCATCCTCATGGAGATAGGAGCTTGGACCAGTACACGTAACTTATTCCAGAGGTCCAGGCAGTGCTAGTCCAACTCCCAACAGAGGAATGGCAGCCTCTCCTCCCTGTAAAGCATTTTGACACTCCACGTGGCCAGCCATAGTAAATCCTGTTTGTTTTTTAAGGCTCTCTGAAGGCTGGGTTGAGAGCCCTGGTTCTGCCAAATGGGATTTGGCCAGGGAATGTCATAGAGGGTCAATAATGGCTACTGTGGTGGGGTCTTGTGAAGTAAACTATTGGACAGTTGGAGGTAGCCATCCTCCACCAAAAATTAATGACACAAAAATACATAGAAAGCAGGGTGGCAAAATTGCTTAGTTGCACATATAAAGTGACCAATAAACCTCTCATATTATGGACAACTCATGTCTTTGCTTAGCAATGGGAATTATACCAATCCAACACTGGGTATGTTAACGTCCAAGTGACACGGCGCCTTATTTTAGCATGGGATCGTTCTGCAGAACATTTGGCGCAAGGAAATTCTGCCAGTTTTCCCCAACTCATTATACCCAGGTGCGAGCATTGCAAGTCAACGTGATGGGATAATTGCATGGGCAGGAGAGGAAGGAAATACTCAGGCCACGTGCAGACACAGGATGCAACATGAAGGTGGAACTGGGGTCAGGGGTGCCTGTTGACTCTACTGCTGGCTCAGCCGTGCAAATGTCACGCAGCCCGGCTGCAGTGCTCTGGCACTGAGGAGCAGCGTGCTCCTTTGACGGTATACATGTGACGCTCACTAGAGCGCCAGATTCCCCCGACATGTTTTATTAATTTACATGAATAACATATGCTATTGTGTCACTCTGCCGTCTGAGTGAATTGTATTTCCGGTGCCTCTCCGAACCCACGAGACCGTACGATAATGGAAATGTGCCATGCCAGGATGGCACTCCTGCGCGCTGCATCTAACAGCCGGTCAATGAAGGATGTGCAGAATTCCGACCGCATGAGGAATACACTTCAAGACAGTATTCCCCATGGGCGAGACAGTTGGCTTGATGCTAAAAACACGAACCCAACCACACCTTGGAAAAAGCATGCGGCACCCACTGTTTAGTTTTCCTACTCCATTAATGCGGAACCCTTTGCGGCAAGCTTTTAGCCATTATCTTTTTGTTATCGCCGCTGTGTTAGCTGTGCTCTCACTGCTACCGGAATTCAGTCCACTTCACAGCTGTGTAAATATCCTGGGAAATTTCAGAGAAGGCTTTGGATAATAGTTTAATTTTGCATGCCTGCACGTGCAGTGATAATTTCTTTAAAACTTTCCAAATGTTGTTTTTTTCCCACATATCCAACCTCTGCTTCTGATGCAGTAAGCATGTATTTGGTTTTAAGTGGGTCAGACCCGTTAAAAATATTAAGAGGTATATACATTTTTTATGATGTTCACAAAGGAATATTTTTTGCCTATTATAAACATTTCTGGCATAGTTAAGGGGACATGTGTGTTATGTTTATACGTCCAGCTATGCTTAACTAAACAAGACAACTTTTTGCTTCGGAGCAATTAGGTTTGCAGAAAGCGCAGCTAGAAATACAATACCACAGTACTTTCATTCGCAAGAGAGTGACATTGTGCAGATTTTATCCACCGACTTTCTTCAAGTCACATGCTTCTACCCTCAGAGAAGAAAATCCTTATTTCACAAAACTATGTAGGCCAATGAAAAGGTGAATACCAACAATGAACTTCTGTAATGAGGGCAATATGGTACTTTATTCCCATAATTGTGGAAGGTTAACCCTGGTTATATGACACACAGCTGTAATGGAATTGCTGCCTCTGGTTATGTTTGAGGAGTTCAAATAACCCCTTTGTCAGAGACTCAATTTAATAGTTGCCTCAACCTACCAACCACAGGCATAGAAACTGCTCATACACATTGCCATTCTTCAGAACATATGCCAATGGTTTATACATATATATTTCAGGGCAGAAAGGCTGGAGTGAGAGTGATTTATAAGAAAGCATCATTTGAAGAGGAAGCTGGAACTGCTGAAGGACTAGAAAATGAAAAATAACAGTCCCACACAAACTTTTGAACGCACACAATAAACAAACCACTGGTGAACTGATACACGGCATCCAAACTACATACGCACTTGCACAATAAAAAACCCATATTAATATTACGAAACTAATTTGATGACTCAAAATGTAACGATTATATCCTAATAATTAGTTTGCCGTTGAGAAAACGTCAAACTTTGTGCATCACTGTTATCGCTCATAATAAACGACGTTAATGTTCATCCCTTATTCATTATAGCGTCATGGCCTCAATGCTCAGTAAACCCCCAGGGCTCTCGTGATTTGGCTTCTGGAGAAGACATGCCCTCATTGAACCACAGTGAAGCAACTTTGACGGTCTTAATGCATAATTCACCCGCCACGCTTCATAAAGTCACATACTTATAGACTCGGAGATTTTTTGTTTTAACACAAACCTTATTTCGTACAACTACAGTATGCAGTTGTGAAAAAAATCGAATCAATTTCCTGCTTTACCACGATGTTTGTTCAAGTCATAACAGAATCAATCACAATAAAGACTTCTTTATGTGACAGCATGAATGGGCACAGATTGGCTTGATAAAATTAATAAGTTGTGTTGTGTCTTTTATATTGGCCACGAGAGAAGGAGCTGTCAGCTTGGGGGTTTTTTTTTCCACAGAAGAGCAAGTCTGCAGTTGTAACTATGTTTTCAGAAGAGATTTTTGTTGAAAGACGCAAGACGCAATTAGGCGGAGATGGAGCAACAGCCGCACCCGAGTAAGCCCTCCGCACATCTTTGTTTGTGCACGGCCTTGGCAGTTTTTTTTTTAAACTGAACTCATTCACAGCTTTTGAGAGTCAGCTCAGGAGGTCTGAGGCCACTACTTTATGTAGGCTTGCTTGCGCAGTGCTGTAAGCTTGTTTCCTCTGAACATTTCCTGTAGGGCACTCAGGAGGGATTACAGGCGCTGCTTTGCTGGCTGTCGGAGAGCCCGCAAAAAAAACACTTTGCCTTTGTTACAACAAATCTCCGCAAGTCTCACAGAATGTGGTTAGCCGGCGGAGAATGAAACGCAAGATTGGAAGTTAACGCCTTTTCAATATTTATTATGACTTTTGAAGCCAGATTAATTCTCAATTTTCAGGTGGGCGTTGTGTGCACGGAATGCGTGGGAAAGTTTAGACTTGCGCTTCCTTAATGAACACCAACAAATGGACAAAAAAACTATGCGCGTGCTTGCTTCTTGTTCAGCCTCATTTTCCAGTGGTAGGATAACACTAGCACGCAGCAGGAAATTTCATCTGGCATTTTTGATTCATTAAAAACAAGCTCATATTATCATCTAATACTCACCAGAGGCAAAGGAAGCGCAATAACATATTTTCTGACTGCATAACTTAAACAATCATAGAGGACTCATCGCTAACAGCAGCAACTGCCTCTACACTTACACGCATTGTTTTTTAATGAAGAACTGCTCGGCTCCAGAGCTCCTAATTAATCTCGAATGTAACCAAGCTGCAACTCTGAATACATTTATGTTTTGCACAATTTTATTCAAATTGTGATGTCGGTGTCTTGGAAATAAGTGTAGACCTGTGCGTTATGGAATGGCCTGCAGAAAGTGACTTAACAAAACGGTTTCTGCATTCCCTTTAAGTGACCATTTTTATCCACGTATGATGGGACACACTTTCCCCTATTCCCTGCTACACAGGAATATTTGTTGTGGCAGTCGGGACAGTTTTAGTTGTCGCTCACAGCTCGAATGGAGCAAAATTAAGTGAAAAAAAACAAACATTACTGAAGTTGATGGTTGTTTTTCACAGTTGTTCTTTCGGGATAGTTGTGCCGGGTGCTCTCTCTCTCTCTCCTTCGCAACGTTTAACCTCCCACATTGGAGGCATCTTCAGGAATTTAGTTGGAGGCGAAACTTCACGAAGGCGAGAGGGAGAGCGCTCGACACGGCTATCCCGAAAGAACAGCATTGAAATGCAACCATCATGAATCGAGCTATGAAAACCTACATTGGTACATTACTGAAATTGACTTTTTTTGCGTGCAATCTTCAGACTGTCACCTCCCAAAACTCGAGACTCGACCATTAATCACAGGATCTCAGCAGTACCGGCTGAGTGCTTCGATCAACAAGCCACCCGGACACCACCTGAAACTCGCATCAAATTCATAACCTTGATTCGTACCCATCACTGTCATCTATCTCCTTCTCTCAGCTCGACAACTTCTGGCCTATTGGTCACACCGCACTTTCGTTCTGCGGGTTCCAAGGCTCGCTGCTTTGCTACCCTGGCCCCATCGTGCTGGAATGACATCCCAATAGAAATCAGGACCGCAGAGTTACATCATTCAACTATTATTTACGTTCAAAGCAACAAGACTCCCGCAACCTGTTGTATCTATTTGGTATTTTTTTACGATCAAAGTGTGTACGTACGTGATCATGTAAGTTCGCCCAGGATAAGGGCGTCTAATAAATAAGAATTAATTATTATTATTATAACTCTGCTGCGGTGTAAAGAAAAACCGAAGCAGCTGCCCGCGCCGTAAAAAACCCAGACCCAGCACGCATTCGAGACACAGTCGACGAGCCCTGGATATCGCG
Organism: Geotria australis; assembly: GCA_036362915.1. NCBI lineage: Eukaryota > Metazoa > Chordata > Hyperoartia > Petromyzontiformes > Geotriidae > Geotria > Geotria australis. The sequence goes on along the minus strand of JAZEWU010000005.1, from coordinate 11,120,294 downwards.
CCACTTTCAAGTTTTTTCTCTTCACCTCTCAAGCACAGGACCCTGGCAGCGAGGTCAAAAGCCTTTTAATTAAGTGTTGATGCAGCCTCCTCGCAATGGTTTCTCAAAAGTGTCACTATTAAAGAAAGCGTCCAATGAAAATGCAGTCGGCGCCAGCGAGCGAGGGGGTGAAAGAGCACGGAGCACTGGCAGAGATGCCTCCTTCATCTAATCGCATTCGTGCAGACTCTACAAAACATCCAGATCTGCCTTCACACTCCCGGTGCAGATGTACCATATGCGTTTTGGCTTGGAGATACTTTAAGACAATTCCTTCAACGTACTGGTGTAGTAGGTTTTCACGTCTCGATTCATGATGGTTGCATTCGCGATTTCGCCTCAAGATGCTTCCAGCGTGGGAGGCAAAACGTCGCAAGGAAAATAGGGACACCGCTCGATACTGCTATCCCCAAAGAACAGCTTTGAAGAGCAACCATCAATTCCTTCAACAACATCTATTATTGTTTTCTGTACAAATTAAACTAATTGTGCACTCAAAAGTATACTATTATGTTCCAGATGATATTTGTTTAGACTCTACAAAAATTGCGCGCTCTCGTCAATTAGTTGCCTATTGGCAGTAAGACTTCGGTTTGATGATAACCATATTCATAACATAATTGTTGGGTGAATTTACAATTACAATGTGATTGCATTTCATCATGAACCCCACAATCACAATTGTAATTGGACCCCAGATCTGTCGGCAGTGTGTTGTTTTTATGGAGATAACTATTGGAGCAGACACACAACCACCATATAAATATGCATGTAAATAATATTAATAATGCAATATAAAACGTACACGATATTTCACGGCTATAACTGACTGTGGCTCTGAGAAATGGAACCAAGCTCAGTGTCGCTCGAACGCCAGGCAAGACGAAGGGTCTTTAAGTGTCTTTTTAAAGTAGCTGTGGACTGAATGCTGCGAACGAGCTGCAAGTTGACGTTCCTGATGGTGGGAGCTGCCACAGAGAAACGACGCGTGGCAGTGACAATCCTGGTCCTTGGTACACAGGTTGTGAGTCATGCTGCAGAGTGTTATGAATAAATACCGTACAGTAGTTGTTTTTCAGAGTTATGACATTTTCCTGAGACGTAATAAAAACAAGTTTCATAATGTTGGTCTGCAACACGTCTCTCTCTCTCCAATTCTCATTTCCTTCTATTGGGTGAAGAGGAGCAATGCGGACAAACGGAGGAAGTGCCTCTGACAGAGATGGCCCAAAAACAACAGGCAGCTGCCACGTTTTTCCTCAACAGCTTTCTCTGCGAATCCCTGAGGAATACTGTGCAATGCCTGGACAGAAGCAATGCACAGGCCATACGTATTTCATCCAAAGCCAGTACAATTCATCAGCCACCTCTCTAATTAACGGCAACAAAAACCGTGTATTCAACATGTGCCTAGAGTACCAGTGCATGCAATTATAACGAATGCACACCAACGCGGTGCATGTTTGCGTGTCTTATTTAAACTTGTACTCTCATGGCTTGATGTATGAGAATGTCTCTCCATAGCTGTTCTTTCGAGATAGCCGTGTCGACATTTCGCCTCTCAGATTGGAGGCAGAACGCCTGTTGATTCCTACAACGTGGGAGGCGAAACGTCTCGAAGGAGAGAGAAGGAACACTCGACACGGCTATCCAAAAAGAACAGCTATGGAGAGCAATTCTCTCACTCTAGTTCCGATCCAATGCAACATTTCATGCAATCCAAAACTGTTATTTTACTAGGATCCACACCTGTCTCACAATAAACAGAGACGAGCAGTGAAAACGTTGAAAAACTGACAAACACCTAGGAGAGAGCAGAATTAAGAATCGGCAACTCATGACACCAGGGTCCCTGACACATCCAGGGGTGGTTGGGGCCCACACTTGCCCGTCATGCTCCATGCATTCCGCCTGACCCCGACATTAGCGCAATGGTGTGCCCACCAACAGCGGAACAGCAACACACCGCAATTCTATGAAGTTAAGGTCGGAACGCTGAAAAACAGCGACCAAAGTTTCTTATCCGTGCGCACAATCAGCACGGCCCTGTCTCGAACAATGTGTACTAATTTGATTCGTTTCGTGTTTTGTTCCCAGAAAAAAACAACATTACCGGTCTTTTGAAAACCGATCGCCTTTGCTTTAAGGGATGTATCTCTTTGCATCATCACGGCTACTGGTCGTGCTAACCTTCCTTGTGAGTTATCAAAATAAATAAATAAGCGTACACGACACTCGCTTTGTGTATGAGAGAATTTGCGCGGAGCGAAGCTTTTGTAACAAAAGGAACAGGCCAAGCCCAAATACTTTTTTTTTTAGCGTTCACCGCTTGAGATTTCCTCCACCGGTGTTCTGTTATCATCTCGCCTATAGTCGCCTGTTCTCAATGCAGGAGGATTGCCTGTCAACACATGCCTCTGGACCCCTGTTTAATTATAGAACAGCAGCAGGCGCGCGCGCACACACACACACAAAAGCCCACGGGAATAAGACAGGGGTCCGCCTGGCCTTGAGAAGCCCTCTGTGGGTCCACTCAGGCGGCCTGCAGAAATCTTCAAACGACCCCATCCATCCCGGCGAAGCCTTCAACACCGACCCACAGAGTGCCTCCTACCCATCCAACTGCCACCTCAGCCCTCGCTCACTCCCCCGCACGCTCCTCGCAGCCTTCCCACCCACCCACCCACCACTGCAATTTGTTCTCCTTTGTGCGGGGCTGGCGGGGGCTGCCCGCCGCGAGCGGGCGGCAGGGACAACGCGATTACGTGGCGCGCCGTGGCCGTGACCAATGCACGCCAATTCGCCCCAAACGCCACGCGGACAGCGCGCTCCCCCATCCGCAGTCTCCGTGCCCCCTCATTATTCCCACTAGCGGAGTGCCCGTCCCTGTCGCTCACCCTCCCTCCCTGTCTCCCTCCGTGTTTGTCTTTAAGGATGTGACGGCCATCTTAGGGGACGCTGGCAGATTTTTGCCGCTCTTAAGATTGCCAGTTTCACGACCTTGCAGTATATTCGAAGCAGCCTTAATCATTTGTTTTTTGTTGCTTTGGTTTTTATTGGTTGTTTTTTTCTTTCGTTGTTGACATGCCGTTCTCTTTGCGGCCCTTGTGCAGCGCTTTGTGACTCTCGGGTGAAAGACGTTATATAAAATGCTATGATTATGTTGTTCGAAGCGTGTAACAAGTTCTTCCGACGTCACGATTTTAAAGGCGGACGAGTGCTGACACAACAAACATGTGAATTGCGGACAAATAATTAGGGTAACGTTGAAATTATACGTAAGAGCCTTGGGTGCTGTGCAAATTAAACGTGCGATTGTCAAGGATTCCAACCCGGTGCCCTCAGTACGGACATATACACTTTCTCCATTATACGTAGATTAAAGTATAGCGGAATGGAGCTCTGGTTAATTACACGTTTTAGGTTCTAAATTCCATTTTTGTCAGGTTTTTCTCTATAGATGTGTGGGGGGAGGGCGGTTTCCAAGTAAAAAATGTATTCCTTTTAAAGAAATGTAACCTGCAACTAATACTGCTTTCTTTCCGTGGCTTCAGCTTTTCACTGGCAGCTGGGTGTGTTCCAGAAAAAAGTCAGACCAATTTAACTTAGCATTCATGTATAATGTTGATTTTTTTTTTTTATCACGCTTAGAAAATCCATTAGCACATTACAAAAACAAATGTTTAACTTATTATAAAGGAAAGTTTCACTCAATATACAATCCAATAGTATTACTCTTAGTTTTGCCAGAGACATAGATTTATTTTAATTCACGGAGAGAGAATTATTGACAACAGCCATATGTGATTCAATGTGCATTCTGAAAGGAGGTGACCCGTATGTGTGTGCACTGCTTACTAATTATTCAAACAAGGCCGTTCCTATTAAATGATTGCACAAATCATTTTCGCCCAGTGAATATTTTTTGCACGCTGAATTAACACGGCAAAACCCAATTCGGAGAATTCAGGAGTGGTTTACAATTACCGCAGTGGCTTGCGCTACTGGTATGTTAATGCTATACTTGTCACATCTAAGTGCTGCTCTGCAACTTTAATTACACCTTCGAATGGCTCTGAAATGCAGCGGCATCAGCTGCCGCTACCCACAGTCACGTCTGCGCCGCCCCAGACTGCAAGAGGCTAATCCTCCGCATTCTTGGCTTCACAAACGTGACATCCCGTCACAACCACTGAGCACAAATAAACCACCATAACGGCTAATCCCATAGGGCAGAGTCGTGCACTTGAAGTTTGGCCTGCCCATCTGCCTCAGTGGAGCCTGCTCGCGGTGCGCGAACTGCGCTCGCGCGCGTTGCTCCTCGTTCTAGGTCTCGCGTTCGCGCATCCACCCGGAGCGCCCTGTCATGGTTTGTGAATCAGGCCTGACAGGCGTAAAATTAAGAACACTAAATTATAAGTTTATTTTCACGAGACAAAGCTCGTGCTGTGGCTGTGCGGGGGGGGGAATGAGAGCTCTGTAAATTGCTACTGCGGCAGGCTTTAGTGGTGATGCTGTACAGGTCTCTGATGTGCTTTCGGGTTGTACCGCGCGTTGTCTGGCAAGCTGTCAGAAATTGGCAGATACGGTTCCTCCAGGAATATCCGGCACGAGGAGTGTAATGCTAGGCATCATGCTGAACAACCTGCGGTACAACCTAAAAATACATCCGTAAGCTATGTAAATTGACTTCTCGTGTGTTTGCAGAGGTTTGGGGGGGGGGGGCAGAAAGCTGCTTAGGTATGAGTGATAATTGTTTTTCCCCAGAGAGGACTCACCAGGCAGCGTGGAGTTAATGCAGTCCCAGAATCCCATCTGAAAGAGAACGAAAACACATCAAGCCCATTAAATCAAAACTGTGGTTCTTGGAAAGAAACGTTACCTTGTTTACATTACACTTTACTGGAATGGCAATGTCCATGTGCAGACAACTGGATATAATTAATTCGTGCAAACCGCGTGTCAGTCTGGCAACATCTGCTTAATTTCCCAACATGCAGTAAATCGAAACCGTCATGGCATTAAATGAACTCGGACGACGGCAGACGATCGCTTTGGTACTTGTTAGGCCAAGCGACCCGATGTGAATGTAAGATAAATACAGACTGATTGTGTGTTGCAATATATTGGGCATACATATTCTGCAACAACACGAGGCACGTGATGATTTGCCATCGCCAACGGCCAACTGATGCAGCCACATTCCCATTCCATCGCTAATGCGGTGAAGAACTTCAGACCATGAAATATTCAGTAAACGTTTGTCCACGAACTCACTCCCTGTAAACACCTCTGATATGAGATCTGCATCTAGAAAAGCCCTTGAGTAGATGCCAAAGCTAACAACATCAGATCGTAAATTGTTGCTCTTCCTCAGGTATGTGGGGGATGCTCCGTGTTCAGAATCCTGCGGTGGCACCACTGAGATCCTGTGTTCAAATTCAACCAATCGCCCGTGATTTAACCAGATTCTCAAGTGAGATGAGTTGATGGTTAAAGCCTGGCCACCAATGGCTGCACACAAAAAAACATCACCGTGAATTTGGTTGTGTGCTTAATTTGGCTAAATTCCAGACCTGAGAATAATGATATTGCTTTTACTGCCTTGCGGTGCTAATCACTCTCATATGCAGTGCAGGTGGGAAAGTGCTGCGCACTACGGTATCGCGGTAACTTGACGGGGTCTTAAGGGTGGCTCTGTGACATCCAATTCTTGTGCCAATCTCTAACTTGAAGGGTTGCACTGGTTGCTAAGATACCCAAATGAATACTTAATCTCATGATATGACGGCGATAGTGCAATCATGATAATGTATGGTAATACGTGTCACCGCGCAGCTGTAAATCCACACATTCCTACCAGCTAATGCACTGAACTCCCTGTCCTCGGCCACAGAGTGTGCAAAAAATGGAAGGCTCGTGGTGCCAACCTGATTTACAGAGGTTCGAAAAGGCAGTGGATTCTGAGCTTGGGAAAGACTTCAAAGGGGAGGTCAAGAGCTCACGATATTCCTCCCTGCCAGTGGGACCCGTCCTTTGACCTTGTAAACGCAGTAACATGCGATACATGGCGCACGCAACAAAGCCACCAGCACCTGTTCGTCCAAATGTTGGCGGGTTTTGTTTGGTAATGCGCGATGCAGCAACAGGGTTCTGTGCGGTGGCGGCTCCTGCTCGGAGGAATACAGGATTGATGAACCCGTACCTCCGTGAGACTGTACAAGCATAGTATAAGCTGTGTTTACACTAGAAAGCTTATCCTGAACAAATGCCCACTTGTTAAAAACACTATGAAAGTGGCGCTGGATTAAACGGACACAGACTCAGTTACCAGCTTGAGTTCAGGACAAGTAAAGATGAACATTAAGAAAGTTCAACTGGGTGTGACCAGCGCTGAATACTCAATCATGCATGTCCACACATCGGACATTTAACAATGTTCTATGTAACATAACTCACGACACCGTCAAACACTGCAGCATGAAGGGACGCATGCTTGTAAATGTGCTGAACGGGTGGACCAGGAAACAAACACAAATTTGCGACAGCATATAGACTATACTGATGTAGATTTTCACGGCTCGATGCATGATAGTTGCTTTTCAAAGCTCCTGTTTCGGGACAGCCGTGTCGAGCGCTCCCTTTCTCCTTCACGACGTTTCGCCTCCCTTGTCGGAGGCAGCTGAGGCGTCCTGAGCTCAGAGTGGCTGGGCTGAAGTCGAATATGCCGCGCCACATATGTATATGGCCCATATATGTATATGGTCCACATATATATCGCATATAAACTGCTTGGCTTACTAGATCTGATGAAACCACGAGCATTCTGCTGGATAGCTTGGTCGTAGTCAACTGTAGTGCTGTGTGATAAATAACCAACATTGTTCCAGAATTTACTAAGGTCAAGAGAACTTGCAGAAAGTGAGAACAGGAGCAAATTCCAACGTTGAACAAACGCCAGAGAAGGAAGAGAGAGAAAGATAATATGCCCTGAAATACGAATTAATTCAACGTGAACAAAAACGC
>JAZEWU010000005.1:11074782-11112853 GCA_036362915.1 Geotria australis | reverse complement strand
AGGCGCCCTGCGATGGACTGGCGTCCCATCCTGGGTGATCCGCTGCCTTGCGCCCTTTGCTTGCCAGGATAGGCTCCGGCTCACCGCGACCCTGTATAGGAGTAAGCGGTTTCTGAAAATGAATGAATGAATGAATGTTGGATACGCCTAAACGATTAAATTAATAATGAAAATTACAGTGCATTAGTATATGTGGTTGATCTGTACCACATGTCGCAGGGGGCTCAACCCGTAACCTCAAAGTTGAGAGTTCAAATCTCAGTCGGGGGTCAAATCATTCAGTGCTCCTTCCCAGGGTGATGGAATGTGTATGTTTCGAGACGAGACTGGCTCCTGCCATTCGAATGTGGAATTACCGCCACTAGTCGAGATGCACCAGTGGTGATAACTACCACCCAATGCTCATCTGAGCATGGAGGTCACTGACTTTGACAAAACTACTGCAGATACATTGCAATGCTGTAGGAGCAATTTATTTTAGTTGATAGCTATTAAGGAACTATGATTTTATAAACCATTTTAACTGCACACTGACTACAGACAAAGATATTGCGGAAAAGTTGGGGTGCAATTTGGACATTGTTAAATTCTCTTAGGACTGTTGGATTGTGACTCGGGGAAAGACATACGTACCGTCTGTAAAAAATAATAAAGTAGCAACTTTACAAACTTCCGCACTTTATTCTTTCAAGGAACAAAACATTGGAACGTTTGTTTTTATATTAATTTGATATGTCTACGTCCTGCCGTAGGCATGTGAACTCTCCAGCAATGGCTCGGGCGAGGCCAACGAACAACAACACTGCCCCATACTTGAGTGAGAATGAGGGCAGTTTTGACTTGTAGCCGTTTTATTCAATTATCGGTTTAAGATGACCAATGTGACTGATTGAAATGTTAATGGAGTTTTAGTTGTACGAAACTGCCCGAAAAAATATCGCGCACGTTTCGTTAAACAGCGACACATCTTTCATTGCCTAACCATGACAACAACAGCAGCAGGGCTGATTTTTTTTATTACTCAGAATCCTGCGCTGCCAATCCAATCACTGAACCGGAGCCAAGAGTAAGTGACTGACTTCACTCGTGCCGGCCCTTCCAAAAATAGCAGAGTGAAATCCTCCACATTCTAAATGGCCACATGCACAAACAAGTCAGTGTTTTCTTAAAGAGCCCACTGCTCCCGGCTCACCCAGCAGCCAGGGGGCCCACTCGCAGACACCGTGCTGGGGGGCAAAGCAGCCAAAGGAATGGAGATTGTTTCACGAGCTCGATCCAGTGCACTGTAGGCCACAGAGGAAACGTTCTGCGGACAAAGGCCGCCTGCGTTAAAGCAAAAGTGCTACTATTATAGCAGCTGCCTCATTCACATAGTCGGTTGTTCGTGATAGCGAGCGGTCTCCTCTGTGAGGGACCTTCACGGGGGCGCTGGTGGCACAAAGCTCGCGCGCACCAAGGGGGCCAGAGGCTGGCACCCTCTGCCAACCGTTGTGGCCATTTCTTCGCCACCCGTGGAAATGGCCCACATGACGACGGTGCCGCCGGAGGAATCAGCGTCCTTGAATCGAGAGGCAAAAGTTAAATGAAGGCGGTCGCTGGCTTTAAGTCTTAACAAAAGATTAATTTCTGTCCGGGTCGTTTGGAGTTATGCAGAGGCAAAACCGAAGGTGGAAGAAAAAAAAAGCACAGCCTTTGTTATCCTGTGGCCAATATTACACGAGCCAGCATGATGCCCGGTTGAGCTGAATCAAAACCGAACGCAATGCCTCAAAACAAGGCGTTTCGGTGCCTTTAACACACAGGTGCTGCCATTATTGCGTGCACACGGTCTGTAAAACATGCGCCGTCATTTTCCACGAACGTGAAGATTATTATTGCAAAAGCGTGGCATCTGCCACTTACACGTCGCACAGCTTCTCGCGAGACGTACACATGATTCAGGGCGGCGTTTGGCATACGCTGAATGCAAATCCCCAAGCGAGAAAGCAGCAAAGTGCACACAGAGGCGACCCGGCTAAGACGACACCAGCACTGAGTGATTGGCAGCACAATGGCAGCTATTATGTCGAGCCAACAATGGCTGGTAAGAACAAAAATAACAGCACGGCTGCACAATGGCTCAATTCTCTCCACCATCTCGCTTCGTCTCTCTCTAGCTTGCTCGCCTCCCCCTCCCCGTTCCCCAGCGCCTGCCTTCCCCCACCAATGCTATGCCTCTTTCGAGCTATTTTTGAGCGCCTTCCATATCTCGTGATGCCAGCGAGAAGAAACTTGAACGGCCCGGATATCGCTCACAGCTCAGGAAAAAATTCTTGCAAACAATAGCAGAGCTCGCTGCTTGCTAATGATGTTCCTTTGCCGAATTATTGCACAAGCAGACGTGCATACACGAGTCATCCGTGCGTGGTCATTGTACACAAGCCCAAGATGCCCTCAATTACCCGAGGCGGTCTGTATTAAGAATACAAATTCGAAAAATGTTGTATTGTGAATAAACGTTTGTCGCCGAGTGCACGAATGCATGTGCCGGAGACACACATCTGTGATATTGCTGTCTCTATAAAATACAATGGGGGAATTGATAATTATTTTTTGCAACGATTCCTGTCATCTCCACATACGTAAAAAAAATTCCTGCTTGCTGTACTCGAGTGTGCATTACACATTATACCTTGTAGGTATTACACATTCTATATTGCACATGTTCTTGGATTTTTTTTTCTCTGTAAGAACGCTGTACAGCTGCTTATGTTAATTTTCACTTACCGCTGGAATTTGTTATAAGTATGAATTAAATATAACCCTATAGGGTCGTCTGTCTATCTTTACTCAAAGTAAGATTATACTATAGCTCTATTAACTGGAGCAAACTCAGGAGAATTACAATGTAGAGTCGTGATGTTGGTTTTCACGGCTCGATGTATGGCAATTGCTCTCCATAGCTGTTCTTTCGGGACAACTGTGTCCAGTGTTCACGAGCTTTCACCTCCCACGTTGAAGGCATGATGACTGCCACGACGGACGGAGAAGAAACGCTCGACATGGCTATCCTAAAAGAGCAGCTCTTAAGAGCAATTGTCATACATCGAACCGTGAAAACCTACATCAATACAACCCTTATTTCCTAAATGTTGTTTGGGAACGACCCACGCTAGATTATGAACATGCACCCTCTAGAGGGGCTCTCTGCAGACCCCTCTCATGGAGATCCTTCTGCCAGAAGTGTTGTGAATCAGCGGATCGCCGGGTTGCACTTTTATCTTTTCACACCAACGTGTTTCTGCATTAGTTATCCCCGTGTGTCCCCTGCGGCTATGTAAGAGCTGAAATGTAACAGTGACAACGTGCAAGGCTGCGAGATGGAGACAGGGGTTGGTGGATCACGCCGAGATCATGCCGCGTTTATCTGCTGGACCAAGAGGTGGTCAGGAAGATGGCAGCACTGCAAGATGGGTCCGTGAGCCTGCCTCTATGAAGCTTTGAGCGTTATCCTTTCGCTTGTGTGGGTACTCTGGTTAATCATTCCAATACAGAGACCTCTTGAAAAAAAAAATTGCACTTAAGAACCAGTGAGGCTTCCTGGATAAACAAGGAGCATTATTATTATTAATACTATTATTGTAATGATGTAGGTTTTCACGGCTCGATTCATGACGGTTGCTCTTCAGAGCTGTGTCGAGCGCTCTCCTCTTGCCGTTTCGCCTCCCAAGCCTGATGATGCTTCCAACGTGGGAGGTGAAACGTCGCGAGGTCTGCCTCGCGACATGGCTATCCCGACAGAACAGCTCTGAAGACCAACCATCAATACTATCATTATTATATGAATTCAACCACCACTGTGAAGAGAGTACAAGGAAGGGTTTGAGTCTCCAGGCAGTGTCTGTTGCATTCGGAATTCTGCTCCAGTGAGCTGCAGCGCATACGGAGGGTTGCTTGCACCTTCCTAGGAGGATGCTAATTACAGCACACATATCTGTCTGGCACAATATCCATGGGGAGCTCATCATTCCTCAAATTATGCATCACATTAAACATGACGATGGAACTCTTAAGAGAAACAGGATGGGTGTTTTGCTGCTGCTGCTGATTCTGTTGTTGCTGTATGAGGTATATAAATGTGTTTAGTTTGATCGGAACAAAATATGGCATGTAAATATGCAACGAAAAGGAAGACTATGTTCCGCTCAAACGCACAATTCAAAAAAGATATCACAATTATGTATATATCTTCACACTTCATGGGGCACCTTGCCATTATGCAAAAGAAGTCTAAACCCCATAAGTATTAGCCTTTGTTCAAATTGTCAATCTGCCCTTCGCTAAATTGAACTCCCACAGCCCGTCATCGCCACCGGATTCCGTTGACATCTACACAGGGTTGTACCAGGCTCGGCACACTTTGAGGCCAGTGATGTGACAAAGGCAGGCTTGCGGGATATTAATGGACAAACACATGTGTTATGGATTACAGTAACACACTCTTAACTGGCTTTTAAAATAAAATCAAAGGGCCCCGTGTAGGCTACCTCTGGGGAAAGGGTTACGAGTGAACATCTATTAGCTCTGGAATGGCACACGAGTCGTGGTAGAGCCGGCACCACACCTGGCCTCTTCCGTCTCCTAAACTGTCGAACCCAGAACCAGTTCAGCTATCATTCACCACTGTTAGCCGTGGCTCGGACTCAAACTCACCTCACCGCATCAGCGACGCAGCGCAGACACCACTGCGCCACCCACCGCCTCACACACATGCAGACGCTTGCACAGCACCTCAAAACAAATGTATCAACACCTGCATGAGAACATGGGTCCAGTGTGTGTTTATGTGAGGGGGCCCAACATTTAGCCGTGGTGAACAGATTTGCTCCTAAATGCACAACTGCTCGATGAAACGCCAACCATTCGACCCGGTCTACAGCTCACAGGAGGGCAGCAGGGAATGCAGAGACCTCATCCGCAGCGTTCGAACGGCCGCTATGCAGGTGTGTTGACGTACGATGCACCGCGCGTCACTGTGTTTGAGTACGTGTAGCGGGCAGCTCCTGTGTGTGACCAGCCGATACCTGGAGCGGCGCCGTTTCTATGTGGCCGTTACTCGATCACTTGATACGTGCCGGGACCAGTGTGCACCAACAGTTGTGATGCGGATCCGAGGTTGTCTGCTGTGGGTCCCCCCACCCCATCCATCCATTGTCAAAAACCGCTTAATCCTGTACAGGGTTGCGATGAGCCGGAACCTATCCGGGCAGACGCAGGGCGCAAGGCAGGGCTATACCTATGATGGGACGCCAGTCCATCACAGGGCACCGGGGGCAATTTAGTCCGCAGGCCATCAGCGTGTATTTGGACTGTGGAAGGAGACCTGAGTGCCCGGCGAAAACCCACAATCTTCGCGGCCCTTGTGCAGCGCTTTGTGACCCTCGGGGGAAAGGCGCTATTTAAAATGCTATTATTATTATAAATTGTCTGAAAATGCGCACGCACCAGTGCTGACGAGGGCACGTGCCGAGATTGCCCCACGGATGCGCGCGTGGGGCACGGCGCGGGCACGCAGCACAACACGCCGAGCAGTGAACGCCTCTTCCTTCCCATTGCCGAGCCTGCTGCCTCCCTTCCTCCCTAAGCCTGACCCCAGCCCACCCCATCGCCCCGCACCTCAGCCTCCAGCCTCCAGCCCTCCCCCCTCCTCCACTCAACCCCTCGCCCTCCGTAACAGGATCCAGGCTTGTGACGGCCCCAGGGGCTCCAAGCAGTCACCAGCAAGGCCTCTCGTTAAACTCCCGAGGCCTGAATGTGCTATTGATGAGGCAAATAAAAAGATCAAGGGACGGTCATCCAAGCCTGTCCCCTTTCATTTAGGGCACAAAACCAATGCCAGGTTCAAGAGCTTCGACTCAATTTTTTCCCTCCCCCTTTCTGCACAAGAACTTCTTGAAAACCACAATAGACGCTTTCAACTTTGAAGACAACCCATTTAGAACATAAACACTCTCCAGGCCTTCTCAACTTCCTAATTAATTAAGGGCCTGTCCCATGCACAAGTATACTATTTTTAGAAGAAATTATCGTTGCAAAAAAAAAACAACAACCTACGAGTATTTTAAGCAAACTTTTACGTGGCAAGTTTAGCGGCCGTTGTATCAGCATGCAACCGAATTCAATTCCCAGACATAAGTACAATGATTTAGACACAAAATGCTTCCATATTCCTATGCTCTTCAACTACAAAGCCAAACTGTTTACGGAAAACAATCACAAGGTCAATTATGTGTATATGGAGACATAGAACAGCGTTGTGCTTGTACGGTATACGCTTTCACCCATACGTCTACATGGCAACACATTGATGAGGTTGTGTGCATGTTCAAAAATCTGACTGCATCATAACCTACATATTATTGTTAAAATAAGCCTGACCTGTAGCCACTCTCCATCAGTGTAATTTTCAATCATTTCCACACAATGTCTTTACCAAAGACGCTTTTATGTGGGCACTGGCAAGCACCCGGGAGGGAGAGAGCGAGAGAGAGACCACGAGCGAGATATAAACACCACTGGCATTTCGAAACCCAACTGAGACTTCTCGCTCTTCGGGAAGGAGGCGCCCACATGGCAATAATTATACACTTTCCAGTGCAACCTTCAAAGGAATCTGGTAGATCTGAACTAAAGTGACCATGACACGTGAGCACGCGAGGAAAAACACTGATGTCAACAATACGTAGAATCGACGTTCCGATACCCGAGGAATCTCAGTTCAACTGCCAAAAGAAAAAAACGAGTAACCGGCGCTTGTGTAACTTACTCACACAAACCCTTTGCAGCTATGCCAACATCAGCGTCTTCACGCCCGGCCGACTGGTCAGATGCATACTTTTAGTTTGGTGTCACTGCTTACGGTAATATACGCGTTACGCATACGAGTTATTTAAAGACATTATAAGTACAGTAATGTACATAAAATCCCGGGAGACTGAAGAAACAGTGGAAATTGCCCGTGACAGAGTGTTTTGATTTGGAATCTGCACGAAGAAATGTTATTTTGAAAAGGTCCGCAGATATGATTACATAAATATAGTTACTGTATCGTGCCACTTGATCTGGCTGGGTGGTCTAGCGGTATTGAACTGACCCTTGAGACGAGGATTCCTCAGTTTTACATTCCCAAAGTAGTTCATGGATGTTTGTGGACTACATTTCAAATGAGGTCACCAGTATATTTTTACTTCTGTGAATGTCACGTCTCATTTGAGTGGCGGTTTCAGTGGGACAGTAATAATAATAATTTCAATTTATATAGTGCCTTTCACCCGAGGGTCACAAAGCGCCGCACAAGGGCCGCGAAGAGGACGGAATGTCAACAACGAAAGCCTAGGTCACAGTAGTGCTGTGACCTAGGCTTGAAAGCATTTGTGCATCAATAGATGCCACAGAAATATTAATCACAATTGTATATCACATGTCCTACTTTATCCGTGGTCTCCAGTTAAATATAAGGTTTTTTTTGTGCCTGATTGGCTATTTGTAATCAGATATTCATCATCATTGTCATCAACCGCTTAATTCCGTACAGGGTCGCGGTGAGCCAGAACCTATCCCGGCAGACACAGGGCGCAAGGCATGGCTATACCCAAGATGGGACGCCAGCCATTAGACATTGCGTAACCAAAATCTCGACGGTTTTTAAAAAGATGTCTCCAACGAAAGAGGTGAAAGGTCATGAAGGGAAATGCGCTCGCCAGAAAGAGCAGCTCTTAAGAGCAATTCTCAGACATCATGCTGTAAAAACATATCTCAATACAACCCACTTCATCATCAAAATCATCATCAGCCATGATCGGGCCACTGCTGCATGAACAGCTCCCCAACTGCACGATTTAACGCTGCAAATTGGTTAAATTCGTTGTATTATCTTGTGATTGTATATATTGTTTATTTGGATAATTAACACTTTTGTTGTATCGGAGGAATCCCATTTCCAACGCTTGCAAGCTCAATGGGTAGTTTCTGCTGTAATAGACTGATGGGAACGAACTTTGTAAAATACATATAGCATTAACGAACATATTTATTAAATTATACAAATATAATTTTATGATTCTGACAATCTCTAAGCCAGCAGAGAAGGCCTTGCTGGCTGTCTTTTCCTGGCACGTTCCCTCCTCTGGCTTGGCACCCATCTGGACTTATTATTGTGTCTTGCAAATTCAAGCTCAGCTTCCGCATAGAGGATGTTAACCTTGCTTAAAGGAAGTGACGGTGACGTAGGAAGTGTGTGATTGAGGGGGTTTATTTATTTCAAACTTGGCCTTGAGATAAACAACTACCAAGAGAGACATATTTCTTGCTTTTTATTATCACATGCCTTTGACATTACAAGTAATAAAGTCACAGCGTACCTAGCAACAAATGTGCCCGTGACTAAATTGAAATGTAGTAAAACTAGAAAACAAAGTCTATTTATACAGGTGGCAGTCTCTGCCATGTGTCTGGGGCTCCTAGTAAGTAATCCAATAGAGAGCAACTATGATACACAGGATGATGGATGACCTCTACGAAGCATGCATCATCAATGAATTGTGAACTCTAATAACACTTTACATTCGTCATGGTCAGCAGTAGCATCATAATATACAATCCGAATTGAACAAGTGCTTTGCTTTGTAATTGTGGTGATCACAGTGTTGATCCCGGTTTAAATGGCCAGTACCTACTTTTGCTGTATCGCAGTTCGTACGTTTGTTGTATTGCAGAAATACCGCTTCCAGAGCTTGCAAACTCACTGGGTATTTTCTGCTCTAATAATAAACATCTATCAATCACTATCCAGGGTTACCTGGGTTGGCCGGTTGTCCCCTAATAGTGGGGGTGTTGGAGCTAGATTTTACGGCCAGATGCCCTCCCTCACACCAACCTCCTTTAGTCAGAGTCTTTGGATAGTTATTTTATATAGAACCTACCACCCCCAGACCTGTTCGCCAAGGGAGACCCTACCAGGAGTGCTGGACTCCAGGTGAGATAGCTCTGGGGTTCATTGGAACACGCAAACCCGTCCACCACGATAAGATCAAGGAGATCACTTCCAGTGTAGCCACTGAAAGTTTGCTAAGCTGTTTGCATTTATAGCTGTCGCACCACCATGTTTAACTAATGCATAGGTGTATACCAGATGCTCTATGGGCAATCCGAGAATCTCGACTGCTTTATTTTCTTGCATTTTGTTTGTGGGATGGGGTAAGAAGGGGTGGCTTGGGGAAGGGCGGGTAGGCGGGGAGAAAAACATTGGAACCCTGAATTTGAGTGTGAAACAACAAACACTGAATGTGCTACAAAGGCTGCAGTGACAAAACTAGGCAGAGGGCTGGAGGCATCATGTGTGGCACGCACCATGGAGTCGGGGCAGTAGCCTGGCAGCCGGTGCAGCAGATGCCTCAGCCTGGACTCACTCTTGGTCGATGTGAGCTGTTGGGAAGAAATAAAAAATGTGGAATATGATTTGTTGTAAATAACATAATCAGATGCAGAGCGATCGGCATGCCGTGGCAAGGCTCGACGTTGGGACATCGTTTTCGCATTTTGCGGCGATGCGTAGGAAAGCGGCACAGCGTTTTCTGAACAAAATTGAAAAAAATAACAAAGTCAAATGCATCAAATAAAAAAATGTTCGTGACACAGCGATCGCATACCATTGTCTCAGAACGGAGGTCTTGTGCATTTGTCGTCAATTAAGGGGTAGTGTTGGTTAGGGAGAGAGGCAGGATGTGTCATCCTGATGAGCTGGAGTAATTTTAGCCACACGGGCTCCCACACAGCCTCGCACAGGAAAGCCACTAAACGGAGCCGGCCTGCAGGATGTGCATGCATACTTGTGTGTGTCGCAGGTGCTCTAATTGGGGAATGGGTCAGAGTGCACGCGATGAGCATATTCGCACGAGCGAAAAACTGGTTCAATTATGGAAATTGATGAAGCGACATGAAAGGTATTTCTGCGATGTTTTTATGGTCGCAGGAGGAACGACCTTGCATGAATAAGGGCACACAAATGGGAACGTGGGACAAAACCGGCTTCAGTCATTGCTTTTTGTGAAAGGGCAGCGGAACACAGTAACAAAAGGCAGTGGCGGTGTGTGCGTGTATGAGGACAAGCTGACCTGTTCGCATGCCTCCCGGCAGATGGGATACTCCCGGGCCTGGTAACAGCAAGCAGCATCTGACAGAGATTTGGAGATGGGATCAGTTCCAGATCATTACTCTTCTCAATCACCAGCAATTAAAACATTGGCTACGGACACACCAAACCAACCGTTCACAGTTCTTTTGACGCTGCGGATTAATGAACACGTTTATATGAGGACACTTGTTTTCTACAAATCTGAACACAACACTTTGTTTTATTTCATTTTGTCTGTTCCGCCACTCTCCCACCGTTGCCATTTTCCTTTAGCCATCTCACGGATCACAGTCACCCACCAATACGTTTACGACGTTTAAACAATTCAAGCTGCCAACAGCTTAACGAGTTTGTTAACAGGCCACACTGTGGTTAAACCAAAAATCAGATACAGTATATTATTTGATCTATGTTTTCATGGCTTGATGTATGAAAATTGTTCTCCACAGCTGTTCTTTCGGGATAGCCCGACGTTTCACCTCCCACGTTTGAGGCGTCATCAGGCGTTTCTGAATTTCTGAATTCACTCGACAGGGCTATCTCGAAAGCGCAGCCATGTAGAGAAACTCTCAATATTGACCGATTTTCGAGTACGGGATGAGTGTGGCAGACTTTGTGCTTAACGGAAGACAAGCACAGCAGGAATGATGGCCGCTGGCAAGGAATAGTGCAGGGTGACGTCAAGAATGTAACATGCCAGAGCGGATGCCCACCAAGGAGTTCGAGCGATGAAATCAGCTTGTGTACAGATGCTAGGTTAATTGTTACGTCCTAGAATCGTGAGAGATGGCGACAGCTTTGGGAGGCCTTCATCCAGCAGTGGAATGATAATGGCTGACGATGATGTGCAGCAGAAGGAGATGATCAATTTGAGATGAAGTTAAGATTACAGCACTTCCATTATAATGTCT
The DNA here is from genome assembly GCA_036362915.1 of Geotria australis. Lineage (NCBI taxonomy): Eukaryota > Metazoa > Chordata > Hyperoartia > Petromyzontiformes > Geotriidae > Geotria > Geotria australis. The sequence goes on along the minus strand of JAZEWU010000005.1, from coordinate 11,101,771 downwards.
GGCCCTGACTGTGCCCTCTGTGTCCTGGTGACAGCCGTTCTCTCTCAGCTCTGCCTGGCTCAGGAGCACTGGAGGAAGAGACCGGGCCTTGTGCCAGCCATCATCAGCATCGAGAGCCAGGTCAAGAAACAAGTGCACACTCGTGGCACCTGCCTCCTCAATCCATAAAGATTTTCAACACACAGTTCTTTATCTAAAAAAAAAACCCACGGAGCTTCCATAACAACGCACGCGCGCACCGGTGTACGCACATACCCAATTCGTAAATAAAGCTGATCATTACACGCTTGGCAATAGTCCTTTACTAAGGGGAGCTGTAGAGAGTCCCTCCAGAGAGCAAGTGGTCTACTCTTCCATGCTGTCCAGACGTCTTGCAATAAATCACACATGGTTTTCGCCGGGCACTCCGGTTTCCTCCTACAATCCAAAGACATGCTGCTGCATAGGCTAATTGGCCTGCAGACTAAATTGCCCCTGGTGTCCTGTGATGGACTAGCGTCCAGTCCTGGGTATAACCCTGGCTTGTGCCCTGTGTCTGTCGGGATAGGCTCAGGCTCACCGCAACCCTGTACAGGATTAAGCGGTTTCTGATAATGGATGGATGGATGGTTTGTATTGCTAGGAGCTGGAACTTGGCTAGTTTAAGCAGGCCATGGACTCGCCTTCTGATTATGCAACACACTGGTGATTTCAATATACTGGCAGTGGTCTCCCAGTTAGACATGCCGACGAGACGCAGATGGTAAACAACTAATCCTCTCACTTGTATAAACATTCATTAACCGGTTGAGTATTTCTTAAAATTGGTTGAAAAATGATTCCTTGGGCTCGATGTGGCTTTTCTATATAAGTAATTTTAAAATTAAGGCTTTAGCGACCAATAAAATTACTTTATTATGGAACCCAAAAGTACTATATTATAAAAAATAAATATTCTACATTATTAACATGTTGTGCCTCAACAGAACAATGCCACTGCAGCCCTTATATGGATTTGTGCGTGTGTACACGTCACACGTTTGCTGAGACGTTGAGGCCACGGGGATTATACATTCTGTGATTTATCACGTGAAAAAAACTAAAGACTTCCTAAGTTTAAAGAGTACATTTTTAGGACATTTGTAAAAACAGATGGCTTCCTTGAATTGTGTTTATTTGACAGCGTATTTCGGGAGCAGGCATTTAAGATATTTTAACAACAGGTGTGCACACACCTTGCTACTGAATACATATTTGCATTAGGCTTTGCTCGGCAATTCCTCAACATATGCACAACATAGGTGTACTCTTTGCACAGAAATATTGTTTAAACATCGGTGCCTGTAAGAGCAAATGAGCCGTAGGTTTATCCATCCTTCCATCCATTATCAGGAACTTCTTAATCCTATACACATACAGGGTTGCGGTGAGCCGGAGCCTATCCCAGCAGACACAGGGCGCGAGCCACGGCTATATCGATGATGGGACGCCAGTCCATCACAGGGCACCGCGGGCGATTTAGTCCGCAAGCCAATTAACCTATGCTCTATGCACCGATTTCCCATGCCTGTCTTGACAGACAAGTTAAATCTCCAGTTTTAAAGCAAGGACCAAGTCCTTTACTCCACAACTCCTGTTGATGTGTCTGTATTAGGGACATGCTCCTGATTTTCGTATTCATCTGAAAAATTCCCAAAATCAGGCCTAGATATCAAATGTTAGGTGATGCGAAAATGTTTTATTGCGAAATACTCCGAAAATTAAAGTGATGCCAATAATATGATGTCACTTCTACAGTTTTCCTCTTCCAAACATGGTGTCACGTGGCATCTAGCACTGTCGCTTTTGTGAACTTGAGGACACATAATTATATAACAATGTAAACGATCCATAAATCATAAAAAAAACTGAACATAAATTCTCTGTAGATACAAAATTAAATACAAAGGAGATTCATTTTTATTCAAAACTTATCCCTAGTTTCTAGCAGATAATGCAGCTAACGAGATGGGTCTCCAGTCAAATGATTAGGAAATGTGTTGCGTGACCATTTTACTCCGTGGCAATGCATTTGAATAAACGCTGCCGTTTTAATCACAGTTGGGCAAGCCTGTGGGTGGTGCTATTACGATACACAGTAACAATTTAATATGCGAGGCCAGAGCCGATAAATGGCAGGTTACAACAAAATTAGACACATATACGCTACTTACAGTTAATCTCTTTGGGGAGTACGCACTGTATTATAAATATTAAACGATGGCAATGACAGCAGAGTCTACTGGTAATTGTTCGGTGTGAGTCAGGAATGGCGAATATGAATTCTTCTCACGGTTAATCACTGCCCTGTAAACTCAGTGAGACTAGATTGGGATTTGCTATGTTTTTTGCAGGAGCAAGCTGAAAAACTGTAACAGGCATTTTTTGTTAGAATGTTTGTTTGAGCAATATCAAAATTGGCATTGTGCGCCAACGGCATGACGAAAATCCCAAATTTTTACGACTCCCTTGAAACAGACACTTGTAGCTTGAACGGAGTCTCCATTGGAGCTGGATAAAAGTGCTACTTGACCGTAATTTGGGATTTTGATCATGCCAATGACACAATAATCCCTGCCTTCTGCATACATCAACTGTACAGTAGACAAATCAAATCAACTCCAAGTGTCTCCTCAATTTAGCATGCAAGCCACTGACTCATCTCGGCGTGCATGAAGCAGGGGAAATGTCATATTCCTACGGCAAGGACCGGTTAAGCCAAACACAAATGGGCAGCCGACTCTGCAATAAACTGAAACTAAGCAAAGGACAACAGCTTTAAATAACCCATCATGTTCAGGCTATTGGGCCCAGCTGAGCTGTCCAACACGACACGTGGACAGCCCTCATCCAACAGTGGATTGACACGTACATGAGCCTGAGCTGCATCGAGGAGGCAGTGGGGGGCACGAGAGAAACCCTCCTCCCCCACCATCAACAACCCACCACACACACCTCTCCTCTAATGAGCGTTTATTAGGGGAAAGCAATGACCGTTCACCCCGAGGAGACCCTTTCAGCCACATCTTCACTCCCCTACATGATTAATTGCCTTGTGGGCTACAAAGACAAGCGTCCCCCGTAGAGCCTTAACAGACTGTAGGGGCAAACTCTGCCAGCGGGCAACTATGTAGGCTGGCACGGCACACGAAGGGGGTTGGTGGTCTGCACCATGCCTGTGGAGATAATAACACACTACTCTATATATTTTTTTTATATTCATAATCGCCTGATGATGCCTCCAACGTGGGAGGTGAAATATCGCAAAGGAGAGAGATGGAACGCTCGACACGGCTATCCCGAAGGAACAGCTATGGAAATCAATTCTCACAAATGGAGCCGTGAAAACCTACATCACTGTATTGTATTTACAAAAAAAGTCAACATCGTACGTGATTTAACAATTTAACATTTAATACGACTTTAATATTTTAATATAAAGCATAATTCTATATATGACTCACCGAATATTTGTCATCGCACGTATCCATAACGGCAACAAGGATGTATTATTTAATCGGCCTACGCACTAATTTAGTGACCCCTTGCATTCACGTGCGTTCACGTGAATCCGTAAACGAGGGTAGTAACAAGTTTAAACATTAGCCTGACAATTAGCCGTAACATTTGCCCTGACAATTAGCCCAAAGACATTAGCCTGACCACCCATCGTGTGCACGCGTCGGTGTGCATTTAGCACACATAATTGTCCCTAAATGTTAGGAATTCGCTGGGGCATCTGGAAACAGTCTTGAAAATGTACTCTGGGATCATTCTCCATAAAAACTAAGTAAAACAATGCGTGTTTCTCCGGAGTGACTCGCAATTTACAGAGAAGTCCGTGGACATCCATAAACGAATTTCACCAAAGGAAGAATTGTGCTGTTCATTTCTGCAGTGAGCTTTTCACAGAGTTAACAAATATTAATGCATTAGCTCTGCTGGTCTTTCTATAGCACGAGGTAACTAAAACTTCTGAAAGATTAATCTAATACGGACAAAACTTTCGTATAAAGAAGCTGTATTGCTGTTAGAATTTTACCCAAACCTGTCAAATTGATTAAAGAGTTGTCCAACATTTGGAGACCGAATGCATAAATGGGATGACATTATTCGCAAATATCAAAGTGCATTTTGCCCGGACAGCTATGTCTGCTACTTATTCAAGACTTCCGAAGACAAATGCCTCTTGGAAAACATGCCATATCCCATGCATATGCATTATTTTTCCAAACTTGTCTTTAATGAAATACATTTTCCACATCTTCCAAAAAGAGACCGAGCCACCTCGACCACATCTAGCCTAAATTTGTACCGACGAATTGAGATGTTTAAAACGTAGAATACAGATTAAATTTACAAATTGTCTAAAATTGATACCGTAAGAGAGCCTATGGTCAGGGGGTGGTGCTGTGTTACAGAATAATTGTGACAACACTGGACTTGCAAGCCAGAGTTCGCCGGTTCAATCTCCCGGCACGGCAGGTCAGACAATGAGCAAGTTTCATAAACACCCGGGCCTTTGTTCACATAGCAGCATACACGTGGGTTCACCACAGTCGATCGACAAGTCGCTTATAGACGTCTGATCAACGTGGAAGAGTAGACCAGCATAGCTTGTAAAGTGGCTCTGAAGAGCTCCATCTCGTGAAGGCCCTTCTGCCAGCAGTGGCACGACCAAGTAATGATAGTGTCCACGGACTAAAAATTTAGTTTAAGCAGTCGCATTCGGCTCGTTGTTGTGTGTGCGTCAGTCGTTAATAAAGTCTGTTCCAATGCAGGCTGCTGAGGAGGGAATTCCCTGGGATTGATTGATCTTAGCCGTGTACGAAAATTAAACTCAAGTTGCCAAGTTCAGAGTGTAGTGCTCTAACCACTGTGCCTCTACACCCCCGTGTCTTATATATCACATATATCCGATATATTATGTTCGACCATACGGGTCCTAACGTAGCCAAATTGCCGCAAGGCAATACTATAATTAGCATAGAGAGCAGCCCTACCACCTGCTGTAACATTCACCACGGGTGCGCGCGAGGCCTCGTGTAATTGTACAGAGACATCATTGTAACATCTCAATTGGCCCCCCAGTGCCCTGTGATGGACTGGCGTCCCGTCCTGCGTGTGGCCCTGCCTTGTGCCCTGTGTCTGCCGGGATGGGCTCTGGCTCACCCCGACCCTGAACAGGATTAAGCGGTTTCTGACAATGGATGGATGGATGGAACTATGCTCCCCACCTTCACCAACCAGCGCTGACTGGTGTGGTGAAGTATGGTCAAATATTATCCCGCACGACCCGCAGTGGTGTGGGGAGGACTTCATCCAGCAGTGGATAGACCATGTCTGATAACGTTGAATAATGGTTATCCAGCATATTCTGTTTAAATAACCAAGAAAATCCTCGCCCAGACTTTAACATTGTGGAGTCTCATCAGGGCTGTGTGTGTGCTCTTTGAAAATAGGATGGTGCAGCGGTTATTAAGCTGCGTACAAAGCCGGCGATTCGAGTTCGACTCCCGCTCACGGTCACCAACACCAGTGACAAGTATCTGCACCAACCCTGTGCCTCCCCTAGGTCGACTCAGCGTAAAATTAACACTTCGATCGATATGTGTAGCACAAGGCTTCGCCACCCACCCTCTGGCCGTGCTGGCCTTCATAGACACTCGCTAACAGCACTTGCCCCAACAGTCTGTCAATGCTATACGGGGGGGGGAGTGAAGGCGGGGGGCAATCTTTGTATTCGCTCTTTGAACAAAAAGGGGGGTGGGTGGGTAGTGGTGGGGGGTTGGGGGCGCCCCGGCACAGCGAACAACTCGAGTGAGTTATCTTGGCCACGAAACCCGAGAGCGATCTAATCCCACTCATTTCCTTCAGCATCGCGGTCACGCCAAGCAAATGACGGCTGAGCGCGCTGCCGTCGTGAGAGCGGTTTCGCCCGGAGGAGGTGCGCCCCGGGTACGGCCCTTCCGCCGAAATTATTCCGCGTAAAGCTCATAATAGGTTGTCCGGGCTCATTCGTGCATATAATCACAACACCGTGCGCTGTAATTACACGCCCATATTAATGCTGGCCCCCGGTTAATAACCTTTCACGACATGCGCAAGCTGTTGGTTGTGTAAGAACGATGGAGTGCGGTTTTTTTGGGGGGGTTTTCAACGAATGATAGATAAAACGAGAGCGCGAACTGTTATGGAAGCATGTAGGAATGCTGCGCGGCGTATGATATACGCGTTATGATAGATGTCTTAAGTAATGTGGCTCGTAGTATAACTCACAACGACAACGATCCGCAGTATAGCCTTTAACAGACTATTGGGGGGAGGTGCTGTTATCGAGTAGTTATGAAGGCCGGCACGGCACAACAACCACTCCCGGCCGCCTTTGTCTTTTTAATGGCAATGTTTACATATCCCACCAGGTACTCGTTAGAGCATGAGTTCAGGTAATCGTGACTGGTGTTGGCCGTGTGCGGGAATCAAACTCGGGTGGCTGTGTTGGTAGCGCAGTGCGCTAATCACTGCGCCACCGATCCCCACTGGTAGTATGACACACACGCAAATGCACGCTGCTTTTCGGTATGTACACGCACGAGTGAACACAGACACTCACAGATACTGCGGTCACACCACAACTGAGCACGTACATCCAGACGCACACTCAGACTCATATGTAGACATTCATATACACAAAAGAAAAGTCACACACAATTCACACACAGGCACGCAGGCACGCACTTACACGTGTGCAGTTATTACAAAGACAGACGCACACACACACCGGCCCATTAATACATGCACACGCAGAGCCATAAACAAAGACACACAAGTCAACTCAAGTGCATTTGTTTAACCAGGTGAGAACTCGAGAGAATGGTATTGGCATTTACAAGAGTGGTACGGGAGTAAGACATAGACAAGACAAAGACCCCCGTATAGCCTTACCAGACTGTTGGGCACACACACACACAGACACACACAGATACGCGAAAGAAACTCTCGCTCAATCCTTGATGAAGCCAGCGCAGCGCAATAACAACACGGCACGTGTGGCCAGGAACGGCAACACGCTTCTACGGGGGGCACGTCATCGCCCCGACAGGGGAGTAACGGGACACAGGAGCCACGCAGGGAATCACGGGGAAGGGTGGCAGTGGGGACAGCGGCACGGGGTCACAGGGGTTAGCGAACCACACGTACACAGATAGACAAGGGAGCAAGCCTGGGGTGCACGCGTTGACGGCGCATCAACAAGTGCGTGCGTGTGTGCGTGCGAGCGAGCGAGCAAGCGAGCGGAACCACCGACTCAGCGCTCCTTACTCGCTCGCACCTCGCTGTAAAAACACACACACACACCATACACTACTCGTACAACTACCACGGACGTGTACACACGCACACGGGCATACAGAAACGACGCTGCGCATCCCTACATCCCCATAATCATCATCACCACCAGCAGCAGTATGCCGCATGGCCACCCCCAACACACGGACACGGGCGCCCGAGCGCTCACCGCCGGCGACAGCATCGCCCTACCTTGGCAGAGCACGGCGGCGATCCTGGAGTAGACGAGCAGGAACACCGCGATCATTCCAGGGTAGGCGCCCATCGCCGGAGCCGTGAATACATGATGGATGTGCCGGCCCCGCAACAAACTTCCCCCAAGAGCGAACGTCAGAGCCGGGAAGGAGGAGGAGGACGAGAGGAGGAGGAGAAGGAGGAGGAGGCTGTGTCGGAGAGAGGACGGGAGGGAGGGAGCGGACGAGGAGGCGGAGGCGGCCGGGCGACGCGGCCGCTCAGTGCCCGTCTCGACACGCGCCTCGCGGCTGCTCGCGAGGAGCCCAGTCTGCATCGTGGCACGTGCGGAGCGCTGATGTAAAACCTCATCTCGTTGTCAGAAACCGCTTAATCCTGTTAATGGGGGGGGGGCGGGAGGGTGAGCCGGAGCCTATCCCGGCAGACACAGGGCGCAAGGCAGGGGCTATACCGTGGATGAGACGCCAGTCCATCGCATGTAACCCGCTGAGTCCTCTCGTCGAATGAATATCTTCGGCATTGAATGAATATGTGCGCGTTATAAATGTAAATTATTATTATTAAGTGAATCATTTATGCCGGTGCCGTCCGGGACGCGCTTCTGGGGAATTATTTCGGCCACGCCACGTTTATCTCGCCTAATTTGATCCCAGAGCTGTGCATGCGATTATAGGAATACACGCCACAATAATATAGGGTTGCGTAGTAAGGAAAGGCGGTACTTGTTATCTAGTCGCAGTGCCTTACGCCGATAATCCCTACTCCAAGCCGGACTAGCAGCATTCCAGAATAAACATATCTGGTGAGACATGAAGTCCCGTTTACGCTGTGTGTCGGCATAACACGTGCAGTATAGAGATTCGGAGTGTGTAGAGCGGACGGTATTTAGGGCGAGTGCGAGCCCCAGTTAGACTTTGCGAAAGGTAATCCCATTGCTGTAACCGTGTGTCTACCCATGCATATGGTGAAATCGGGCTCTGCATGTCCAGTACTGTGCAATACACCACAAATTATACCGTGTGTGTACGTTCCAATGGACCCCTTCATTCACCAGTGGGTTAACCATGGCTCATCATGCGCGTGGGTTGCTTGTATCTACATGATTCGTCATTGCTTGTTGTCGCGTCAAATCGCGTGAGTACAATGCCAATGTGTGTCGTAAACCTTCATCCACCCGACACAGCCGAATACATAATCTAGCCACGTCAACAAACAGACCGACTTGTTATTGCGACAGCACACTGATATGTCGATATGAGAAAATTCGCAACATCTAACAATTAGATTCGGCGTCTCGCTGGTATTTGTTATTACTGTGCTGGCAAACATCGTCGGGCGATTTCCAGAGTTCGACTCCTCCAGCGCTGGAGTGTTACCGCAGTCGTATCGGTGTTATCCTCTCGATGCTAACACATTTAGTGGCTGTTTACATCTCGCGCGCTCATTTCCATCTCGTTAATTAACCGGGGGGCGTTAACTGTTCGCGTCGTTAATTAGCAGTTGATTGAGCCGATGAAGACGTTTCATCAATAAATTGTGTCCGCGTGCTTCACAGGTGCAGGCGCGACTTGCCGAGCCAAACGCCTCATTCATTCACGACCTTTATTGATTGATTAATAAATGAATAAATAGCGCGCAGGTGGGAGCGCATTGACACGAACCGGCTCCGGTTCAACAGGGGAGACTTGGGAGGGACAAAGCAAGCGACACGGTACACGCCGGCTGCGGCCGTCCCCTCCCATTCAACGACGGGATGTGCGTGCACATGGTCATCATCAGCAACAGCCACGGTCAATTCACTGCTGGATGAATGCCTCTCCCAAGCCCTGTTATGTGCAGTCTGTCACTTGCAGCGATGTAACAATCCGCCTAGATCGTGCGCTCGAGCTGCACTCGCTCAAACTGAGATCGCTCTTGAAAGGGACATTGTTGGTCGGTTCGGATACCACTCGCCACTGTTATTGGCCGCGTCCGGGAATGAGACTCAGGTGAACAGGTTCATAGCGCAGCGAGCGAACCCACGGCGACCCCGCCCCGCCGCCCATGCATCGCTTATATTGATGTTTAACTGGATTTTCAATCAACATTATCGTAACACGCCGCGTACGGCGTAATAAATCGCGGCAGAAGCGTTCTCTAATCACATTGTACGTCCAATTAGCGCCTTTAAGGCTGATAAATGAGACGCGGGCGGCGCTAAGTGGAGCACAACTCGCAGCGCCCGAATAACATTTCATCACAAATCCCAATAAATATTACCAGAGTGCAATAAGCGTCGTGTTACGAGATTCATTTACATTACGTTCAGAAATATGGCAAAATTAGTCTCATATCAAATCAGCCCCGAGTTAGCGTGCGGCCTGCACCCCACGCGAGGTTTTGTCACCCAGTTCTCATCACGCGCTCTGCGGTAGAGGTGTTGTTATTATTGTTATTAATGTATCCTTCATAACTGGAATAAGCCGACGACGCCATGAAAACTAAATAACCCCATCTAGTCACGGGTGGAATTAATCCGGATTCAGAACCCTGGTTCTGAGCGAGACCGGCTCGGTGCTCTGAGCCGCGCACACAAAGGCTCTTCTAGGCTGATGCTGCGCGAGTGGCCAGGTGCCTCGTGGTGGCACTGATGCGACCCGGGTGCCGATTGAGAAGCGGCCAACTCACTGAAAAGGCATTATTACTTACCAACTAGCCAACCAGCCACTAGTACTAGCTTTATCACTAGCCAACTAGTCAACCAGCCGAACTAATACTAGCCCTGTTACTGGAACCAAACCGCACATCTAACCCCACTCCAGTCCCTTCACTCATCACCCTTATTATCTGTGTTCGCGTCTCTATCTTGATTCCGGGGAGTCGGGTGATCGTTTGGCGCAGGAGCGCACCGCCACCTTACGCACACGCTCGGTATCGCAATCAAACTCGGCACAAGCGAACTGCTGTGTGACAGATACCGCTGCGTCGGTGGTCCGGTGAGTAGCGCTGCCGCCTCACAGAAAGAAGGTCCCGCGGTTCGAATCTTGGCTCGGGTGCCTTTCTGTGTGAAGTTTGCTTGTTCTCCCCGTGGCCGCGTGGGTTTTTCCTGTGCACTCCGGTTTCTTCGCACAGTCCAAAGACATGCTGCTGCATAGGTTAATTGGCCTGCGGACTAAATTGCCCCAGATGCCGTGGAATAGACTGGCGTCCCATCTTGGGTATAGTCCTGCCTTGCGCCCTGTGTCTGCCGGGATAGGCTCCGTCCCTCGTTACCCTAAACTGGGTTAAGCGGGAACTAATAACGAACGGATTCCCCAGGCGCCCTGCGATGGACTGGCGTCCCATCCTTGGTGTTCCCCTGCCTTGCGCCCTGTGTCTGCCGGGATAGGCTCCGTCCCTCGTTACCCTAAACGGGGTTAAACGGGAACTAATAACGAACGAATGGATCCCATGCCAATCCTTAAGTCTCCTGGGGGTGTCGCTATAGGTGGAGCGCCTCACTCACCTGAGTTCAAATTCCGATCGTGATCCCGACTCAGCAATGCATCCGTCCCTCTGGAGTTGTTACAACGAATATAACAACTCTCTGGAATTACTGCTTTATCGCCAATGGGCACTTCCACCCTTGGCTCCAGACTCTTCCGAACCCTACTAATATCCAGAAGAAAAAAAAAGAGCTCAAAATCACAATAGCGCAAAATGTTCTTATGAGCATCGGCGCGCATATCACTCGGCGAGTTAAACATTGGTGCTTAAGACCCTCGGGCTCATGGACTGAAGACAAAAAAAACCACACGCCTATGGAGACACTGACTTCATGTTGTTTATTTGTGTTACGCAAATTAACAAGGAAGCTGGCCCGCCGCCCCACACGTGCAGTGGCGCGCCTCGCACGCTGAGCGAGAGGTCCGGCTGCTGTTATGACAGACGCTGTCGGATGAAATCACCTCCAGAGTAGCTGAGATTTGTTGGGCAGGTTACGCGACGCAAAACTGTACCCAGCCTTGATGGGCTAATACAAATATAATTGCAGGGCAGCTACTGTATACATTTACAGCTGTATTAAGACCTCAACACGCCGAGTCCGTAGTGTGGGGTTCGTTGGAGTGTATACTTCACCACGCTGGTTTTTTAGAGTTGGCTGCTGTTGGTGTTTTGGGGGTTGGGGAGTTCGGGGCGGTGGGGGCGGTGGGCAGAACCGGTTCAGATATGAATCGCTCGTGGATGGGAATGGAATTCGAGTCGTAGGGTGTGCAGCGCTGCGTATGAAGCACCGCACCGCTCGCCCGTCCACCTGTTTACACAGAGAAGCCTCGCTGATTCTCAAGGCTTCCTTGTTCAAGGAGGGTTCTGTGTCAGAAGCGAGCGACCCTGCAGCGATCACGCCCCCTCGTCTACTCCAGCCAGCTCCGGTGGATCGCGCAGCGATGGAACACAATCAGACACTTCGAGGCCGAGCTGAAAGACAACGATGTCCAGAAGCTGACCATCGTGCTTCGAAGAATCGCAAAGAAGAAGCACAGCCAACAGCCTGTAGGAGGCAGGATGGCGAGAATGATGGGGATTCCTCTGGGTTCTCCGGTTTCCTCCCACTACTAAAAAAAAACCGCTCATTAATTATTTGGCCGATAACACCATAATATATAGGAAGCAGTGTGTGGCAATATGGCGCCGGCAAAACCGCCTGGCTGCCTCCTCCGCCTCTCTGCGCTTTCCTCGCGCCTCTGAGTCGTTCTCTCGTCGAATGAGTACCGTCGACAGTGAATTAATATCTGCGCGTTAGAAATGGATGGATGGATAAATGTAAAATTATTATTATTATTCTACGGCTGTGGCGGAGCATTGGCGTAAATAGTAGTAATAATAATAATAATAGCGTTTTATATAGCGCCTTTCACCCGCGGGTCACAAAGCGCTGCACACGGGCCGCGAAGCGAAGAGAACGGCATGTCAACAATGAAAAGAAAAAACAACCAATAAAAACCAAAGGAACAAAAATTAAATGACCTTAACCCTAAACCTTTCACTAATTTCTCCAATCTCTGCTTATCAGTGTGATGAGTGTATAGCGGACACAACTGCATCGGGACACAAGGGCCGGAGGGGACCAGGCCTTTGATGGGAGATGCATTGAACAGGACGGGAGGCCACATTTTATTCCCAGCACCGTGGTCCGTGCCAATCGCGCTATGCCACTGCTGTGGCGTTTGTGTGCAATTTATTCCAGACACTCGGCTCCACACACCCTGACTACAACAAGACATTCCGTTGCCAATCGCGTGGTTCCAGCCACGTGCGCGCCGCTGTGTCTCTCACCAGTGAGCCAGCACTGGCATCAACTTCTTGCGCCGACGCCAGGTGCATGGAAACAATGTGGTAATCATGTGTAGTAGCTGAAGGGGGTCTACGAAGTTTATACATCGAGGGGGGCACTGCATGTGGTTTGGCCAACGCCCTCTGGCCAGCTTCCCTTTCTACCCTGATGCCCCCACTCTAGAGCTCGATAAATATCCGAAGCTACAGGATTTGACCCGGAATGGTGCTTAAATGGGTGATCACCATGCATAAAACACATCTTGTCGGCTGCTGTGGAGCTACATTGTGGGCAGCAGAGGGCAGACTAGAAAATGAACCATTGTACTACACTATGCACCCACGTCTATGGTCTAGGCCTTGACTAATATGTGTTACTGATGTAACACATATGGTCTAGGCGCGGATGTTACCACTGCGCCACCCTGCCGCCCACATTATGACATGCTGCCCGATTTGGAATCGCTGATCTGAACCGCGCTCACTTGAGCCGTAGACTAATGTGAATCCTAGGAATGTTTTTGCTTTTTTTGAACAAACCGTCTGTCTGCCCTGCACCTACAGCAGTTTTACGCCCCAGCTACCCACCCGTCCTGACTGCGCACATCACAACTTTGTCAGACACAACAACAAAAAAACAACACGTCGGCCGCGCTTTCAGATGGGCGCGCATATTCATCAAAGCCCTGATTCACGCAGTTCCACGTAATCCCGTTGTCAGCCCATTACCAATGCGGCGCAGTGAAGTTACTCGTGAAATGTGCTGCCGCTGGACAATCGCAGCCTACAAAAGGCGAGGGCTGCTGTTGCAGCGCCACACTCTGCGTTGAACCCGTAAGAAACACTATCCGGTGAGTTTCATACAATTGCGTTCATCATCATCAGCAGCAGGTTTCTGCCCATTGTGTTTCCAACACGAGCACGTACCGTGCAGCTTCGACTGTGTAGATATATGTGCTACGGTGCAGCGGTAGCCTAGTGGTTAGCGCAGTGCGTTATGGAGTGGGGCTCCACGGTCAAATTGGATTCCTGGCCCCGGCTAACAAATATCGAGGATATCAGTTTTAAATAATGAGGGTGGCACGGTGGCGCGGTGATTGGCGTTGCCGCCTCACAGCAAGAAGCACCCGGGTTCGAATCCCGGCTCGGGTGCCTTTCTGTGTGGAGTTTGCATGTTCTCCGCATGTCCGCGTGGCTTTTCGCTGGGCACTCCGGTTTCCTCCCACAGTCCAAATACATGCTGCTGCATAGGTTAATTGGCTTGCTGACTAAATTGCCCTCGGTGCCCTGTGATGGACTTGCGTCCCATCCTGGGTATAGCCCTGCCTTGCGCCCTGTGTCTGCCGGGATCGGCTCTGGCTCACCGCAACCCTGTACAGGATTAAGCGGTTTCTGACAATAGAAGAGCGAGTTTCGGTAATGAACCCTCTCTAGGTAGATTCAGCCTTAAATGTGTGATGCGGTGTGTGTGAACTCCGATGCTGGGCAGGCAAAGGCAGCCATCAGGCGCCTTCCTGGTTGTCATAGGGAAACTTGTGGCCGCACAGCCTGTGTGGTTTTATATAACGGTTTGGGGCAGCGGCGATCCTAGAATATAGAGACGCATTGTATCACTGCCTACTATGGCAGAAAATCATAAGTCACACAGCGACTGTTTTAACATAACGGTTCGCATGGCTCGGTCGGCAGCACCGTGGTTTTGGTCACCTGAGTTATAGTTCTGGTCAGAATCAACTGATCTCACCATCCACCCTAAATCGGGTGCCGCTTGGTGAGCCTGTGGCTCGCCATATGAATATAGATTTGCTACTATAGGTTCAGAGCTTAACGCATGCTGCTTTAGAATGAGTGAATGTTGCAATGTAGCAGCCTTAGTATCATTACAGCATGTATGTGTACATGTATGCGTACAGCCATGTGTCAATCCGCTGCTGGATGAGGTTATGTGACCATACGTCACCACAGGCATTCGTTTCTCGAGGACTGTGAAGCTAAAGCAGATAGAAAGTCGGGGACCCTCGCTTTGCGGTCCTACGGTGAGGTGGTGTAGTCAGCAGTGCCGGGTGTTTATACACGGCACTCGGTAGTAATTTACCGCTGAGTCGACCTAGGGGAAGCTCAGGACCAGTTCAGCTATTCACCACCATTACCGTTACCCGCAGTTACTCGTACAGAAACTGCGGCACGCACACATATTGAGAATTGCTCTTAAGAGCTGCTCTTTCGGAATATCCGTATCGAGCGCGCCTCATCTCTCACGGCTAACCCGAAAGACCAGCTCTTACAAGCAATTCTCACATATCTGGGCCGCGAAACCCTGCGTCAACACACACACACTGCATGAGATCTCAGACTCATATCTGTGTGCTATCCACTTCTGTGGGCCGTTCCCAATGCAAGCAGGTCGCTGTCACAGGCCTCAAAACTGAAACCGTTGTGGATTCTGCCCGCAGTCATGTCGAGCCAGACCAGTGCCGCGGGGTCGCTGCTGCCCGGTAGTCAGTTCAAGCTGACGCTGTGGGAACAGGAGAACTTCCAGGGCAAGCGATGCGAGCTGACCGCCGAGTGTCCCGGGGTCACGGAACGGCCCATCGAGCACGTGCGCTCCATCAAGGTGGAGGGTGGCGCGTACGTACGACAACCCCCGTCACCTCGCCCGCGGCGTTTGGGGGGAGCGGTAGCCCAGCGGTCGGCGCGCTGGGCTACAAATCTGGCCGACCGAGTTCGAATCCCGCTCACGGCCAACACCAGTGACGATTTTCTGAACCGGTCCTGGGCCTCCCCTAGGTCGACTCAGCCTCAAATTAGTACCTAGTGCGGTGTGTAAACATTGTCCACAGGGAGTCAAAGGCGGCCGGGCATGGTGCTGGTCACCCACACCCTCGTGTGCCGTGTCGACCTTCATAGGTGCTCGCTAACGGCACTTGCCCCTACAGTTTGTTAAGGCTAGACGGGGGATCTTTGTCTTGTCTTGGATCGATCTCCGCAAGCTGTTTTTTTCGGGATAGCCGTGAACAGAGGCGTATCTAGGGTTGTGGGAGGTATGGCCGTGCCCTGGGCGCCACTTGAAGGCAGGGTGCCACTAAGCAGTTTCTATTAAAGTCAGACAAGCCATTCTCGGATAGTGAAAAAATTATGTCATGATCTTCTTCTTTGCGATTCTTCGAAGCACGATGGTCAGCCTCTGGACATCGTTGTCTTTCAGCTCGGCTTCGAAGTGTTTGGTAGAATTCGCAGGCAACACCAAGTATTACCTGACAGGGATCGCGACGTGAACGCTTCTACCTTGACCCCCATGTCATGATAACCCATGCATTTGGAGCATCATGGCAACAAATAACCACTTACCGTCCTTTTGGGATGTAAAATTATACGACATTTGTAAATCCACTGCTGGATGACGGCCTCCCCACGCCGTTTTGATCGTGGGGATTTTGTGGCCACACTTGACCGCTGTGCTCAGTGTGAGCAGGTGTGACTTTTGATATCGGGTGCTCACCGTGGCCAGGAATTTCAGTGAAGTTGCAGGGCCATTAACACAACGTAGGAATTTTAGTGGAGCTTTAGAGAATAGTGGGTTTCTAAAAAAAATGAAAGGTGTTCTTTAAAGCATTTTATGAGTGTACTTGATGTACTTAAAGGGGCTCATAGAGCCTGCGTAAATAAACTTTATTTGAACCACCATCCAAATAGCTCACAGTGAGTGCTATTTGAAGTGAGCCGAGGATGCCGCATCTGTTTACGCACCTTCCTCAATTTATGTGCATGGCATTAAACTGCGCCTCCTGTTTAAAAACAAATTCCCAGATGACTCCGTCACAAAGCATGAAAAACACCACCGCTGTGCGGTAAATAAATACCAGATGTGTGTATAGCGCGGCACGGTGGCGCGGTGAGTAGCGCTGCCGCCTCACAGGAAGCTCCCGGGTTCGAATACCGGCTCAGGTGACTTTCTGTGTGGAGTTTGCATGTTCTGCCCGTGTCCGTGTGGGTTTTCGCCGGGCACTCCGGTTTCATCCTACAGTCAGACGACATGCCGCTGCATAGGTTAATTGGCCTGCCGACTAAAAGTGCCCCCGATGCCCTGTGACGGATTGGCGTCCCATCCTGGGCTCACCGCAACCCTCTATAGGATTTAATGGTTTCTGAGAAAGAATAAAATAATGAAAGTGTGTATATAGAGAGCTCTGGCCACCCGAGTTCGATTCCCCCAACTGACCAACATGGTGGAGCATGATCAAACAAAGGAATCCAGCAGTGGATTGACATATATAGAGATTCTAAAATTATATGTTCTAGGAAGAGCCACTGGCCAAAACTTCGCATATTATACATATTTCTTTTAAAGCAGTGTTCTTTTAAGGCAGTGTTATTGACGAATATGTTGAGATTTAATGGAAAGACGACTGGCTGCTTGAGCCGAGGGCCGAGGAATGTGACCGTTATTATGCTAAGCAATGTGAGACAATTCACACAAAAACCTGTTGTTTCGCTTCCCTGCCAATGTCTATAATAGCAAAAACCTGTTTTCTAATGTTCTATCCCGACCAACATCTGCAGGTAACACACTGTGTGTCTGAAAACACATTGTATTAGCAAACGCTTCGGTATAAATTAAACTGAACTACATCAAGTATCAAACTTATACTCGCACCTACAACCCAACGTATCACGTTCAGGTTCACCCCGGTCTTAACATGGGCTCGCTAACAAAACGCGTAGTGAACGAGGCATAATGGCAGATAGTCAAGAGTAATGACAGTGGCAGCCAAGTCCGAGAGGACATCCAGCGAAGTTACGGGGCCATGAAATCGGCTCGTGTGCATCCAGGCGCTGTGTGAATTTCTGCATCGCAGGACCGTGACACATAGTGATGGCCTGATGATGTGTGTGTGCAGATGGGTTGGCTTCGAGCACCCGGAGTTCCAGGGCCAGCAGTTCGTGCTGGAGAAGGGAGACTACCCCATGTGGCAGTCGTGGAGCGGTAGCTGCGCCTACCGCACGGAACGCGTCCAGTCATTCCGTCCCATCAAGTCCGCGGTACGATATCTCTCGGTCACTATCTCCCCCCTATCCTTCCCAATCACAACAAAGACAAAGATCCCCCGTATAGCCTTAACAGACTGTAGGGGCAAGTGCCGTTAGCGAATCACACCCCCCCCTTCCCACCGTCTCTATCTCCTCTTTCCCCACCCCATACCGCCATTCCGCTCTACCTCCTCCTTCCTCACTCCTACACGCGCAGCAAATGTTAAACTAGAGCTGTTTACGCGGAATTGCTGAGCGTTCGGACAGACGTCCAAATAATGTGTGCAGTGCCTAAGATGTAAATATACAGCTATTCTTGTCGATATAATGTTGGCTGAGCAGTCGCCCCCCCTCACCCTCCCCGCGCCCTGCAAGTCGTGGGGGGTTAGTGACCATACTTCACTGCGCTGGTCAGTGCGGGTCGATGAAGGTGGCGGAGCACGAATGCACGATCGTAGAAGTATCGTAGAACAGTGAATGTCGCTGTTGTACAATATTTTCCCGAATTGAAAGTAGGGTTGAGGCTGGAAATAGTGCTTGGATTGGCGACCACCATGTGCAACAGGTTGCTATAGGCTGCTGCGGGCTGTCGAAGAGATAGGATTTAAAAAAATATTGCGCAGTGGCCGAGAGTCATGCCAAGGATGAATATGAGACTGCGTCTGGAGTAACGGCACTCTGAAACCACCGGCTGTTCCATGAATCCTGCTTACATGAAGCATGATTTATTTATGACTAAATACCAGTCTACGCAGACCAGACAAAAATAATGAAATGTGACTGTTTATCCAGGAAAGCCTCACTGAACGTCTATACTATTTTTTCAGGAGGGTTGTGTGTTTCTGTGTTTGGCTTCGTATGGGCGGAAACCGGGAAACCCGGAGAAAATCTGCAACGCTTTCAAGTGGGAAACACACTCGGCGCTGCCATCTCCTGGTCACACGTCATAGCCTCACGCAAAAGAACACGTGGCAAAGCAACCGGTGGTCACCAATCCAAGCAGGGGAATGAATCGGGAGCATTCCACCTTAGATTCACAGCTCCAACGAGACGTGCGATATAAACATTATAAATATGACGGCATACGATTCCCCGGCTTGTTGTGGATATATGACAATACAAACAGACGGAAAAACAACAAACATGTTAATGCAGCTAGAAACGACGCCGCGTTGGTTTGTACTGTAGGATGGGGATTTTAACTCTTCCCTTTATACCTCCCTTTTCTCACCCACCCAAATGCCTATCATCCCACTCCCACAGAGACCTCAGCACCTTGGAAAGCGGCGTTGGGGAAGGGGGAGGGTTGGGGGGGTAGGTAGGTTCTACCGTTGATACTAAACAGTCAGTGGAATTGCGTATTTACTGGCAGGTGAAATTGGCCGCCCACCTGGATTTTGCTCGTGCTTTGCTCAATGCCTCCCCCTTTTCCGTGCCGCGCAAGTGCAGGCCCACGGGGAGAGCAAGGTGGTGCTGTTTGAGGGCGAGAACCTGCAGGGCCGCAAGGCGGAGCTCTGTGACGACTGCCCATCGATGCAGGCCATGGGCTGGAGCGCGCGGGAGGTGCAGTCCATCAAGGTCAACAGCGGCGCGTAAGCATCTCAACCGCATGCCACAGTGTCCAACCCACAGGGGCAGCACACAGACGGCGCTCTCACTGAAAATGAGGTCACTCTTGTAAATGTGGCTATCCGGGTCTCTCGAATCGCTCGGCAGCCAGCCAGGAATACTTTAAAATAATAATAATAATATACAGTAGTGTGATTGTGAAAGACTACTCGAGGGCTTCATCACAATAGAATAGATTTTGTGCAATTTAAGACCTTGAATCCGGTCCGTGAATGTAGTGTACTGTGAAGGCCACTACTGCTGTTGCCTTATGAGAATGCAACGTAATTGCAACGCGGTAGTTTTACCTCCGCATAAAACCACGAGGCAGCAGCATGCGTTCCCACACGCCTCTGCGTCCCGACCTGTCTTCCCCCAAACTGTGACCCCAAACTCCTAAGCCAACCTTCCCCTACCGCCACCTCATACGAAGACCGAAATCGCTTCACTTGTTACCACCCCTGGCCCACAAACTTCCATCAACACGCCGTATCCACGCACCGGATTCATCCACATCATCCGCACCCACCCACACGATTCACATGACCCACCGACCCCATTCTCTCACTCTTGACTTCCTCACCACTCGCCCACCCCGACAGATGGGTTGCGTACCAGTACCCGGGATACCGCGGGTACCAGTTCGTGCTGGAGCGCGATCGCCACAGCGGGGAGTACAAGACCTACAGCGAGTTCGGCAGCCAAGCGCACTCGGGCAACATCCAGTCCATCCGCCGCATTCAGCACTGAGTCGGCCTGGACAGCCCCCCCGCCAGCCACACTCACTCCCTGTACCTGCTACCTACACCTGTCTGCAGGGAGTGGGTGGGGTAGTTGACCTTTCCGGGTTCAAGGCACCCTGCCTATACACCTGCCAGGGTTAGCGGGTGATCGCCTCTCCGAGTCCTGCCTGCCCGCTATTAACTGCGCGCAGTGCTGCATACTTGGAAGAAAACGTTAAATACCAATCGCAACGTTTTTGAGACACACAAAAGCTGGTGTGGGTATACCGCAGTAGTAGGCTTATACATCGCGAATCTAAAGCATGCCGTCACGCGAGTTCAGTTCAGCCCCCTTCATTTAAATTGGACGAGCGCCGACAGAAGCACAGTTGCTTTTCCGAGGCCTGGGATAAATCGAGGACAAGGGGGTTAAACAGCCTACAGGTCAGCTTCGTATCCACAACTGATTTGCATTTCGCACAATAAAAGAGAACCAAAACAAATAAATGGTATTCTGTCCATGGACTGGAGCTGTCAATATCTGCACCTTCATTATCAGGAGCGCACCGGCATCTTCACCTGCCTTGCCTGCCTGCCTATCTCCCACGTGGGGGTATCTTGAATGTCAAATCAGATTCAGTTGTGAGACGCGGCAGGTGCCCAATTGGTGCAAATGCCTCTACCTTCGAATCCCTCCGCATCCCTCGCGCACAATCAACGCGACGGAACACTCCACACAGCGGGGACGGAATATGCGAGGCCACCACACACATACGGAGGCGCGTATTGACTGTTACTTGGTTTGTACTTGTTCCTTGCGATGATGGATGTCAAGATATTAATGCGTTCATAAAGTTCAGGCGTTTTACCTCCCTGCAGAACCTCGCTGGCCATGTGGCTAGCGACACGGCCTCGTTATCTTAAAACTTGAACCATCGGAAGCACCCACCCCCAATGCCTGCCATAGCTTAACAGCACAGCGAACACTATTTATAAGCACTCCAGGTGCAAATGCAGTGATGTAATGAGTAACGGCGAATCCTTGCATGGCTCCAATTAAAGAACAAATGACGCATCGACCTTAATTGGTCGCGAGCGATGGAGCGAACCGCCGTGTTAACACTAAACACCTCCAGGAAAACCCGTTAGCGTTGCTTGTCACGCGTTAGTACCATGCTTGAGTGCCGCTTGCAAGATCTTTGTTACAATGACACGTGATGCTTAATAAAGTTTTATCAACTCACAGTGGATCAGTTCTGAATCATGTCACAAGTTTAAGCGTACATTTTCTAAGATCCTGTGTTGTACCGTTCGGAAATCTTTTTTTACGATGGACAATTCGTTTAAATGTATATCAACCTTGCCGTTTATTGAGAACAATTGCTGGCAGGTGGTATCAAATTCATGTGCCATCATACACACAACTGATCAGTGATCCACGAGAAACATTTTCAATGGCAGACAGCAATTGAAATGTTAGTTTAGCAATTCCACCCAAACGCAAATCCAACAAAATGAAACCCATGTAATCCATGCTATAAAACAGACCAGGTTTCAAGTTTCAACACATTATTATTCCACCTTATTGCATTCACACCTTTCAAATGTGTCCAAAGTGCAGCCAAAAATATCAACAGCCACAAACAATGCGCTTGTCAAAAGTGTAAACATTCTGAATTTCTTAGACTACTGGAGTGGTTGTATTATTTAACAAAAGATACATCCAGCTTGATAACCTCCCACACTCAAAGGACCATGTTCAAAGGGCAATGCAGATGCACATGTGCTGTATCAGGAGCTAAAAAACATGTATGCAAGCATACAATCCCATCACCAAGTAGGAATAGTTCATTTGTGGCTTTCGTTTGCTACCCTGTTGAGAAATAATTGCAGTATAATTCGTGTTCCAAGTTCTAACCAATATTTGTAATGACGGAGCAGCTCTACTCCTGACTTTCACAACCACACCAAAGCACTTTACACTGTACTATAGAAAGTTTGGACATCTTGGTTCCATCCTCATCCTTCCACCTGATTTCTGCAGCGATATTCTGCCATGCAAAGAGGTAATATGGTTGTATTAAGCTAGGTAGGCAGTGGCTGAATCAACCGGACATCCAATTACTGCCATGGTTTATTAGGATAGGGCCATCAATTTGGTTGAGTATGTAAAAAGGTATTTTAGGACCATATCTCTGTGGTCCACATGTTCGGTGTCACGTCACCAATACAATAATATACAAATCTATGATTGTCTCAAACCAGCAAATACCTTCCCTCACCAGTTCACAGCTCTTTATTCCACTCTTCTGTTTTCTTACAAAAATTATTAGAAGCTTTACTAAAATCGCAGCATATGTGCCACCGCCGCTACTTTCTTTGGTCCGGATTATTTTACAGTTAAAGACTGTTGTTTTTGGGCGGCTTAAGTGCTGGGAGCCTTGCATAGAATCAAAACAGCACTGAAGACGACATCATTGGGAGGGATGCACGACACTAGCTCCTCTCCTTGAAGAGCCAGCGCTGGCGGGTGTTGCCGTCGCACGTCCGCAACAGTGGCAAGGGCCCCGAGTTGGGCTGTTCCACTGCCTCCAGGCACTTCTCGGTCAATATGTGAAAGATGGATCCATCCTGATTCAAAAACCAAGACATTAAATGTTAAAAGAGGTATGCCTGTATATGTATAATGCCAAGTATAATCCACAGGTAATTCTGAAGCTTAACGACACAGACAATCTTACCTCCCTGAAGTCAAACCTCTGGTTTTCTACAACAGGACTGTCCTTGGAGTGGCAATAATACATGGTAAGGTGGTCCATTCCTTTGTCAACGGCCGCACATGCTTCAGGCTGCCGTGTGTTGTACCGGATCTCTTGCTCAGATGTGTATTCGAAAAACTACACGCCAGCAACAGAGACCGCAGACTTTGCATCAGCTCAGTTATAAATGTAGTGGTAAGTCTTTACAAAACATATAGATTATCTTGTATGAAAAGCTTTTCTGTGGAAAATAACGAATATCAAAGAAACTTGCCTGGTTTTGACCCATGCCATGGCATCCATACAAGATGATCTTTTGTCCCGTCACCTGATTCTCATCTGGAGGGTTGTAATCGAAGCAATATTTGCTCAGACCCCGGTTTTTCAGCTGGTGAAAGAAGTTAAACAAATAATTGAGTGGGTTAATATGGAATAAAACATGTGAGAATATTTCTTAGTGATTATTAAGGCAATTCATAACAATAACTGAAATAGAAAAATCTGCCCGACCATGCCAAATTTCCCTGGCCGGTCCTCTGGCACATGGATATCAGGGTAGACATTCTCCAGGAACCACTTGAAAGGTCTGCACTGCAGCCGCTCCCGCAGGTTCCTTCGTTCCGTCACATCTCCAAACGGCTCCTGTCGGTGACAAAGACAAAATGTGAAAACAGCAGGCCATGGATAGGAGCATTGCCATGCAGATGGTACGATTTAATGTTACTTCAAACCAGATCCAAAGTAGCTGGAACAATATATATTCCAACACAACTAATAGCGGTAATGCAAACAATTGGAAGGTCATTTTGGTGGCAGTCTTTTTCCTTTTTTCCACCAGCATCAGACAAAGGAGCTTTGTGTCACGTACAACCTCGGGCACAGCGTGCAAAACTAAATGTTTAAGCTATGCTTGAATTCCAGAATCTGTGCAGTTTGTACACGTGTTGTGCTGGCAGAACTCCCTAAATCAAAGCATTGGTACTTTGCCCACGTTGGCCACGGCCATCTAAAACCAATGCAAAGGTGATAAACCAATCCCACCGGACAATGTGTCTCCTATCAAAAACACACCAACACTATAGCAGTTGGCACAACCTTACCATTCTGGCATGCGGGTTTCTGTGGTAGTACAACTCCTTGTAGTCATCCATCCAGACCTCGGCGGCACGCACGCTGTTGGCCAGCGCTTTGCTGCGCGAGTAGGGCGCCTGCTTGGGGAACACGTGTCCCACGTGCGAGCAGGGGTGGACCTCCAGGGTGCCGCCACACTGCCAGATCTTCAGGCAAAAACAAACAAAAACACGTTGCGGTATGGTTAGATAACCCATATGACCCGCACGGCATGGAGGGGGCCCTCATCCAGCAGTGGATAAATGGCTGAGCATTTACACATGAACACAACTTCATATAAAGGACCAATTAAATAAAACACAACAAGATTAATGAACCTCGCACGCTTTACCCGGAATGAAAACTCCAAGTTCTCTCCGCCCCAGACTTCCATTCCGGTGTCGTATGTTCCCAGGTAATCAAAATATTTCTTGCTCACAGCAAACAGCCCGCCCGCCATCGTGGGGGAGCTGCATCAGAACACACGTGGAGACATCCGACTGTTATTCTTCAAATCATGACATTAAACAAACACCAGTCCACCTCAAAATTCAATCAAACTGAAAATGTCCAAACCTCCATTTAACACACATTTTCAGCTAAATGTTGTTATCATACACCAATACTTGCAGTATGGCATATCTCGATAGTTAAACAAAAACTGCATATTAGACTCTGGAGTTATTTTCAGACTAAGAAAAATAGTTCGTATTTACTTTGTGGACTTAAGGCTATAAAATGATATCGTTATAATGACAGGTAAGACATTTGTTTAACTCATGACCGTGCTATGGTGGTGAGGTGTGTCCAGGAGATGGCAGTGTTGATTGTCACTCCCCTTGTAACAGCAGGGCACACCTGATAAGTCCTGAAACTCAGCAAGGCTTTTCTGGGGAATTAATTGTCATTATAACTATGGGTACCTTTTGCCAGTACATAGATGATATAAAAAGATAAAAGGTTTAACCCTTTATGGCAATAATACGAGTGTTAAGATCTTAATAGACACCTTTCACGGAGTTTCAAGTTTGCAACAAAAAACACGTTATTATCTTTAATACTATTACATGCGGAGGAAATACATTTTTTAGAGTGCCTAGGAAAGTCAACAACAATATTTGTATACATTTCAAATTAAACCAGATGAGAAGTCAACAGCCTAGAACTATCTTAAACGCAAGAGTGACCAGGGTCACGAAACTCCAATTTTTTAATCAATCTGCCGTTCTGCCGTTACATTTCAGTCAACGGTACATCCACCGTAGCGGCGAGGCAGCTGGCGTCATACCGTATGACATCGATGGGCGACTTGCGCCGTTTCTGCTCGATGGCCGGCACAGTGTGCCACGTGAACACGAGGCGCCAGTCGAAGCCGCCGATCTGCGGCTCGCCCGAGTTCCCCAGGAACTCGAACGTGTTCCACTCAATCACGTCGATCACTGGGCACACCACAGCCGACTCCTCCTCGGCTATCCTGCGTTGTTGTGGAACATCAGCAAATCAGCACGCTGCATATCATGGGATACAAAGGTCATCATAAGAGAAATGCTATACAGCGGCTGCTGTGAACACAAAATCACAAGTGGCCATTAAGCATACTTAGTTGAAACACTGTCTGCTCAGAGATACCTGCACAGCAGATACATGAAAACTCGGGAGTAGAAACGAATTCGTTTACATTCTTTCTCACTAGTATCTATGGACAATCATTATCATGTCGCATCTAAAACTGTATCACCAAATTCACCACAGTTGGCCACACGACGAAACGAGAAGCATTAAACCCTAAGCCACCTCTGGTGACACCGGCAATTGAAACGTCCGGTCTGTGCAACCGAC
Source organism: Geotria australis (assembly GCA_036362915.1). Lineage (NCBI taxonomy): Eukaryota > Metazoa > Chordata > Hyperoartia > Petromyzontiformes > Geotriidae > Geotria > Geotria australis. The sequence continues at coordinate 11,075,856 of JAZEWU010000005.1, read as the reverse complement.
AGCACACACACACACACCTCTCCAGCAGGGGCTCCAACCAGCCCACGTGGCACTCGCAGTGACAGTCGAGGAAGGTAAGCACGTCACCCGTGGCCACGCCGGCACCCAGGAGCCGCGCCCGCACCAGCCCCTCCCGCTTGCGCGCTCGCACGAGCCGCACCTTGCGCAGCGTGGCGATGTACTGCTCCAAGCGGTCGCCCAGGTGCTCTGTCGATGACGCAACGTGCCACGTAATGATAATAATAATAGCATTTTATAGAGCGCCTTTCACCCGAGTCACAAAGCGCTGCACAAGGGCATCGGAGAGGGAGGGTGAGCGACAGGGGGAGACATCGGGACACAAGAGACATTTATCAAGAACTCGACGTGAATACCTGGCACGGCGATGGCACGATCGCAACGCCACCGCGCAACTCCCACAACCAGTCCCCCCGGTCGGTGTTTGTGTACGATCATTCGTTTCCAAGTGCGAATCAAACACAAATAAACGTTCACATGGGCTCTCTATAGTAACTTGCTCACCACGTTCGCTGTAGTCATCCACCAAGATGATCTCATTGAGCAGAATGTCTGGGGAGGTCTCCAGAACGCTGTGCACGGTGCGCAGCAGAGTCGACCATGCCTCGTTATAAAAAGCGATCACCACCGAGGTGGTGGGCATGTGCCGGTAGGCATACCGCTTTTCCCTGCACCTGCAGTGACACACGGACAACACATTCCACTTGCGTGAGAACGATGGACCAATCTCAACACAATCGAGCCAAATGCTGACTACCATTCCAATAATTCTTCACTCACAGTGCCACAGACGTTTATTTTGAGCGCTTGTTCCTCAACGCAAATTACCGCAAAACCGTGCCAAGTCAAACGATATCCAACATTAGGGGGTGGGAGGGGGAAGGAGAACACGTGCATCTGGATAATTTGCAGAACAAGAGGGGTTTTTATTTGGATGTTTTCTTTTAAGCAGAAGATGATAAGTCTGGCAGTGGCATTCTGGATAATTTGGAGTTTCGAGGTGAAAGATTTTGGAATATCTAAAGGAGAGAGTTTCAGTAATCTAGTGGATATGTG
>JAZEWU010000005.1:11013905-11064178 GCA_036362915.1 Geotria australis | reverse complement strand
TGCTCGCAAGTTGCCGCGTGTCGCGCCCGACTCACCGTCGCCTTGTTCCGTAACTCATTGGCCTCCCGGTGGATTTTTACTGACTCGTGGCGCCAGTTGTACATGACAATGACCTACCTCCCTGTGTGTCCCAAGGTGCGCTCACTTTCTCTTCCTGCAGCGTAAGGCAGCGCTGTCCACACCTCTTGCTGCAGGCTACACAGCCATCGTGGCTCTATGATTCTCTCAATGGCTATGGTTTGCTGTTTAGTCTGGAGGCGGCTATCATCCTCAATCTTTGCCACGTCAACGTGGGGCTTCAATGAGCCTTCGTGGGAAGACACCCACCTGCCTCGGGCTTGTTTTACCTTGCCTGTGGCTCGCAGTGATGACACACAGGCAGCTGAAGCAAGCCTGAGGCGGAGATGGGATAGACGTCTCTCTGCTCCAAACGTCACCCGAATGTGTATATGTACTGGGGGTTGGTGATGCAGTTGGTCAATGCAGTGGTTTATTCGCGGATAACATTAGTGGCGAGTGACATCTGAACCGATCCTGGGTGGTAACCCCCCCCTTTTAAATATGCACTGGTCAACGTGAAGTAACTAATGGTCGACCATCTAACCCCGCACGAGCGACTTGGCGTGGGAAGGCCGTCATCCAGCAGTGGATTGATAAAGGACCGTACATTGTTGTTTTAAGGCAGTACTGGATACATGATATTTTTAATTTACATATGTGCGACTGCAAGCGACCATGTTAGTTTTATAAAAAAAGTTTAGAAATGACATTGTTTAGAAACTGTGAAGGACCGTATGCTCAGGTGTGTTGTTTTGCCCATGCAAGCAAGTTTAAGCCATCGAGTGTGGGCCTTAAATAAAAGCGAGGCCTGTGATTGGTGGCAAGACTTTGTTTTATATGGGGAATGTGTTTTTGTACAATGTTTTAATTCTAGAATTAAATACAATGCAGACTGTTCATTCAAATCTGTACCGTACGAAAAACGTGTAAGATGTCTTCAATAAACAATACGAAACATCTCATTACGTTGTTTTTTAGTGTTAAATGTAGCACTTTAAACGAAGCGACAGACAATTCACATCGTTCGCTATTCTTAACTTACCTTTGCCTGGAAGCCAGACAAGGTCAATGGAAACCAGGAGGGAATGATTCGGGCACTTTTGTAAATGTGGTCAATCAACCTTTAACGGCAGTCATGGGCGAGGAATTATCTTGCAAAGGAAGTCTGGTGTGCACTGTAACTGTCCTCGCAACTCCAGTGATGTAAACACGGACCAATTGTTTCCAGTCCACATTTGGTGTGGACTTTGAATGGCCTATTACACCATGTCTTTTTGCATGGACCCCAAAATACACATTCTGTGATAAAGTCTCCCATTTCAATTGCCATTGGGGCACCTTTAAAAAACAACTCTGGTTTTCAGAACTCCACGTTGACCTCAGAAGTGCAACTAATGTGGTGCATTTATAGTATATCCTTTATTCGTCTTGCTACCTACAAACTATATATAAACATTAGAACGCCAACAGCTATAGGAAACCACTGAGCAGTGTGGTTTGTATAGGAATAGGTAGGGGTAAACCGGTACTGGGAAACTCCGCTGACCATGACCTCGATTCTTCTTCTTTGCGATTCTTCGAAGCACGATGGTCAGCTTCTGGACATCGTTGTCTTTCAGCTTGGCCTCGAAGTGTTTGGTAGAATTCGCAGGCAATACCAAGTATTACCTGACAGGGATCGTGACGTGAACGCTTCCACCTTGACCCCCATGACCTCGATGATGAGTTGAGCAATGGACTTGATGTACACCATAATGAAAATAAACATGCAAAAACACGTCTGAGCCACATTTTTATTTGAGGAATCTGCTGATGTGCAAAATACAGATGAAGGCAGTTTTACTCAGTCCAGTTACTGCAAGTCATAACATTCAATTGCCTTTTCCTATATGTGATAACATCCAATTCATAAAATTACAATAAAACATCTATTCAGAAACCCTACTGTAACAAAGTGGTTACAACTGTATTTGGTAAAATGCACTCTAAAAGATTGGAAGCCACTTTTTTAAATCAAACATTAAAGCATCTGTATTTCTAAAACAGTTACGGCCACAATGACAACACAGACCTGCCTTGCTATATCGTACCTAAAGGTAAAAATTAAATGCCTCCTGCAAATTATCAACCACCATTAAATTTCACCCCTTTTCTACGGCTAATATTATTACCATTACTTAAATTTATATTTTATACAATGATGCATATTAAGGCGGATGCACAAGGTAAAACTGTGGCCTATGGAGTTATGCAAAACACAGTGTTTTCAGTCAATGTTTTTTTTATATACTGCACTTAGTAGGGTTCCATATAGTTCGTTGAGATGGAACTGGACTGTTCTGTGCCACCCTCTAAATACTGGCGAAACCGGCACATTTGAGAGCATGTGGGTTTGTGAGCAAGTGTAGTAAGAGCAACTCGTACACGTGTTCCACCACCAAGTGCGTGCATGATAACATCACTTGCTTATAGTTGCTATGTAACAAATCCACCCATGCCAGCTGAATTGAGTGGATGTGGCGCAGAAATATTCCATATTCATCTTGACTGTGAGGTTATAAAGAAATCCCATATAACCCAAAATGTGCCGGACACCATTGGGCTGCATTGGTAAACACGCACATTACAAAATAAACCATTAACACACACACACACGCTTGCCTATAAGGACTCATATAATCTATACAGTACACAGGATACCCTTTTTGCTATATACTTCATAAAAGCCTTACAGCAGCTTGTTTCAGTATAGCAGCTGCAAAATTTTAGTGCAGTATCAACATGAAATTTTCTAGTGAGTCTTAAGTGGCCCATATTGTGTTAAGAAGGAACACACCACCACGAAAGGTACATCATGCACTGAAAACATCCACGTGTTTCCATACACCCTCAAGAACTTATTGCTACATCATCTTTTTATAACATGCCAACAGTCTATGAGAAATATTCTTTGGAAAGAACATAAAATAAAATCCAGTTACCTGTTTTCAAAGCAACAAATATACATATAGCCACAGCTCAGGACCCACAGTGGAACAGAATAAAGAGTGCATTTGTCGTGGTGTTGTCAAGTGATGCTACCAATATATCATATGTGGATAACTCTGTTTAGTTTTAGTTGACCTTTAATTTAAATTACAGAAATGTTAATGTCTCAAAATAACTTTGTAACTTGAAACACAGCATAACACTCTACACCCAGTTCCTAAGCATACCATAATACTGTAGCACATACTTCATTGACATTTTTCATCTGCAGTAAATCGAGTTAAATCAATAAACACTACATTGATTAAAAGCTGCAATGGTGCTTGTCCTCTTTCTCGCTGCTGTGTGCATTTGTGCATGTGTATGTAGGCAGACACATGTCTATGCCTCGTGGTACATGCGTGTGTGCGTGTGCAAACCTGTATGCCTCGTGTGTGTGTGTGTGTGTACACTTGGACATGTGTACTGAACTAAGTGCTGTCTGCGAGGTATGGAATGATCCAACGGGTCCATATTGCCGGGAAGCCCTGACACACACACACAACTGTAGGCTGTGCAGCTGCAGGGACCGCGTGTGTGTGCTTCATGCAGAGTGAGGAACTTGCCTGAAAACTCCGCGCACCGGCCCACGCTCACTACCAGTGTCAAAAAATGGCACTCCACCCTGGGACAAAGGTTTGCAAGCTGTTATTACATTACCGACCCTGGCAGGGCACTTTCTCTCTCTCTCTCTCCCTTAATGGCTCAGGTGAGGATTCAGTCCCTTGTTAAAGGCTTATTGTATAAAGATGCTCGAGTGCAAATCGATCGGGTTTAAGGATTTGTGCTGAACTGCTACTACCTCATTCCACCAAAACAAAAGCAAGCTGAACATTAACACTAGCGTATGTTCGCAGCCCTCTGCTATGGAATACAAATTACACACACTACACATTTTACAGTATATAGTATTTGTTCTAAGACTGCTTAGGCTGTACTGAGTTCTCCATAGTAGCAAACACATACGCAACTGTTAAGTGCTTGAATTATGTGTTGGCTTGGATTATACATTCACTAGTGGCTCCACGAGCCACTATGGTGCAGATATGCCTCCATACTGCAAGAGAGCTTGAGGTGGAGAGTGTGAAATTCCTAGGAGCTGTGTCAAGTCACATTTACGTCCGTCTCGTTTGCGTCCGTCCTGTCTCGGCATTAGCAATGCGCACCGGTCTGCTTGTGCACCTCTTAAAATGCACAATAACATTGATCACGCTAGCATTAATCCTAACCAATTCTAGTCTTTAATTTCTTTTACTTTAAAGTTTAATAAATTTATAGTCAAAAAGCTTTCAATATTGCCATCCTGAAGTGCCATTAACAATTGAGTATTGCAACCTTGTTTTAGGCATTACTTTACAATGACGCACAAGCTGCCTGCTATTTATAAAATACCATGACTTTACCTAACCATTTCTGGCCATCTTTGGGAAAAATACTCTTTACATCTAATTATCGGGTGGGTAAGTAAAAAAAACTGTTGTCAAAGACAGTGCAAATGTTATTAAGGATTCAGGTTCACTTAGCGGCTTCAACGTAGTCTCATAATCGTTAAAGGCTTCGAGCCAATTTACATTAAGCCAATTTAATTTTGAAGATCGTTAACGCAGATTTGGCAGAGCCAAACGCACGTTCAACTATCACGAGGTTTGAGGGTGGTGGGGATGTGCTGGGGAGAGGTTGGAAATGTGTAAAGATGGGATGTGGTGGAGGGGAGGGCATGTCGGGTCGTGTTTGGAAATAAGGCAAGGGAATTTTGGGGTAGGAAGGGCAGGGCAAGCGTTTGGTCCGTCAGGTGCGCCCTGACGGACAAATCTCTTGTCGGATTAAAAACTCAGCTCGGGTCTAAGGCAGGGTTGTGCAGGTCAGTATGTCTCGGAATCGGAGTCCCCAATGTGGTCGTCCGAGTGGCTGTTGCCCACGTGGCCGGGTGGCCCGCCGGCCACGCCGTTCTCCACGATGCAGGCGGCCGCCACGCTGCCGCACAGCGACGGCTGCACAACTTCGCCGTTGGGACCGAGGCCCACGAGCCGAGTGTGCGGCAGCCGCACTCCGGGCCCACGGTCGATTCCTCTTACGCCGCCTGCTGGCACGGCCTTCACCAGCACCGGGGAGGAGTGCAGGGACGAGGCGGAGGGAACGGCGTCGGGGGAGAGCGGCAGCATGGCGCCCAGGATGAGGGACAGGCACTCGGCCACACTCTTGTTTGGGGCACAAGAGAGTGCCGGGGTGTAACCTGCATGAGAGAGAAATAGTAACACCAACGTCACGTCTTGTGTTAGAATACACTTCCAATGGTTGCATACCTGTATAGAAAACCAGCATTGTGCACACCAACTAATGCACAAGGACAACTCGGTAGATGTGCACACAGCTGAAATTATTAAAGAATAAAGATTCTGCCAAACTTGTACAAAATGTACACAATAGACGTAGTGCGAGTGCTCTCGAGTTAACACACGCAATAAAGAACCTCAAAACTTGGATGTTTGCATGCCTCGAACCAAATAGCGCACAAGGGCAGGCAGCTGCACTCTGCCCCTATTGCAAATTAACGTGCAAGTTTACAATAACGGTGAAAAAGTAATGAAAGCTGTCAGAAAGAAATGTACACAGAAACAATATTAAGAGCCCTACCGTTGTGGTCGACGGCCAGGATGCTGGCACCCTTGTTGAGCAACACCTGCACGACTGTTGCCATGCCACTTCTGGCTGCCAGGTGCAAAGGACTAAATGCACACACACACACAGACACATATTAACAGGAGCACTGAGAAAACCTAAAGGAAAATAATTATGAATTGAGGCCGAGCAGGAAATTCAGAATTTTATTTGCAAGAATAATGGAAAAATACACCGTGTTATTATCTCCTGCTGAAAACACTCTTGTCACCGCCATCATTAACAGTGCACTACGATAAAGAAAAAATGCTGTCAAAAACTACCGCGTCGGTCTGTCAATAGCACAATAAACACTTCTGTATGTAATCCACGAGGCATTGAAAAATTAAGTATGTACACATTGTACACAATTTAGGGTTTCACATTGCTTGCTCATGCTGTTGCCGACAGAAGTGCCTCCACTGGGAAAGCTCTAGACTCTAGAGCAATGGATCCTGACTTTACTGGCCCCGCTAACCAGTCAACTCTCAAAACTATTTTGCGGATCACCATGCACCAGGAATACATGGTGTTTCGTAACAAAAACCTCAACATCTCCAAGTTCCACAGACCACTTCCCACAGCCATGTGGAACAGCGGTTTGGGAACCACTGATCTGGAGTCTATTTGGCCTAATCTTTCACACTGGCAATATGTTTTAGCAGATGTGGGAGTACTCACATTTAACCCTGCCACACGCAATCAGCTGATTGACTGTCGTGGACCCATTTATACTGCTGGGTGGACAGAGGCGGTGGTAATTTGAAATACGTGTCTATTGCTTCAACTGCTGTGCAGCAAGATCCTTCTGAAGCGGCAACCTTTGGAAGTACAGTGTTACCCATTCCAACACGGCAGCCTCCCCTGAAGAAATTAATACTTGGAGAAAGAAAGAAATATTATTTTTGGTCAAGCGGAACCATGTGCGTGACTTACGTCTGGAGAGCGGCATTTGTAGCGTTGATGAGGTTGAGGTCGTCGAGCTTATCCAAGATCAGCAAGGCACACGTCTCATGGCTCTGGGTGGACAAATAACAGTGCATCTCAGTGTGCGGCACGCGGAAAGCCTTATTGCTGAGACGTAGGGCAACACAACAAATATGGAAAATTTGACACCCAAGATGGCAGTAGATGATGATGACCGTGATAGCAGCAATTTTGTGTAAGCATTAATCCCGTGTTGGAAATATATGCCGTGCCAACTGGCTGCCCATGTCACACACACAAAGTGTGGTGGAGACTGTGGATGTGTGTGTATGCATCTTGTGCTCGATGTGTGCTCAAGCTTACTCTGCTGCAGGCCAGATGAAGGGCTGTGTTCCGGTTGGCATCCTGCAGCTTGAGATCGGTTTTTGTGCTGTTCACCAGCACCTCTGTTGATGCAGCGTGGTACAAGCAATAATTGTTTGGGAAAATGTCAAGAACAGCTCCCAGGACAAAAAAAAAACCTGCCACGTAAAATTTCATTTGGAGAAAGATTTACAGCAACTTTAAAAAGCAAGGTTGATGTGCTCTAAACAGTAATCAAACATTCTTTGCTACCTCGATTTTTTTTATATTTAACCTCAAAATGCAATTGCACTAATGAGATTTAACCACTGCATTTTTAAGATGTAATCTGCCCCCCTGCACTATAAAGGTGATGACCTTCAAACCGATGCTGGGCCATGGCTAACATGAGTGGCGATTGATATCTGCAGGGATCCTGGAACTCCGCTTCAGCAAAGAGCGCTGACACAGTAACATTACACCACTGTGACTGACAAGACATGGGGGAGTCCTTCATCCATCGGGGCATTGTAAAGACGTATTCCGTGTTTCGAGCTTGTAGGCCTGTGCCTGGCGAACTGACCGACGGCGGTGGCCTGCCCGTTCTCGCACGCCATCATCAGAGGGCTCTTCCCGGCCATGTCGGTGATGTTGAGAAGCGCGTTGTGGCTGAGCAAGAGCTGGAGGCACTCGACGTGGTCCGTGAAGGCGGCGGCGTGCAGCGGCATCCTGCTCGCAGGGCGCACCACGCCGAGAGCGGCAAAAACACTTTCAGCAAAAGCGCCCGCCCAGCTGTGTTCATTTACATGTAAATGAAGCGTTAGGAGATCAGTTGCAGCGTCTATCCCTGGTTAAACGAGCATTCAGAGGGGCTTATTTTCCCTGACGGCTGAGTCGTCATTAACACTTCTTACTTACACCACACCTCCCGTGTGTACTATATCGAGATGCCCTGCGGCAGTCTAGTCAAGGAGGACCGCCGGTGGCAGCTATCAGTGCCGCACATGGTGAACCAAGCACCGGCCTGCAAGTGGTCATTAGTCTGCCAGTTGGAGGTGAGGTTGCTAAGAGGCTTTTGCCGATTCATGACTAATTTATGTTGAGTCGGCATTTTAATTTCCATACTCCTATGGTGGAGAGCGTACTCTTTTCATAGGATAACCCGTGTTGACTTCACAAAAAGCGGTACTCATTTTATCCACCTCATAATATTACAACGATGAGTCAAATACTCTCTAATAAAACCACCTAGCAAGATGAACACTATACAGGGATACACGTTTATACAGTATGTCATAGAAGAGCTTACCTGCTACATGTGAACTTAAAAAGCAGTTGAGAATATCCCCATGTGAAATATTCAAAGACTTCAACTCATGTTTCGACCAACTATTAAAAAATTGCGTATATTCAACAGCCATGGTGGAGTAAAACATGACAATGCCAGCCGCATAACTTTGTGATGGATAGGAAGGGGAAGGCATATTGCTTGCACGTAAATCCCACACGGCTAAACCTAATCAGATGTCCCATCAACACCTACCTTCCCTTGGCATCAGGGCAGTTGATAATCTTGGCACCAAAAGTATCGATTAACATTTCGGCACAGCTTTCATTGTCATTTAACCTGCGACGAAATGAAAAAGACAAAACTGTTTTTTTAAATGCATCTCTTTACAAGTGCCACCCCTATGCAAATTTCGCATATCCAATGCTTCATGCTAAACCCTGTGTATAACAGATATGTGATGCACACTGTAACTTCCCAAAAGACTTGTTAATTTATGAAGAAATATTGATGCAGCTGTGGCTGTTATGGTTTGTAGAAACCCATTTGTTTTAATTGCAACCTTTCATAACACACGATGTGCATTAACATTAACAAAATCTTGGAGAGGAGAGAATTAATATAGAAAAAGTCGTCAAAAATAGCACAGCCAAGGAGTCCTCGTCAGTCGTTAGTTAATCTGGTGTGGCTATCATCCCATTTTCCTAACGGTCGACACAACTGCACATAGCTCTGCAGCACATAGTGCTCTAAACCCCACATGCCCTTCATGCTGCTCTCTAAATAAGATTACGTTCCGTACTTTAATACAAATATAAAAATAACCTGATAAAAAAAATATTTCCTAGCCCTCGGCGTATTAATATCATGGTTGCGAGCAGTTTATCAGTTATAAGCACATCTTGGAAGGGGAGTACAGTACTCACACAGCACAGTGCAGCGGTGAGAAGGCATTCCCCTCTTGCTTCTGGAATACATCCAGCTCGAGCAGTAGCTCCACGCAGCCGTCGTGACCTGAGCATTCCACAGCAGCCACACAACATATGCGTCACCAAATGCGGAAACACTATCTTAAACGGACAGACACTTTGCGTGTTCAATGTCTGTTAAGGAGGAAAATGATGGAAGAACAACCCACAATTAAGGTTTTGACTGACACTGTTTTATTAAACTATTTAACAAATGAGACTCTTCATCTTCTGGAATTTGGACAAGAAGAATTCGCATTACCATGCATATATCACCATTTTAGCCATTGTACCACTGTTACCCGTGACCACAGAGACTTAAGATTCCCCATCGCCACACAAACTTAAGGGGAAGTGCTACAAGTGAGCACTTAAAGGTCACCATAACAAATTATGGGGATGAAATGATGAGCATTGTGCCTGGCCGCCTTCCGTCTGCCCAGTGCTGCTGTTTTATCACATGGGGTGCAAATATTTTTTTGAAGGCTGACCCAACGAGCAGGAAGCTCAGGACACATTTAGACAGCACAGTGCTGCTGGTGTTATCCAGAGGCGGAAACTGAAGCCAGGTCGCTGGGTCAAAGACAAAGATCCCCCGTATAGCCTTAACAGACTGTAGAGGCAAGTCCCGTTAGCGAGCACCTATGAATGTCGACACGGCACATAAGAAGGTCGGTGACCAGCACCACGCCCGGCCGCCTTTGTCTCCCAAGTGGCAATGTTTACACACCGTACTAGGTACTCGTTTGAGGCTAAATCGACCTAGGGGAGGCCCAGGACCGGTTCAGAAAACCGCCACTGGTTTTGGCTGTGAGCGGGATTCAAACACGGGTCATCGCCAGGTTTGCAGCCCAGCGCGCTAACCACCGAGCTACCGCCCCCACACACACCCAATCCGTGCAGAGCGCATGGGGCCCCACCGTTGTAACACGCCCAGTGGAGCGGCGTGTAGCCGTTACGGTCGGTGAGCGGGATGGGTGTGCCGCTCGCCATGGCGGCCTGCACGAGCGCGGACAGGATACCCATGTGACCGCAGGCGGCGGCCATGTGCAGCGGGGCCCGGCCTCGGCGCTCGCGCAACGACACGTCCACACCGCGCTGCAGCAGCAGCTCCACGCACTCCTCGTGGCCGGTCGCAGCCTGGGAAACACGCGCCGCCACACACGGCACACGAGTCGGTGAACACACGTCGTCATTGTAAAGCTGCCGCGATGATCTCGTCGATTAATCCATCCATCCATTTTCTAAACTGCTTGTCCTGGTGAGGGTCGCGGTGGCAGCAGTCCAAGGAGAGTGGACCAGACATCCCTTTCCTCAGCGACAGATTCCAGCTCTTCCTGGGGGATTCCCAGACGTTCCCAGGCAAGCCGAAGGATATAATCCCTCCAGCGTGTCCTGGGTCGGCCTCTAGGTCTCCGCCCAGTGGGCCGTGCTTGGTAGACTTCCCAGGGCTTTCCAAGCCCTAATGAAGCTGAGTGCAAGTCTCAGCGAAACGTCGGTACCATCTTTGAAGGTAATAGCTGTGTGTGGTCGCTCGTTATCTCCAACATAACGACGGGTGCACTACACTTACACACTTTTTCACGTGACCTAAACTCATAAACAGAGCTTCACTATGGATAACATTGGTCATGAAGCCCTTCGAGTTAATTGTATTATGACTTTACTACTTTAGCCAAAGCAGGCTGACGTAAAAAAACATGTAGATAGAAATGCTGGAAACTTGCGGGAAAAGATTACAGTGCGACGATCGCGTGTTATTTTAAAACAGGCGGCTCCTCACCGCTCTGTGTAGTGCGGTGCACCCTTTGTTGTCCTTGGCATCAATGCTGGCTCCTTTGCTCAACAAAAGAGCAGCGCAGTCAGTGTGGCCGTTCCCGACCGCCAGCATCACAGGCGTCCTGTGAACGCAAGAGCCATTCAACACAAACAGCGATGAGCCCAACCTTGAATTGCACCGCCGCTTCGTGTCGCAGCACGAGGGCCGAAGGGCGGGTGACGCGCAGCGGTACGTACTGCTCGTTGGAGTCGCTCGCGTCCACCGCCTCGTTCGAGTCTGCGTTCTCTACCAGCAGGCGCAGGCACTCCACGTGTCCGTTGGTGGCTGCGCAAAAAACAAGGGGAATTCCGCAAACACTGATAAACGAACAAGACTCCGAAAGGAGCAGGGTGCTGCCTCTTGTCCTCAGTTTCAGGCCCGATCTGACGGGGTAAAAACATCCGGCGCACAGGGCAGCGCTAATTGCCGGTTGCAGATCGTCATTAAAAAGCCAGTGCGGGTGCACCCCACTAGCCAAAAATGAAAAAAAAAACAACCCTTACAAACCTTACCTGTTCATTTTCAAACTTATATAACCGGCTTAGACCACTGCTCCCCCTTTATCTCTCCCTCCTTCCCCAGCTCCATATCCCCCCCCACCTTCCCTCAACCACACACAGGCCTGTGTGGCCCCACCAATATATTTACCCACCGGCGGTCACCAAGGATACCTGCGGAGTGGAGAGCAGTCCGGCGGTCGGGCCCCTCCTTGAGCAGAACAGACGCCCCGTGCTGGATGAGCACACGCACGCAGTCGGTGTGTCCGCGCAGCGCAGCGAGGCCCAGCGGGGTGTAGCCGCTCCCTTCCCGCACGTCTAGGTCGACCAGCGAGCGGATGAGCACCTCCAGTGCGCCGTGGTGTCCGTGGTACGCCTGAGAATAAAAATGGTGCGAGTTTCGGCGCGCGAGCATAAATCGTACGAGGCCGCAAACAAAAGCGACCTGATGCGTGCCTTGAACGCGCGTAAAAAACGATCGGGAGAATGAACCAGAAAATAGGAATGCCATCCATCCATCCATTTTCTGAAACCGCTTAATCCCGTACACAGTCGCGGTGAGCGATATTCCAAAAGTAACTTCACTGAAGCTCAACTAGAATTATGACGGAGTAAAATTAAAAACTTCTCGACTTTCAACTGTGTTTTATCTGGAGTGATGGGGGAAGGGATGGTCCAGCTAAAACAAAAAACACGGATAATGTAAGAGATGTAAAAGAGGCAATACACTGCATATGTTGTTAACCTACGTAAATGTGGGTCAAGGTATAGTATGTGTCATATGCTTTTAGTCTGTTTTTATTTTATTGTAAACGGTCATCGAGTCACAGGTTAGGAGCAGCTATTCGGAAAAGCTAATTTTTCTCTCTTTCTTCTTTCACCCATGGGTAATCGAGAGATGACTATCTTACATTGTGCATGGCCTTGAAAAAAAACTCTATATACATACATTATTTAAACAATGCACCCAAATTATTATTATTTTTTTAAGTGTGCAGGAGACGCCCCCCACCCCTGTACTGTTGAACAGTGACATCAAACAGAATGAAGGTACTCTGACACTTACAGCCAGATGCAGTGGGCTGATGGGGTGTCCACCCTTGCCATCGCTCTGGAAGGCTCCAGGCTGCTCCAGCAGCTGTACAACAAATGCAAACCATTCGGCCACTTAGCCCACCACTCAACATTGCGTTTGCACTCAAGATTTGCAAGAGCAGAACGCCGACGGAACAGACGCTAATCTGATCTCTTACGCAATGTTCGACGTCGCACGGCAATGTACAGGTCTCATAAAACATCACTGGAATAAAAAGTATTCACATAAACGCACTGTGTATGCAATTGATCTAAATTTAACATGTTGCCAAAGATATGTCGATACAAGAAACCAACTGAGAATGAATACTGTTTTTTTTACAGCATGTGCGCGGTGTATTTGTATGACTGCGATTTGGCCAGTTACTTACAACGTAAAGTGGTGCTTCATTGGCAATCTGGTAGAGAAAGAACACGGATAATTGTTTTATACACGAGAAAGGTTCTCTGTAATATATAAAGTAAAATAATAATGTTTCCTACAAAACACTGTGCGCTCATGCAGACACTTATGCAAACGTTTGCATTTGAATGCTTCTGTGTATGTAAAATTCGGCAAAGACACACAAAAATGTCTGCTGGTTTACATGTAGACATGTGCCTGTCAATGCAAATGAAATGGTGAAGTTACACTTTGCCAACCGCACCCGAGCAAGTGAGATTTAACCTCTGTAAAGATTAATCGCTAACATTCCAATAAAAGGCAAGTATGATTAGCAGAGCAAAAAAGCACAGCCGGTAGTTAAAGAAAAAAACACTCTTCTTCTGAGTGCGTAAATATAAATGCTTTTTTTAATATACGTTTGGATAGCTGGCATTAGACAAAATATGGTTAACAACTAGGCAGTTCAAGAATGCGCTGGACACAGGAGTGCAGGTTGTTGACAGGCAGATAGGCAGATACTGGAAGTGCATCATTCACATCTTAATAATTTGTCACTTTTATCAAGATGTTTTAAATTTTAATAAACCGGAATCCCCATTAGTTCCACTGGAACTGCTGCCACAAATTAACAAAAAGTCTTGACGAAAAGCAAGCAGTCGTTAAAGAACAGAATAAGCCCTATCTAAAACACCTAACAGCAGAATTTGGCGGTCAGGTGTCGACTGCGCAACAATTATGCAATCACAGAAAAAATGTAGCAAAGGTGCACCAGAGGTCGGGACAGCATCAATAGCAATGGTCGTGGTGACCCCTTGACTTGTGTCAAAAGGAGTGCGGAAGGTGGTGGGCATGCCACGTGGGGCGTACCAGCTCGAGACACACGCGGTGGCCGTACGCAGCGGCGTAGTGGACGGGCGTGTAACCCTGCTTGTCCTGGATTCCCGGGTCGGCATCCTTTCTCAAAAGGTGCTCCAGACACCTGGTACAAATAAACACAGGCACGGTTGCTCAGCTACCAGGGCTCATGCCACCGTCCTACGCCCACGAATTAACATCTGTGCTGAGTGCAGCGTTTCATGTAGTGTGTACATGTACAGCCCATTCGCCAATCCACTGCTGGATGAGGGCTTCCCCATGCTGTATGGGTCGTGGGAGTTACTTGACCATTCTTCGCCATGCTTGTCAATGTGGGAAGCATAGACATTCAGAGGCATAAACAACAGTACAACAATGCACTGTTTTGCACTGCCCTCTGCTGCCCACCACGTAGCTGATAGTGCAGCCAACGATGATGCATGGTGGTTACCCATCCAAGCACTACCAAGGATCATCCCTGCCAAGCTTCCGAAATCTTACGTGTGACTGTCATAAACTGAAAGACGCCCATCAATATCAGAAATAAAAGTGTTTATGGATTATGTGGTGTGCGACCAATAAGAATGCGAGTGAAGAACATGCTGGTGCGAGCATTTAGCTACAGTGGTGAGCACACACAGTTGAGCTGATGCAAGGAGACATTCATTCCAAATAGCTAGTTTTGGTTAAAAAAGAGCTCAATGGAGCAAGACTTTTAGTTTAGAAAACAGACATACAATATAACTGATATTGGCCAAAAAACCCAATGCTGAAAAGCTCCCTGAAAATCACTCAACTGGAATTACACAGAGCAACATCGCTCACTGCTATGAAAGACTAGGCAGGGCCCTCCTGAAAAAGAGTCTCAGTGAGGTTTTGCTGGGAAAACAAGCATAGTAATAACAGCCGCCACAGAAGATTGTAGACATTAAATTGTACACTGAGAATATTGCGCTTGAAGTGTCCACTTACAATGCAACCCTGTTCTCTTTTTTCAGTGCCCTTAGCAGCAGTTTTGTGTTGCCGTTCACGGTCTTAGACAACAGCCAATATGAATGCTTGCAAAACACCACTGACACTTAATGCTCCACAGCAATTAGACTGTCAATGATTCATTTCCGTTAATGTTACTAAAGACATTTCTGTCAACAGTAAATATTAAATCAAGGTCTCAGGTGCCAACGTGATGTGTGATTTCACAAAGGACTTCATTGTATTTTTTTCATGACAGTTCCAGCATATGACCTGCTGTAAATATTGCATGATTTGTTTTGTTTTCACTTATAACAAAGTGCACGTGGGTTCTAATGTAATGTTAAAGATGGCCAATGAAAAACCTTAAATTTTGCTTAGTCATGAAAGAACACTTAGAGATTTCAGACTGACGACATTATCTGATTTCCTTTCAGATGGGATATTTAGTAAGATTAATATTCTGAGGGACAGGTTAAACATTTTGAAAACCTTCCATTACATTCAACAACAAAAAAAATATTCTACGGTTCTAAAAGCTTTACATTAAAATGACATGTTAAACAGCCGTCCTCATCCTCATGGGGCAACCTTCTCTATTCGCACAACCCACTGGCGGCACGACGGCAGAACCAAAAGTGCTGCCGAAACCGTGACTCAATGGGGGGCCGATGTTCGGAAGGTTTGTGGGAGCGTGGGCTGGGTCGTGACTGAACCCGTGATCTCACCTTCCATCGCCGTCTGACGCGGCTGCGTAGTGCAGCGGCGTGCAGCGGCGCTCGTCCTGCTCGTTGAGGCGTGCGCCCGAAGCGACCAGCGTCACCACACACTGCACGTTGCAGTTGGCCGCTGCGTAGTGGAGCGCTGTCCTGCAACCAGCAAACACGTGTTGTGCATCAGAGCTGCTGCTGCTGCAAACGTTCTTGTGTCTCTCTCTACCTTTCTGTGCTGCGAAGAAAGGCCACTGCCCCAATTGGTACCTATTATACAGTTTTGCTTTAAAGGTTCTGTTATTGAAAAATGTGTGAAGTTTTATGTTATTTGCGCGTGTACACCACTGCCAATTCAGTATCACCAAATTATTTGTGTATAGGTCAGACTTAATAATCAGTCTCTTAAAGCCATGTATGAGCAAGCAACCCAGCTCAGTTCCACTGCTAGCCACAACTTCACACCAGTGAAAAGTGATGTAATAATAAGTCCCTTCAACCCCCTTCACCAACCCGCACTTTCCAGCATAGTATAGTATTGTCAAAAAACGCCCATGTGGAGGAATTGACCTAGCAGTGAATTGTGTTTTAAAATATTCTTATTCTAAAACTGTGGTCATGTACAGCACGAAAAAGGGGCAACCAGACTGTGCCACTTAAAACAAAATCCACTGCCGCATAGCTGTGATGTAATAACACGCTAACAAGCTCTGGCATACACACACAACTTCAAGCGTACATGTACGGCCACAGACAATAATGCAAGGCTCTGGCTCAGGTAAGCACACACAAATATACAAAGCAACAACCACACGTGGCTGGCATACATGTGTTTACGTACATCATCTGTATGCGGCCAAAACAAATGTGTGCACCCACGTGGAAGGACAGACGCCTAACGCCCGCAAACGCACAACCGCCCACAAGCTCACAAATACCAGCTTCGCTGCTGACAGAAGAGTGCGCCTTGCACACCAGCGGCGTGTGTTAACACACTGCACTTATTCATAGACGTAAAAGCAAATATCCTGTGTATTAGCAGAGTTGTGTGCATTGGGAACTGCAAGTTTATTTTAAAGGTTTAAAAAACATTCCATACAGTACATGAAAAGTCATGTGTTTGAATGCTTCCATGTGTAACTGGAAAGACTGATACACATGTTCTGCACTATAGTACCATACTATGAAACCATTTTGCTTAAACTTGTTATTTCAACAAATCACATTTTCTTGTATTCTTCTGTAGTGTTATGGGAAAAAAACGTAGGTGTAGAGAGGTGGAAATGATACCAGGAACAAAAACACCCTTTTAATAAAAATGTAGTTCATGTCTGGAATAACTGTATAAATACACAAAAACCACATGTGACAAACCACATCACACTGTAAAATTTCTTTCAAAAAGCACTGAAAGGGCAATGTGAAAACTAATCCGTCCAAATGATACTCCCTGGTTAAAACTCCATTGTGGCATAGCTAGCCCTGAGGCGACAGTTTATTTTACTATTACACACCAGAGACAGGTAATGCCACTCTGAAATATAATTTGGTTAATTATTCAAAATGTACTAGTAGTTTGTGTGCTGTATAACCCATTGAGAAACATTTGCATGCAAAGTGACTAAAAGCGAACTCAAATAAATTGACTTGGAGTGTTCACTCACCTCCCAAAGCGATCTTTCTTGTTCATGTCGGCGCCGGTAGACAGCAGCAGGTTCAAGCAATCAACATTGCTGCCAGAATAAGAAGTTCAGTGTCAACACGTGACGGCCAACACGAGTTGCACAGGGCAATTCACACAGCTCACCACCACACTCGTGTGCATTAAGGCCAATACATTTTAATAAAATGAGCCCAACGTTTAAACGAAAAAGCAAGTGTGTTTGGTTTATGGCTCATTCTGTTTATAATATATAATTTAAGACAAGTGACCATGTTCATTTAGCTTTTAGAGAACTACTGTAAGAAAAACTAGTTTTGCGCCCATGTTTATCTAAGAGGCTTAGAGTGGCCATAACGTTGATAGATTGGTACAGTGCAATCAGTGTATGTCTTGGCACTCTATATGTAATTTGTAAAGTCATTAAATGTATTACAAGACATTAATCAAATGTCACTTTAGCAGCAATTGAGGAACCATAGATAGTCCCCACCACAGAAGACACATAATTTTAAAAGTTCACATCATTGGTATGTACCTTTGAAACCCTTTCAACCCAAATCAGACATGTGGAGACCGTGTTCAGGTATGTCTGGTATGACTGGTCAGCTGGGCTCTGCTGTCCAACAGGTCACATGTATCGTGTGCTTGTGAATGTACTAATGATGGGGTGTAACAGAAAAAAATGTTTCAGTTGCATACCCTCCAGAGGCAGCCGCGTGCAGGCACGTCCTTCCAAACTCATCTGGAGTGTCTATCTCGAAGCCTGCAGATAGCACGTGCTCATTACTAAATGAGGACACTATGCTGTACTTTTGTCCTAGTGAACCGGAAACATTCCAAAACAGAGAGCTGGTGTTATTATCTCACAAGGGCAGAGGCTTCGTACCATATCGCATGAACACAAACGCATCGCATTCACACTATGGGGAGAGAGGAGAGGGAAAAAGAATTGTCCAGGCAATAGTGGTTAAAAGCTCGGCAAGGATTAACACACGAGACTACTACAAGTGTTACACATGTAAGACGATAAGTGAATAGGATACTGGGTTTCATTAAAACACATTCATGTGTTACAACAGCTATAAGACCCGCACACACGCCAACTATCATGGCAAAGGTTCATTTTAAAGTAGTAGGGGGTACATGCAATTTAGAACTGCGAGTTCTACAAGGTTTTGATAGCGCTAGCATCAAAGAAACCTACACAAGTCAGGAGTGCAGATGACCTGTTGCCGAGGCTGCGATGATAGGTGCGACAACATACCTGCAGACAGCAGTTTTCGGCAGCAATCGGAGAATCCGCTTAGGGCAGCAAGGTGCAGGGGGAACATGCCATGAATGCCACGCCTGGTAAGGAAACAGGCAGGCAAGTGAAAACCTCAAGTCAATTAACCAGGTTTTGTCTTTTACAAAAGGTCAGAATTTAAGAGACAGTATGTAACGTAAGACAACTTTATCGCAAAGTGTACCAATTTAGTAGCATTTTCATGTAAAAGAAAACACTGGCACATTGGGAAAAAAAGTTAAGTCTACATAGCTAAATCGGTCGGTGGAATAAAGCGTTAGACCATCACATGATGATTTTTAATACTTAGAATGATGACTGTCAGATGATAAGCTGGTGCCTTTGGTCTAGAACAGCCCCAGTGTATGGCATCAGTTTATTCATAAACATACAATGGAAGTGACAATTATCTTCAACTCTACCATCAGTATCAAGTTTACATAGAATAGAAAATCAGCTAGCTGTGTGCCATGTTCTTGGCATCTGCTCTGCTCAGGAAAGTGTCCCACTTGTAAGTGTAAACACATACGGAAAAGCTGACAACACTGTCTCATCATTGCTCAATAGAAAGTAAATTAGATATATGAAGGAAACCTGAGAACTCACTTGGCAGTGTCGGCTCCATTGGTGATGAGTGTGTTAATCAGCAGCTCGTGTCCGTATCTGGCGGCGATGTGAAGCGGGGTGTTACCATCCCTGTCCTCGCAGTCGATCTCTCCACCTGTGCACCAGGTCAGCATGCGTGCATGTAGACATATGTAGATGGGCCGACCATTTCTCACCCTTGCTCAATCTATAGTAAATTAGGCATGCATATACTATAATTTACCCTAGGGGCAATTTAGTCATTATCACAATTCGGGTTACAGTTTCATCACAGAATATATATTTTTTCTTTCGCTTCAAGGATTTTATTCCCACCACTAGCCTAATAGTAACATCCTAACGATTAATTCAAGTATTAAATGCATGCATCTTGGGCATAAGAATGTAATTTAATGACGAGTTGATGCATCATCAGACGTTTACAGAATATACAGAACGTATTAGTGTCTGCATACCAAACATTACTTTGTACGAATTTGGTGCAAGTGCACGTTATGCTTACGTTTTGAAGGTTTCTTTGTATACAGACTTGTATTGTCTAGCTAAACACACTATATCACTGGCTGCAATGTTTCCATAAACACATGCACGTCCTGTAAATGTCGTGCAGATGCACATCACGGTACGCATTTTACAATCTGCAGCGGTAATCTGCTGATAATAGAAGGTCCCCTAGGCAACTGGTCCAATGAGATCATCTTTAGCTGCTAATGAATGGAATTGACCCTGCTTGTTTGCACCATCTGTATGCCCTGGGAACAATTACAGTGTTTGTCCCAGTTGCTTCAATCGAACACGCCCTTTTACGTCAAGCGTTGGATGTGCTCAGTGACATCTCATGTACAAGGACAGAGGAGGAACACCCAACACGACTATCCCAAAACAGCAGCCCTTACGAGCAACTCGTATCACTTGCACAAGTCGCGAAGGTGCCTGATCGTTAACACCTAGGCAACCATACTGCAGCCTAGCGAGACAAGATTGCAAAACCAGCCTGATAGCTCTAGCTTTGGGGTAACCACAATGACCAGAACTGTTAAGATGAACACCAAAGTAATAAGGCCACCTGCCAATATGAACTGTTCACAAAATACATTGTTTTTCTAAAGGCTACACTTTGTATAAACATGAAATAAAACACAAAGACCACTCACCGTTCTGTATTAGTGTCTGTGATCTTGTAAACCTTCCGTGCACTGCCGTCATGTGTAGAGGGCTCTTTCCATCTTTGCTCTGCATTTCAGAAAGGACATATTGCAGTTGTTATAGCAGATGAAGTTAAACGTGAGAAGATGTTGATGATGACGATGATAAAGCTATGTGATGAAGACATTCTGTCTGACGAAGCAACAAAATATATCGTTTCCATCAATGTCACTTCTGGTAAAGTTTACCAATAACCCATATAATAATAATCTACTTTGGTAACGCGCGCATATTCTCCGAGCGCATTGCGCCCGTTGATTCGGAGGCGCGGAGCCTGGCTCGGTCGGTTTAGTGAGTTGGTGAAGAGGTGACTTTTTAAAAGTTTTTTGAAGGTTGTGGGGGACTGTTTTAGGCGTAATAGATGTGGCAAGCTCGTCCAGGTTGTGGGTGCCGTGACCGAGAATCGGCGTTGGGCAAAGGTTGTGCAGGGGAGGGGTGAGCGGTGAAGGGTGTAAGCACTGAGCGCCAGCTAGGCGACAGGGCTGGGGTGGCATCCGTTTGGTGTTTGACGCGACCGCACGGGATCATCACCTGCACGTTCACGTCGGCGCCGTTGTTTACCAGCAGCTCGAGACAGAGCGCGCCGTGCGTGGAGGCGGCGGCGAAGTGGAGCGGCGTGAAGCCTCGCTCGTTCGCCTGGTTCACGTTGGCGCCGCAGTCGATAAGCTCGTTGACCACCACGTCTTGCCCGTTGTAGCAAGCCACGTGCAGTGCCGTGTTCCCAAACGAGTTCGGATCGTCAATCTGGGATTAGACGGGCGGGCGGCGAGCAGGGGAGGAGAGGATGCGAGATACAAACACGATCAAGTGAGGATATTTGTGCTTTGTAGGCTGTGCACGCTGGGTCATTGTGAATTCCGCATTATGACAACGACGCTAACAAAAGCAACGACACATTGTTGTTTATCTAAAAAGTACAATTTAACATTTCAAACCAGTTTCATAAAAGCAACGTTTATTTAAAAAAAAAAATCCGCATCACTAAATAAAGCAGTGACCAACATTAGACGAGCGGCTTGCATAAACTTGAAACATTACAAAGTCGTCTGGAGGGGCGAGTGTGACAGGGGAGGGATCCGAGGGGGGTGATGGGGGGGAGGGGCTTCAGCTCACGTCCACGCCCAGGTCCAGCAGCAGCTTCACAACGCCAATCTGTCCGCTGGATGAGGCGGCGTGCAGCGGCGAGTAGCCCTTCTTGTCCTTGCAGCGCACCTCCGCACCGTGAGCCACCAGCACCTTCACCACCTCCGTGTGGCCTGACGCACGAGCGCACGCACGAGGTTAGAAAGACACGCGGGGGCCGCCGCGAGCGTGCACGGCGGCCGTTCGCTACGGTGCTGAAGCTACGTCACAGCGGCCTCCGCAAGAGGCTCGGGGTGGTGTTAGGTGACGCTCGTCCCCGCGTGGCCACGTGCGCGTGTACCGACACTGCTTCTCCGCGACACCGTTCGGTCCCAAGGCTGCATATGCTGATGCACAATAGCTAAATGAAAATGTCACCCCTTCATCAATCCATTGCTGAATGAAGGACTCCGCTAAACTGTGTAGGTCATGGGGGTTGCTTCACAAACCCACACCGTTGTGCCGTGCTTTGCCAAAAATCTGACTGTCAATTGAAAAAAAAAATCCATGACAGGGGTTTTTGTAAGGATGGGGCTGAATAACCTTCAAGAGTTTAACATTCATCGGCTGGATTTTGAAACGCTGCCACGTTAGCAGAGAATAATGGATTCGTTTGACAGAAGGTCTACAAGTCATGTTTGCGTAGGAGTTGAAGTGCAGTTCTCACCCATGTAGGCTGCCCAGTGGATGGCACGACGGTCCTTCTTGTCAAAGGCATTGATGTTTGCGCCTTTCGCCACCAGGAAGTTTACCATCTGCAAGGAATGTGACACACAAAGCTAGTTCGGTGACTTCTGTAGTGCAGCAGAGAGTGCACAATATTAGTGTTGCTACAACCGATGTGATTACACTTCAATATCCCTGATGTTTTGCATAAAGTTGTCGATCTTCTATATTTTTGCACGTTTATTTGATACATTAGCCTAAATATAAACCTTGAAATAGAATCCACAGTTTCAGTGAATTGAATAAAGTATTCAAATTTACTAATATATGCAAATATCTTACGCATCAATAAAGTTATGTGTCTGCTCAGGAGCATATGGATTGTTGCTCATTTTCAATTACAGCGCACAGCCAGTGACTGAGACTCGACAATGACAGGGCTCAGTCCCTCCCTATGATGATCACCACGGTTGACTTCCAACAAAGTGGCATTCCATAGAGCTCTGCTCACTGTGGGCTTTGTACATGCAATCATTGAATTATCTACCACTCGTAACACAAGCAGTATTCGTTCGCCTCAAAGCGGGAGAGCGGCTCAGGGGCGCAAGGAATCAGAGAGAGGAGTCGGGAGCGGAAGCCAGCCACGCAGTAAGCCGGTGCCAAAAATCCAACGTAAATGTGGCTTTAGGCCCATGAAGGCAGCGCGTGTCCAGGGCAGCTGAAGGCGGCAGGGTGGCGCAGTAATGACATCTGCGCCTCACAGAAAGAATGGTCTTGCCCGAGCAGGTTCGATCCCCGCCTTGGGCGCCTTTCTGTGTGGAGTTTGTGTGTTCTCCCTCTGTTCTGCGTGGGTTTCCTCCGGGCTCTCCGGTTTCCTCCCACAACTTAAAAAAATACTCATTAATTAATTGACCGATAACATCCTAATATATATAGGAAGCAGTGTGTGGCAATATGGCACCGGCAAACCGCCTGGCTGCCACCTCCACCTCTCTGCGCTTTCCTCGCACCTCTGAGTCGTTCTCTTGTCGAATGAGTACCTTCGGCAGTGAATTAATATGTGCGCGTTATAAATGTAAAATTATTATTATCACACCTCGGAGTGGCCATTGAAGGCGGCG
Source organism: Geotria australis (assembly GCA_036362915.1). Lineage (NCBI taxonomy): Eukaryota > Metazoa > Chordata > Hyperoartia > Petromyzontiformes > Geotriidae > Geotria > Geotria australis. The sequence continues at coordinate 11,040,906 of JAZEWU010000005.1, read as the reverse complement.
TGGTGGAGAGCGGTGCGCCCAGCGCGGTCCGATACGTTGGAGCTGCTCAGCAAAGGCATGATCGCCTCGGCACACTTTACAGCGCGGTTGGCGGCCGCCACATGCAGGGGAGTCTGCCAGTTCTTGTCGCGGGCGTTCACGTCCGCCGAGTGCTTCAGCAGCGTCTGCACCGCGGCCTGTGGAGAGCGAGCGAGCGTGCGGGTGAGCGCGCATCGCGTCCGCATAGCGGCGGGAGCTTTGACGATACGAACGCCATAGTGCGTTCAGTTTTGTTATCTGTTCGCTTTGTAGCCGCTTTGTAGCCGCTGTGCGGTGTCTAAATGATGCATGGTTTCCACTGTGTTGTTATTTGCACAATTTGCGGGCGAATTACCAATTCTGGATTTATGTATCATGTAAATGCAGTAGGACGTGGGCCATCCCGGGGAAACGTTTAGAACAAACAAAAATGTGACACGCTCAAATTGGTCGTGTGCATCTTTGAAACATATAACTGCATGCATCACAACACACCCCTTGCAATAAATAAATAAATACATAAATCCTTCAAGGTGTTTATTTTGCATGAATAGCAAGCCTTGTTCCTCCAAGGCCAGTTACATAGCCTTCAAAATATTTCCACCGATGTGTGAAGCCAACCAATTCTTCAAGCAGAGATTTTTTTCTTGAAAAAAAGACTTAAATTATTCAAATGACACATTACATAAAAAGAAATCCTCGATTCAGCAGGATATAGCTCTCCTGTTACCTCACTGCGAGAAGCACACGCACGGTGCAGCGGCGTCAGCCATTTATTGTCCTTCGAGTTGACTCGAGCTCCTGTCAACGCAACAACGAAGCTTAATCACCTTCAAACGCTTGAAAAACCAGCACAAGCAGGCGCCACCTCCACAACCAACACATTCCAAAAAGCAAACAAACCACCTTCTCATACATGCACCACCACCATGACCACCCAGCAGCTATAACCAAACCACTTTCAGATGTGTACAATGCAACCCACACTGCTGAACAGTACTATCAGATAAAAAAAAACCCCAATGCAACCTAAACCACAAAAACAAACTCAAGGTAGGTTGAAAAGAAACGCATTGTTCATTTACGCTCTCAGTTGTCCGTTTGCTGGCAGGGGCGATGGGAGGTGTTGGAACAAGCGAGGGTGGGCGATGCGGGCACGTGGCGCGGGTGCGACGGAGTGAGTAGGATGCTGTTATCAGCAGTGCGCGCGCCGGGGAGCACTCACCTGACAGCACAAGCAGCTCAATGATCTCCGCTTCCCCCAGATATGCGGCCGCGTGCAGCGGTGTTCTCTTCTCATCGTCCTGACGAAACGACACACACGGGCTCTTGCAACACGTGCTTTGAATCGACGCCAGGGTGCCGCAATAAGCGCGCGCCAACCCAGGGATGGGTTATCTTTGAACCGTTAAGCGACGTGCAACTATTAAATATGTAGCTACATCCAAGAGAGATTTTAAAAAAGTCAGGTTAATAACTTCACGTAATAATTATTTTCCAAATGCATGCTGCATAGCAGACTAACAAAGAGTCTACAACTGCTAATATAATCCAGACATGATCAAACAATTTAATGCATTACATTTAAAAACAGATTTTAAGGAATTGTATTGCTTATCAATTAGGATTCATTTACTAAAACTCAGGATAATATAACAAAAATCTAAAAAAATTATGCAATGAATTGTCAACACAAAAGTGTGCTCATACATTTATATACAATGGAAGAAATGTTATACTCCTCGCTTGCAGGCTTTCTGCCATTAAATAAAAAAAAAATCCTTGTCGAGCCCCATTTTCATCACTGGTCTGGAACCCATGAAGCTGCTGGAAAATGCAATATCCATAATTCCACAGCAGAATGGTGACTCATGTAGCCAGAGAAAACACCAGTGTCTTTACAAGCGGCTCGTTACACTGTCAATGGAACCCATGCTCTTTCTTTTTTAATTCGGGTCTGTGTTAGGCAGTGTCGGCTGTCGGCACAATGTGTTACAAATGCTGTCACGGCCTTGACTACGGCTTTCACGGTCAGTGTCATGGCCCTTACCACGGCATTCACCTCTTCTTTCTTGTAGATGAGTGAGCGCACCTCATCTGGGTCTCCGTTAAATATCGCTTGGATCAGAGGAGCCTGGGAACATAGCAACCACAGCCAAAGGCTTTCACAACCAGGAGCTGCACCACATGCTTGCACGCGTGCCAACTAAGATTCTTCACAATACAAGCACAGCACGCCTTGTCTTTCTTTACAGAAAAGGCAACAACTAACACCATATGATGGTTCACCAAGTTTTACCACTATTAACACTTTGGCAACATATCAAAGGGAACTGTCACATAAAGATTTTCTCTTACTAGTGTACAGTACCATCATGAATCATTAGGGTAAATAAATGGGATTACTGTAATTATTGTTTAACTACACAAAACTTGACAAAGCTATTTCAATTTGTTATCTTGTAAAATAGTTTTCACCATTTAGGAATATTTCATTTAGGCCTTGGTTTGTAAGAGCAGGGATATATGCATCAATTTCCTGTGAGTGAAACACCCTTTTCATCATATACAAATGCTAGGCTTAATGATATTTTAAATTAATGAGCACATCGCAATAACAGATGATTGCCGATGGTCGAGACTGAAGATGGAATGGCAGCCGAAGGAAATATGACGGAGCGGATGGATGACTGCCACAGAAAATAGTAATGCGATCAGCTCGTGTGCAGAAGTGGGATGGATGGTTATATCACACGACTGTGAGGGTGATAACAAGCAGAGGGCCTTCATGCAGCAGTGGATAAAAGGAATCTCAACAATAAGAAGTAACAGGCACTAGCATTTACAATAAGAAAGTCATAAAACACTGATTTAGGTTTTCATGGCTTGAGGTTTTCACGGCTCAATACGGCTATCCAGAAAGAACATCTATGGAAAGCAATTCTCAGTCGTAAAACAATTCACAGAAGTAGGTATTTAGTTTGTTGGGGATAATATCAGATTTTCACTCATCCCTACAGTGCAACTCACGTCGCCACACTGAATTCTACGTAAATGGATGGACGGTTCTAGTGCACATTGATTATGTAGTAAAAACGTATATAGTGCCATATTGGCTCATACTATCCTGCCTGATACAGTTTCTTTACAATAAAACAGCGCACTAAATGATATTAAAGCAGAAAATTGCTTTTTATATAATCATAATATTTTAAAGCATTTATACAGTTGCGCGACAAAAGAAACAAAGGAACTAGCTAGCACATTGCAATTGTAATCCGACACAGATGCACACAGTACATAGCCGGTGGTAACTTGTTACCACTAGCTCAATTTCAGCAGTAATGTTCCAATCACACATTAAATGTTAAAGCGTACAGTACGTTTTAAGCTACAGCACCATGGAGACAACACATGGGTTTTTTTGTTTGTTTTGCCCACCATGCAGGGTGCCGAAGGATGCCGTCGTCTGCCGGTATCTCTCCTGGGAAGCGTGAAAACCTGCACTGGCACATCACCCTCCTCCTCCAAGACCACCACGCACACGCGCTTCATGTCCATGAGACGACGACGGCCTTTCACCAGCCTCGAAATGCGGCCAAATATCCTCAAAGCAGGGCCGACACGCGGATGATGGCTTCACACAGACGAAAGGGGCATTTCCCCTACACTCATCGCGAAGGTCCTGTCTGTCACGGAGAGCCCCCGCTCCTGTCCACACCCAACTCTTTTCCTCCTCCTCCGCGTCACCTCTTCCTTAAAATAGCCTTGCCTCGTGGCTGAATGGTGGATGCTGGAAGGCCTGCGCCGGTAGTTTGCCTCTAACCATCGTGGAAACGCCGGTAGCGTCGGAAGACGGGAACACAGGCCAAAAGGCAGGCTTGCCCCTTCGGTAGGAGCAGAGGTAGCACAGCGCGTCCAGAAGCAAGAATGCGGGCAGCGTCGATAGCGACGTTACTGTTAAAATTGCTCCCAGCGCAGACCACAGACTGGCGTACACGTGGGCTGCTGAAAGGAATGCAAACTATTTTTAACGTACAGTCCGCAGAACATCCGTGCGAGCATAATGGCTTAGCCTCTTAAGTGCCGGTTTTCCACTCCCGTACAGTCCTGCGAGAACATTTTCTTTGTCCGCAAATAGAAAGCGCTTTAACGCGGTCCAAACGGTTTATCCGCAAGCTAACGTCTTCCGTCTGCGATCCAGCCCGACGTTTGTAGCAACGCGCCGGGCGTGTCTTTTTTTTACGAGTCACGACCTTTTCTTTCAAATAGAGAAAAACTCTGCTGCATTCCCTCCTTCGCTCACCGAGTCAAGTCCGCCAGGATAACGGGACGCGCTTGGGAGTGTCCAGTGTCCGCCTGGCTGTAACGAATGCCACCAAGTCTGAATGAAGCACGACCGGGTGCAAAAAAAACCATGGCTACCGACCCGACCCCGACATGGCTTTCATTGCCACCGGCAAAAGCGGACTACTTCACGACGCACAGATGCATACCAATGGGGCTCTACGACCGGGAGGTCGGGCTAACTGCCCTGCTGCACGGCCCCCCAGAAAACGCACATCCTGTGTGCCGTAAATCAACATGAGGTTTCCCCTGGGTGTGGTCTTGGCGTCACCACTGGGAAACGAGCATATAGCAGCCCCACAGTACATATGCAGAGGCCCTCTATTACTCAGTGCCGCAACCACACAGCTGGCAGCCCCCGAACCGGCTGCCTAGCAACCTTCACGCATTTTTTTTTAAATATACAAAGCGGGCTTTGCTCTACTGTATAACCAGGTTAAATGGGAATGTCAAATTATACGCACAAAATAGTTTGCGCATGAGGTGAAAGGGGGGGAAGATCCGCAAGACTTTCCTGAAGGAAGCAAAACAAACTGGAAGTTAAATTAATTGAGAAGGGTGTAGCCGGGAAGGGTAAAGCACTCGTCGTTCCTGTCTCAAGAATTATTTGATGAAAAAAAATCTAAAACAAACCACACAGCGGTTTTCGGTGACCAACTAAAGCGACACATAGAATATTAATTGTGCTGGCAGCATACCGTGCCCGTTACAGTGCTTTTTCATCAACAAGCCATTATCCATTTGGCAACAACACTGTAAGCACAGTCATTCACATACAAGCATGTCGCGATTTCCACATGCCTGCCATTTGTCCTGAATTTCAGACAATGTCTGTGTTTTTCTTTTTAAAATTTTAAGCCATTTACTTGATTAATTTTTCAACTAAAAGTAGCGTATGAGGAAAGCTAAATTTGTGATTTTGCACGTACGTGTTTACGAATCCCCCAGGAAGAGCTGGAATCTGTTGCTGAGAAAAGGGATGTCTGGTCCACTCTCCTTGGACTGCTGCCACCGCGACCCTCACCAGGACAAGCGGTTTAGAAAATGGATGGATGGTGTTTATGTAAATATACATTAAGAATACCTCAAAATTTTACAAACTTTTCCATCATTAACCTTTAGTTATGGAGAAAAAAAAATATATATATACGACATTTAACACCTGCAACTAAAATTATTGAATAATATCAACATCACCATTTTTTTTGCAGTTATGCCATAATAGCACACGTAATATATTAATCACCAAAAATGAATCTACATTGAAGATAATCAGATTTGCATACTACCCTAAGCACTATTACATTAATTTCCCAGCAACAATATTGGTAAAAACCCATCAACCAAAAATGTTACGTGACAAACATAACAGAGCTAAAGCACCCCTGTAGGATTATCAGTCGTGCTGTATTACAATCAACCTTAGCCTTGACTTTCAACTGAAATAGGGGCAGAGCCCTCTTCTTGTATGCCAAGCTAAGTAGACAGGAAGCAAGGCGATCTCACTATACATTCGACATGCTGTTCACAAATCCAACTTGACTCAAATAATGCGGCACTTGTAAGCGAGATTTGGCCATCATCCACCCCCCCCAAATAACAGGGGCCGCAAACAGAAGCGCACTGTGCCCATATGCCCCAGGGCCCCACGCATGCTTTAGAGCGAGAGCCACGGGCACGGGGGCGCTCAAGAGAGAACATTAACTGGAAATAAAGAGAGCTCGCCTGAAAAAAAAGAGCCAAAGTGTTGAATGCTTTTAAATCGCTCATTATCACTTACATTCGGTAAAGCAAGCTTAATGGAACAAGCACCAGTTGTTGAATCACAGCGGTTGGCGTGCAGATTTGAAAAGCCGTGCGTGGAACGAACAACATCAAGGTTGTACTTAGGTATGACATTTGTATAGTTCTTCTTCATCCATTACTCTCTCGTCTGTCTTCTTATACAGCTTATTGTTACGAGATGTAAACACAGACTTGTGAAAATATACTTTTCATAAAGGGAAACTCGTGACAATGTGTTTTTCGTGACAAATGCAAGACAGCCCAGTGCCACTATTAGGCTTTCCTATTTCATCATCTAAGCGACATTCTTTGTTTGAGAATGAGACCCAAAACATTTATTGTGAAAACAATGGCATCCAGATTACAACAATGCCCTTCCTTTGCAACTACTATATTTGTTTTGACAGGCAAAAGGTAGTTATGGGAAAGTTTACAATTTGTATGTTTTTTGGCCCAACACCAAACCTCACAAAGGAGCCTTTAACAGTGTTCGATGATGACGTAGGCACAAGACACCTTTTTACGAAACCAGCAGCATCAAAAATCTTTCGTGTAATGCGTGAATTGATTATATCAAAGGCACATGGAGTACTTTAATCTAAAAACGTAAATGGTAGAAATATATATTTGCAGTGGAAATAGTTTTTGTTATGTATCACTTGCACCATAGCATTGTGCTTTGCACTATACCATTCACTTACAAAAAAGGGATTGTACAATATTAATTAAAGCGTATTGGCCTAAGGCATAAAAATAAATGCAGATTAAGAATAATAATCCATTCACAGGAGAAAAAACCATTCCACCTAAGTTCACTGCGTGCAGTGTCTAAAAAAAGTTAACAGTTCTCAAATTAACGTTTTTAGAGTGGTTGACATATGCCACCACAGTACTATACTATACAAACCAAACGGGTGTGATTTTATATTCAAGCGCCGCGCCGACCTCTGGTGGATTTATTTGGTATTACTAACACCACAGGTTGTGTGGCGTACATATCTATTACATTTAAATATCTATTATTTACATAACTTTTAAAATGGTGTATAATTCTCCAATTTCATCTCAATTGTGCTATCGACGTCACATAATGAGACACGTCATTCATGTGGAAATCTTGCTGAGCAGTTCAACTCTTCGTGTTAGAAAACGACTGAAGGAAGCAGATATCATGATCATAGATTTCTCCGAGACCTCTTGGCAAGTGACCTCTGACTGCACAGCAGAGGGCAGCACTTTCCCGCCTGCTCTGCCACTGAGAGCAAAGTTCGTCACATGGCAGTCAAACAATAAGATTACACATCTTTAAAATGATTACATATTTCAATACCTAATCTCATCAAGGATACATGTTCAAAACGTATGTTAACTTTTGACTGTCCAAGCAAAGCTGCAAGACTTATATATGTTGGTTATTTCATTTAAACATAAATACAGGTGATATTCGTACATTATTATACTTTAAACGTCATACTGTAAATATAATTGAATAGGTGTAGTGGCAGCACAGTGGATTTCACATGGTACTATAGAGCTGGTGCCCCCTATGGATCGTAACCGTTTGACGATGGAGGGGTTTGCATGTTCCAATGAAACCCAAAGATAGTTGTCAACTGGAATCTAGCACTCCTGCTAAGGTTTTCCTTGGGGAACATGTCTGGAGGGAGGTTCCAAACAAATAACGATCCGAAGACCCTCCAACTATGGGACGCTGGCATAAGTAAGGGCATCCAGCTGTAAAATTATTCTCTAATACCCTTTTGGGGATAACCGGTCAACCAATCACCCTAGATCCCGGCCGTTTAGACCGGCAACAACTATAGAGCTGATAACTGACCTTAGCTTGCTTCCTGGTCAAGTCTAACACCGGTGGGGAATGATACTTGAACCAATCCCAACACTGCGCCTTACCACACCTGCACTGACCAGCCTGATGAAGCATGGTTAAATAATCCCCACGATCGAGACGGTGTGGGAAGGCCTTCGCTAAAACAAAGGATTGACAAACGGCTGATAGTTACTATTAGTTACTATTACTGGCCTTCATGGCGGCCAGATCTGTGCTGATCGCTATATGGCGATGTACGCCATCTAGTGGGCTGATTGTGACCAATGAGAGGCTCGGTAATGATTGGTGACCTGACGCATGCCTAGCCCTGTTATATATTGTCATTTAAAACGGGTTTACCGACGAATTAAACACGATGTGTTAGACAGTGATTTCACAAGTTTTATGCAGTTGTGCATAAAACTTGTGCTGGAATAGGCTCCAGCTCACCGCGACCCTGTACAGGATTAAGCGGTTTCTGCCAATGGATGGTATTGGCCTATGATATAACCACTGCAGTTCACCACTTTGGGGCGGCACAGTGGCACAGGGAAAAGCTCTGCTGCCTCACAGCAAGAAGGTCCTGAATACGATTCCCGGCTCGGGTACCTTTCTGTGTTGAGTTTGCATGTTCTCCCCGTGTCCACGTAGGTTTTTGCCGGGAACTCCAGTTTTCTGCCACAGTCCAAAGACATGCTGCTGCCTAGGTTAACTGTCCTAACTAAATTGTCCCCGGTGCCCTGAGATATTGTAACTTGCTTAGCCCTCCCTGCTGGACAACTGTTAAAAAAGCGCTACATAGCTCAACGGGTCTTTCCAGCTTATATAAAAACTGAGTGACTAACTGGGAGGCAAATAACTCCCATTTCATCAGACCAAGCAAGTCATGGACGACTATGAATTGACACATTTTTTCGTGAGCAGTGGATGAAGAATGCATACCCGATGTGCATCATTAAAATAGTTTCAAGGGTGTAGCAGTAGCGTTTACTACTACTTATAGAAATGTAGATATAGCAACGGAATGTGGAATGTGAAAAACAGAAGTGTAAATAATTGCCATGGAGCTTCAAGCCAACAGGGTCCAAGTCAAAAACTTATTTTAGTGGTTGGCCACTGTTAGGAATGCTGACATACCAACGGGTGCACTATGCCATGTATATCCAGTTAAACCACTCGTGATTGGCTTTTTAAACCACTACAGGATTGCAATATATGTCATTGTCAAAAACCGCTTAATCCCATACAGGGTTGTGGTGATCTGGAGCCTATCCCGGCAGACACAGGCCGCAAGGCAGGCCTATACCCAGTATAGGACCCCAGTCCATCACAGGGCACCAGGGGCAAGATCATCCACATATTTGGTACTTTAACCACGGGAGACCCGAATGGGCATGGCACTGCTTCATTCAGCAGTGGATTGACAAATGGCCTGTACATGTACCATACGTTTGAAGAAGCCAAACAGTAGTCCAGCTCAACAACAGCCAATGCTTGTGGTCATCACAATAGCCTGCAACGCCTTTGCACCAAATACTGACTCAAGCAAGAATGTGTTGATTCCGTAAATTTACTGCTAATGCTTGCTGGTTTTGGGTGTGTCTGACAATAGACTCGCTTTAAATGTTTAACATAAAAATTAAACCTTCCAACTGTAAATGTTTTACCACTTTCAAAAGACATGGCATTACCGGCTCAAACAAAGAGTATTTTTGTAATTCATTTAATATTTGATAAGCATTGGCTTCGATAAAAGCATATTTTTTATTTAATAATAAGTGTTCATCATAACCTCAAGAGCATTTGCAGCCTGGGTAGATACTGCCACCTGTGCGAGGCAGTGCACAACACCATTAACCTAAGTAAACAATTTAAACACACAAACAAAACATATGACCCTTTTATGACACAGGCAACGCGTATACGGCAGTTTCCTATTTGTACAACCATTACTGTTCACCACGTGGATCTAAATCTCACTGCTAGCCAGTATTTGTCATTTCAAAAGTGAGTGAAAGGGTGTCAGGAGTAATTTCGAGCCCACACATTTTCCATTTCCCCGGGTTTCCTACACGTACATCAGTTTTCTCCATCCACTGCTGGATGAGGCTCCCCGCGCCACGTGAAACATGGAGGTTATATAGCTATACTTCACCACTATGGCCAGTCTGAGTTTTTGAAGGTGGGGAGCACGAGATATAGGAGCACAGTACAATACAATGGATTTCGATTCATTGCCTTCTGTTGCCCATCACGTGTCCTGCAACCAACAACAACCTGCTGTGCATGATGGTCACAAATCCAAGTGGTTTCCCGACATTAAAGATGTTTTAACTCCCTCCAATAAAGTCTTCAGCCTCCCCTGACCAACAACCTAAAACTGTATACAGTATAAATAAACCAAGGCACACGTGACGTCGTGGTGGCTTATGTCTACAGCCCAGCCCTATCATTGGAATCGGGTTTGGTGGATTACACAGATTACTATGTCCTACATGGGATATCCAACCCTGCTGAGCCGCGAGTTGGCCTGTACACGGCAGTACAGCAAGTGGGATAGGAGCCGCCATTCTCAGCAGGTAAATCGCGACCCATCAGTGGGCCGTGTGTGTCGGAGCCCATACCCAAGTGGGCATTGAGGTGCACAAGACTGAGAACACCCGGGATAGAGAACCAGTTTGTGCTGGAAAGTGAGTTGTTGTTGTGTGGGCTCTCACTACACTGGTTTCCAACCATGTGCATCACCATCAAGGGAAGGCAAACATCCCAACACATGGCCCCACTGAAAGAGGTGGGGGGGGGGGAGTCTTGAGAACGATCGAGAGGCTTTCCTGTGTAAATAAAGGCTATTACGAGTACTTGTATCACAGACTCTTTCAGGGGTACAATGTGTGGCAACGGAGGGCCGTGCGGTAAAATCCATTGTTGCGCTGTACAGTACCGCTATGCTCCCATCCATATTACTCCCCGCCTTTACCGAACCGCACTGACGAGCGTGGTGAAGTATGGTCAAACAACCGTCCACGACCCGCACGACGTGACTAGAGCCTCATCAGCGGCATACTGACAAACATCGCCGTACACCTCTATTCTTATCAATAAGACTGCTAATGCACTCGCATTACGGGGCAGAGTTCATCAACAGAGCAACATGAGCCGCCGAGCTCCATCCCCGGCTTCATCACGGCGCGAACTCCAACCCGCCCAGAACCACGACCCACACCGCTCACAGCCACACACGCTGTCGGTGTTTGACAAGGTGGGACGTGGAAACGCGCGTTTCAGTGAGAGAGAGACACACACAAGCAGCTCCGAGCGCCCCCACCCCCCCACACATAACCGACTGCTCCAGGGCCGCACCGCCGTCGCTCACGCCGCTAACCTGATCCTCGAACTGCACGACCATCATGCTCTCTCTGCTGCTCGCCTGAGCCAGCGGTTCCCCCTCCTCCTGTGCCGCGTCTCGTCGTCGCCCCCTCCTCCGCCTCGTCGCCTCCGTCTCCTCCTCCCGCTCGTCGTCTCGGTCGCCTTCGTCTTCACGCCGCCATGTGGGCCCCGCAGCATCGCGCGCGCCCATTGGCCGGCGGGCGCTCACGTGACGCGAAACGATCGCCCTCCTCCAGTGAGACGCGAGTACATTAGCCGAGAGGCGAGGTCGGGACGTGACGCCCGGCAAACGCGTTTCTTGAGCTTCCGAGGCCCGTTCACACCCCACCTTGCCAGCACAGAGGTTTTCGCCTCCGACTCAACAGCAATGTTTTGAAATGGGGGAAAAACTAGGGAAGTGTTTTACAAGGCAGTTTTGGAATTACGTAATGGTGTTGCATCAGACCAAAAAATATTAGTCCATCGGCGGCATTTACATATGGCCAAGGCGTCTGTTGTTTATTTTTGAAACTTGTTTACACAACACTAGTTGTAACTGGATTTTGACAGCGTAAATTTGCTTTGTTCAAATTAAGTCGGGCTTGGTTTTGCCAAGTACCCATTGTCTTTACGCTAATAGCCCATATGCTCAGCAGACAGACAGTTTGGCTTTACGCCCCCCAATAAGAACCCAACTTAGAATTTATAAAGATAGGAGTCAATACTGTCAAACTTTGGCTGCTCATTTATGACCTGAGGATGTGACAGAAATTGTCGCATGCAGAAGCATGACAAAATGTTTGGCAGTTGCAGATTGTAAAATTATATTTTTTTCACCTGTCTTGCGGAAATGTACCGTCTCCATTGACAAAGGCAATGTAATTCAGCTGCTTTATAAAGGCATCATTATGGCACTTTTTGAGTCACTTAAGCTATTATAATCACTGTAAGTATATTTTGGAGTGTTTGTCATTTGAATCCTTAAACAAAAACGGCAATTTTTTTTCAAGTGTCAGAATCACATTGAAACACTCCAGCATATACCAAAACGCCAAATTCCAGCAATAATAATAGCATTTATAGCGCGCCTTTCACCCGAGGGTCACAAAGCGCTGCACAATAGCTGGTACAAAAACACCACGTGCACAGTAATGTACAATTAGAGCTCAAAATGGATTCGGTCGCATTGACTTGTCATTTCACATAGCAATCTAAGTATCAGTTAAAATAAATCCCTTCTAAATTCCAGCAACAGATGTCTGTAAAACTGTTAGTTGCCACGCATTATTGCACTTCAACTGCAATGCAATGGTGACCATGGTAACGTCTCAAGGATGTCCTGGCGGTCATCTTTCACACTCGTGAAACCAGTCCGAATTAAAACTCCATAAAATTTAACTGCAGTCAACTTTGTCTACAGACCAGACTATAAATACTTAAGTGCAACCTACCCTTAATTAAAGTTGTATTGGAACTTATGGAAAATATTGATATTCTTATTTTTAACATCCTGCCTATACATAGCCTTGGGGTTGTGTACACCTTTCAGCAACTGGCAGCCTTGTAAGTTGCAACCCATACAATGTGGTATTATAGTATTGCTTCACAAAAAAACAAACTTCACATTTTGTTCACGTTTATTGGTGCAGCAGCAAAAACAACTTTTAAAGACCACTAATCTACAAATATGAAGCTTTGACAGATTTTTTTTTAACACTACATGTGTATTGTTGAGAAAGTAAATTGCCATGCAATGTAATTATGATACCACATGCAAACTTTGCATTAGCTACATAAAGTTATTACACAGCTGATCCTTGCAAAGGTGGTTGCAATCCTTTGTGTAATGAATTGAAGTTCTGTACAATGAATGCAACTTTTACCTGTGGTTAAAAAACGTCTCTATTGCAGTCTCTTTTATGTAAAATTCATGTTGGATATTCAATTAAGCTCTTCAGAGAGCTTGTATCATAGGCCAAAACAAATATGAATTATAATAAAGGCCCATTTATTCACTATTTTTTGTTAAAGCATTACCCTGGAATTCTGGGCCTAAACACAAAACATTATACCAATTTAAAAAATCCAAAGGAACAATATCAGCCTACATTTAGCATAATTCTTATCACAAAAGAAATAAAAAAGTGACACATTTGTATCAGGACCAAGAAGTTAAGCAGAGTTCAAACATTAACCTTGCTATGCCTATTCCCAACAGATTACTCAGTTCTAACATCACTACGACCATTATACGAAATAGTCTAGCTCGGTACGGATGTACATGTTTTTCTCGTCATTGACAATACGTGGGTAATGAGCAATAAGTGCATCCTGTGACCCAATGTAGATGGAATTGTAGATTTTCCAGTAAACGTCACGCACTTTCCGCGCTGGATGGAACAAACCCTGCAAATTCAGACAAGTAGAGAAAACATGTTAACACATGATTTATTTCCTGGTACTTACAAATTTGAATTTAGAAATGTTTTATTCAAACTTATTGCACTGATGTCGGGTTTCACCGCTTGATGCATGAGAATAGCGCTCCAAAGGCGCGCTCGACATTAATTTCCCAAAAGAACTTTGGAAAAAAAAATCTCATTCTAACGCATTGTCAAGTTCTATTCAAGTGTGGTTACGCAGAAATATTATGAATATTCTACTTTATTATGCAAATTTTGGAATGAGAACAAAATTATATAAGCATCTTAATGACACTCAGTCTTACCTGAAGGGCGTACTGCAACAGGCGGCATGGGCCGAGGGAAACACGCATGCCTTCCAGAGCGCCCATCACAGCCTGGATCAGATGAGGCGACGTCTCAAAGATGTTTGGCCACACGAAGTTGAGCAGGTGGTTGAGAGCGTCCTCACATCCGAAACCGTACACACCCAGCGACATGTGTTGGACCACTGCGCTGGCTGTCTGCCGGTGCACAAGGTCCCTGTGGGCAAGCACGTAATTTATCGGCATTAGAGTTAGGTTACAGTGATTTGAGCCACCTTGGTACTAATAAAAGGTATTCGAATATTAAAGAACTAGCAGTCCTACAAGAACATTTAAATGTATGGGGTCTTAGGGTAACTAACATTGACACACTATGGCTCAGTACATCAAACTTTCCTTAAAGAAGGGGCACATTTATCCTTACAACTGTACAAATTCAGACTATTTTATGACATGTACTACCCCCATCATGCACGCCTACCCTTTATTGTTTCACTGGCCAAGAGGTAATATTACAATCAGGGCATTCTGTGCCTACCTGTCCATGAGGGCATCCTCGAGCAGAGGAGTCACGGCATAGATGTAGTCCTTTCCCATCTCTCCAATGTACTCAAACAGAAAGGAGAGCGACTTGAGCACACCATTCTGCACGTTGAGCTCGGGCACACGGTACTCATTCATGAGTGCGGGCAGCACCGTGAAGGGAGAGCATGTTTCGGCCACGATGGCGATCGCCACGGTGGTACACACGCGGTTCTGTCGCTCCTGCACCTTCAGGTTGTTGAGCAGTGTGGCCAGTACATCGTGTGGCCTGCAGGACAGAGGGTATTAAGACATGGTTTAAAATAGTCATCTCTGTAGATCAGAGGTCACTTAAAGAGATTGAGAGGTAGTTATGTGGTATCTGCTATTGTGGGCTGTTCTCTAAAAGAGAGGGGAGGGGGTTGCACTGCTATTTGCACTGCTTCACGTGACATACCACTGGATAGATCGTTTCACAACATTCTTGAAAACGTTGGGGAAAAGGGTTTAAAAAAGCATTAAAACCATCAAGATCTCAACACGTCAACTAAATGAATGCACAATTCTTATGGCACAGTGCAAAATAATACATTGAAGGGCTCAGTGTGTCACTAATCTTTGACAATTATAATTAGCTTTTTGCCAATGTAATAAAAACCAGAATTGTTTACAGCCCTTTATCAATTCACTGTAGAATAATGTCTCCCCATGCCATGTATGTTATCATGATGTATGACCATACTAGTCAGTGTGGATTAGTAAAGGGGTGGCACAGGACCAGTTCAGATATCAATCACGACTGATGTTAGCCGTGCCTGGGAATTGAACTCCGGGTCAACAGATACATAGCGCAGTACAGTCACCACTGTGCTAAGGCTCCACCCCGAAAACTCAAACACACTGAACGATAAGTTACACATGCCTCAGCAGACCACATAGGTGGGCGAGCACATGGCCAAAGAACAGCACACTGGCTTGCCAGTCATCACACTCACCCGATGGCCTTGGCGATGTAGCCGAACGTGTTGACAGTGGCTCGGCGGATGGCCTTCTTGTGGGCCTTCAGCAGCTCCAGCAGCTCGAAACAGATCCTCATCCACTCACGCGCAGACACGTACTCCGCACCCCTGACACCCACAGCGAACTAAATTAGCCACTCGCAATGTGATGCATGCGTGGAAAAAGCGAATTGGCCACATTACATAAAAAATAAATCGAGATACAATATTTGGAGACATCAACAAACAAAAACACTGCAATAAACAAAGATATATCCACTCTTCATAGTACTAAAGTCTCATGTAGAAATGATTAAACTCCTTAACACAATGGCCGTTTCTAGACCTCGAACATCTTGGGTGATTATTAGATGTCTCATGAATTTTCTGTAGAACGTTGCACTGCTTGGAGTGAGGTACCTGTCAGCAATGCGGCCCACAAGGTCGATGCAGTTCTCTTGCACCTTCTCGTGCCGGTTCTTCAGAATAGGGGTTAGACGAGGTAACAGATCCTTGATGGGGGGTGTCATCTTATGCATGCCTGTAGAACAAGAAAAGCAAAGTGTCGAAGAAAACACTTAAAACAACCTTATGTAGAAAAAGTGAACATTATTCATTTAAGGGTTTATTTTCATGTCCATTTAACTTGAAAAACTTGAAACACCACACCCATTGTTACATTTTAATATCTAACTAAAACGAGGATGTAATGCAGATTTTAGTGCCGCGTTTCCGTGTCCAGACAAGATGATGGACGATTCTTTTGAAACATTGGTCAACAGCCACTCATTTATGCAAGTGTAAACTCACCAATGACATTGACAATGCTCTTGAGGGCTCCCAAAATACTGCCCAGTACCTCGGGGTACTCCTCTCCGAGGTACTCATAGAGTACCACCCCCAAGTGGCCCATGAGTTTCTCCTGTAAGCACACAAGCACAAACCCAGTGTTAAAGCATACCAGAACATTCCTGAAACGTCAATGATAACTTACGTGTAAAGTTGACTAAATCAACTACAATAATGATGTAGATTTTCACAGCTCAATATGTATGATAAATTCTCTCCAGAGATGTTCTTTCAGCATAGCCATGTCTAGTGTTCCTTCAGCATAGCCATGTCTAGTGTTCCTTCTCTCTCCTTCGCGATGCTTCGCCTCCCACGCTGGAGGCATCCTCAGGAGAGGGAGTGCTTTCCAAAGAGCAGCTTTGAAAATCGATTCTCAACAACTATTTATCAATTGAAATAGTGCAAATCTAAAGAATGCAAGTTGAACTGCAAGACATATATAGGCATTTAATTCCTAAGGGTGGTGTCCTGTTCTCACATTACAGGACAAAAATAAAACCCATGTTGGCTCGGGCCCTCACCTCTTGGCAGGTCTTCATGACGACAGCAATGCGTGAGATAAGGTCGGCGGCTTGCTGCCGGACTTTGGCAGACTTGTTGTTGAGGCGCCAAAGCACCGTACCGCAAATCTGGGGGAGGTAAGGCTTCACGCGCTTCGCGAGGGCGTTCACCACTGTGCCGAACCCATTCAGCATCACCGAGTCCTGCAACATAGCAATCACAATTCACAACAATTATCCGTTTTATGCCGACTAATTGTTCCACTGCTTGTTTTTAAAATATGCACTGACAAAGCAAGACAATTTTGTTGAACACTCACATCGTAAATTTACATCTTGAGGGTATTGCTTACATTTCCAAGTGCACTTAAAATAATGAAATGTAGTGCTTAGATAAAGTGTGGTTCAATCACTAAGTGACCAAGTGGAGGTGGCAGTGTGCGTGTGGTCCTGATGGAAATGTAGGCGGCCGACCTCAGTGGTCTGCTCCTGAAATGCGTAGAGGATGCCGTCGATGAGCTGCTCCTCCAGCTTGTGGTCGATGTCGGCTGCACCCAAGTTGCCCATGATCTTTTCAATGGTCTCCATCACCATCTTGCGGTACTGTTCCGCCTCATCCTTTAGGTCATCCACGATGCGCTGAACAATCTCTGCCGCACCCACTTTATTGGCCAGCTCCACCGTCGTGTCCACCAGCTGAATATATGGTCACGTGAATGCACACACACAATTCAGTTTTGAAGTGGCACCGTCAGAAATATAACACTTGCAAAAACAGTCTACTTTAATATTTACAAATCAAACTATCACGAGCATTCAAGCAGTTGCTGCATTCTGTATTGGAGAAGCCATTTAAAAAAGTCTTCCATTACACACGCATTCTAGAGTAAATCTGGTAAAACATTTCAGTTGGTCAAGCTTCCAACAAATAGAAAAAAACACAAATGACACCCGCTTTTAAAATGCAATGTCTGAGCAAGAACACCGATGGCTTGACGGGCAACGTGGGACCCTCATACTCAATTACCTGTCTGTAGTTCCTCCGGTCCAGGGCCATGCGGTGCTGCCAGAAGTGTTTAAAGAATGGTGGCAAAATTTCCGTCTTGATGTAGGTTGACTCAACACCATCAGTAGCACAACACTGCTTCACTACCTGCGTTCACGTACAAAAAGAGAGGATTCCTTAGTTTAAGCTTTATAATATGATTAGAATATAATATCTAATCATATTATATCCTGTCACAATATCCCACTTCCAAATCAGATGTAACTAATAAATCTCTCAGCACGTTTGTGCTTGGTAGGGATGCAAATTCTATATCCCAGTAGGCTATTTGAATGAAAATATATCCTTAGTAATACATTGCATCAACCTGCAGTTGCTATCAAGTTAGCTGAATAATAGCATCACGCACACATTATTACAGTATAAACAAGGTGTTTTGTTAGATTTTCGTGGAAAAGCAATATCCTTTAACGCTCGAGTCTGACACGAGGTTTCCTGTTGAATAGCAGGTCTTCAGCAAGTTCAATCCGCCACACATCCCGTTTCAAAAACAATGTATTGTTCTGCATAGCGTGTCTGAGCACAGCAAGTCTTTTAGTAGGATACTTTTTTACGCACTGCAAACTTTAATTGCTCCAGAGACAAAATAATTATTATCAACGAATAATTTTTTGAAAAGCACAACTTTATTTGATAGTATAAACGTTATTTTTCGTCCGTCAGTGGGTTTGGTGTAGGAAACAAAACAATTGTAGCCATCAGTGACCATGACTGTTTTTTTCCCATACATTGTAGAATATTGAGCGTCGAAATAGACAAAAAATGCAAACAATCTCAGCAACAAGAATGTATACTTGCCTTCAGCACAATCTTTTTCATTTCTTCATCAGGAGACTGAAACTCTCGAATGAGGATAAGCATCACCTCCCTGGTGTAATAGTTGGCATACTCGGCATCCATCAGGGGAATAAGGTAACCGATGGCTTTGAGGAAGGCAGCAAGACCCTACAAACAATTGGATAAATGCACATTGATTCCATTATTACTTATATAAAGCATTCAACATCAATCACAAACAGTAATATATCAAAAACAGGTATCAGTGTAAATAAAGTTTGCAAATGAAATGCAATCCAAACTTTTTACCCTTACATAATGTGCAATGTAAGAATCTAAAGCTGTTACTTAAGACAGAAAATGTAACAATGTTGCTCTAAAATTGCAGTTGTCAATCTATACATCTTTACGTATATAGCATACTCTCAGCAGTAAAAGCATCACAGGTGCATTTTACAAAAAAGTAAATATATATAGAACCGTACATTGTTTCAGCTAACAAAGCGATGAACCTGAGGCAATGCAAATAAAAAATAATAAAGCTGAGGCATGCAGTCATACCTTTCCTCTGTGTTGTCGGATGCCCTTCCACAGAGGTTTGAGAACGGAGTCAAAGGATTCAATGCCGTAGGGAGTGGCGGCTTCAGCCAAAGCAGCCAAGGCCAGGGCAGTAATAGTTCGCACCTTCTGCTGCTCATCAACTAGGCCTGCACACACAGATAAGTGTTGATTAATTATTATTCATCATTATTATTATTTTATGTAATGTTTAAAAATAACCTTAGATCGCTATTTGACAGCATAGACTAACATAAAACGTGATTATTAGGATTGTGGCCAACAATAAGTAAATTGCACGTAAACCCTAAAAAGAACACTCAAGCTTGGCATTGTGCTCACCATGCTCGATGATCTCAACCAAACTGCGCAAATGGGGCAGAATGGCACAGCCCATGAGGATTGAGATCTGTTGGACAATCTTGATTCCAGTGTGGCGAGCCTGCCAGGACTTCTTGCTTTTGCACACAGCCTTGAGGAAAGGCAGCAGCGAGGGGATGCCAAGGGCTGAGGCGACGACGGCGAAGGCACGTGCTGTTGTGTTACGCACGTATTCATCCATGTTGTCGATGTCCGGACGCATGGTGGAGATCATAGTGGCCAGGCCAGCAGCCTAAGGGAGACAGCCAAAGATGTCATTCATCGACACATACTGGATTTTCACTCGGGAAAATAGTGCGAGACACACACACAGCAAAATAAAAACACGTATGGACCAACATAACGCCTCATTGTGCTTGCCTGAGAAATATAATTTCTCCAAAACGTTACTAACTTTAAATGCTTTCAAATTAGTTATGTTTATCAAGTTAACTCACCTTTGCTAAATTCGAAATGATCTCCCTTCCCTCCACACGGGCGTAATAATCTTCATCAATCAACAAAGGCTCGATGACCACGAGGATCTGCAAAGGCAATGTCAACAGGTTAGAATATGACAGCATCCTAACAGATGACAGAATATGTTTGTAGCGACAATATTTTAAAGACAGCAACAGGGTTTTCTTACCTTGTGCACATATGGCCGGACAAGGTCATCAAGCTTGTAGAGAATGCGATCGATGACTTTAACCAACAGGTGGCGCTCCTGGTCCTCCAGAGTTGGAGACATGAGCAATGGCAAGATCTGGTTGAAGAGTGGCCCTGCGCCAAACTCACGTGCTTTGTCGGTGATCTGACGCAGCGCCGCCTAGAGGACACAGGTGTGAAGGAACAGGAATAAAACTACATCATATAACGGTGTTAATCACCACATTTTTTTCAAGTAAAAAGCACTGTACATATGAAAATATTAACAATCCGCCATGTGGCTCAGTCGAGTAAGTGGCTCTACTTTCAAATCCTGGTTAGGAGTCAACTCTACCTGTCATACCTACAGAGTTGATAGAATGACCACTGTGGGGTGTGGCTATCCTATGGATATTGTCCCCCCCACCCGCATAAGAGTGTGAAATTCCACAACCAACTTAGGGAACTAAACAGATTACCACCGGATCAATGCTCAATTTCATCAAGAAATCACTAACTTTTCCATTACCTTTCTCATTGGAGGAGTTCCATTTTTGATCTTCAGCAACAGCTTCATGATCTTTCTCTCCTTCTGCTCCTCCGAGCTAAGGGTAGATTCATCCACATCGACCTGCAAAACACAAAGCATTTCACTAAATGCACAAGACACGCTAAAATATGTAACACTATTAACGAGGGAAGTTATGGGAAAAGGACCATGGATAGAAAAAATAATTCGCCAAAATTATAACAAACAATAACGATCTGGTGTATTTGCGGTTTCTCTTCTGTGTACACCCAACTCACCAGCAACTTGTCAAAATATTGCATATCGTCAGGCTTGAGAAACGGAAGGTTGCCAGAGGGCTGATCGTTGGCAGATTTGGCCGAGCGCTCGGGCGTCTGCATGTGGAAGCCGGTGGTGAGACCGCCCATGGGAGTCGGGGTAGCTGTCAGCTTGCGG
The DNA here is from genome assembly GCA_036362915.1 of Geotria australis. NCBI lineage: Eukaryota > Metazoa > Chordata > Hyperoartia > Petromyzontiformes > Geotriidae > Geotria > Geotria australis. The sequence goes on along the minus strand of JAZEWU010000005.1, from coordinate 11,019,592 downwards.
GCTGGTGTGCGGATAGGCACATATCCTGCTGGAGGTTGTAACACCTAATCTCACACACACACACGTGCAAACACAGCATTATAGTTGTGTTATATTTAGCTGGATGTGGTAGGTGTGAAACTATTCCAGAATTATCACAGCAATTTTGTTTTTATAAACTTGACATCAACATAAGTTTTGCAGATTTTAGCCAAACTGATATTCATATGTGACGATTATTTAGAGGTTAACTATGGCATAGCGAGAAAATATTTGTTAAACTTTGTTTAATCTTCAGTAAATACAAGTATAACCCAATTGTCAATCCACTGTTGGAAAAGAGGTTCCCTGCACCGTGTGGGTTATTTGACCATACTTCATCACGCGAGTCAGTGCAGCATGGCGAAGTCAGAGAGCAAAGATGTGGTTTTTGCTGCACTGCCCTCTGCTGACCACATCGTATAAAAACCGACCCAGAAAAGCACAATCCGCTGAACCCCATTTGGCTTATGAGATCTGATGAAATCGGATGCATTCCAAGTGATTTGGTTATAGGCAATGCCAGTAAACGCAAAATAATGTCTGTGGGTGTAGTGCACGTTACCTTATATCCCTCCGGAAACATGGCATCAAGCTCCTCATCGGTGAGAGGCCGGTTCCGCTCATCGATTTCACGCTCCCATCGCCAGGCTTGCAGTTGTTCTGGTGTCATGCTCATTAGGTGACCTGCACATAACACGTCACGTCAAGGTGATGTGAACAGAGCCGTTTGTGTTACAAACCACATCAATTGAAATGTTACCATATGCGGTGATGACGGTTTACGGTGCCGGTGGATATAATACCTGGAGTGGGGGTGGCCATGCCCATGGCTGGGGTTCCCTTGGGTGTGATTCCACTGGGGGTCAAGATGGGCGTATGTCCCCCCATTTGGCTGACGGGGGTCTCGTCCCACCGTGACTTGCGCTTACTAGCGCCAGGTGTGGGGGTCTCTCCAGCAGACTCGCCACCCCTATCGGTGCGTGGCGTCTCTGCCCAGCCACTCCCGTGTCCAGGGGTTTCTGACAAAGGCAGGCGCACGCAACACACGAGACAACAAATGAAACACTGTAATGAAGCACAACACTAAACAGTTTCAGTACTGTAATATAGCGTTATCATCTGTATTGATATAATAATAATAATAATAGCATTTTAGAGCGCCTTTCACCCGAGGGTCACAAAGCGCTGCACAAAGGCCGTGGAGAGAACGGCGTGTCAACAACGACATAAGAAAAAAAAAAAATAATAAAAACCAAAGCAACAAAAATTACATGATTAAGGCTGCTTCAAATACACTGAAAGGTCGTGAAATAGGCAATCTTAAGAGCGGCAAAAATCTGCCAGCGTCTCTTAAGACGGCCGTCACTTCCTTAAAGACAAACACGCAGGGAGACAGGGAGGGAGGGTGAGCGACACGGGGAGACGTAGGAACACAGAGACAAGAAGACAGAGACAGACATGAGGGGGAAACAACGCAAATCATATACCTCTCTCAGTACGGGGCGTCTCATCCCATCGGTTGCGCCGGTTGCTGGGTGTGGAGCCACTGTGCCCAGGCGTGGCATGGCCCGGGGTGTCTCTGCCAGGAGTGGCACTGCCACCTGGCGTGTGGCTTGGAGTGGGGTCCCACATGCGGGCACTCGGTGTCGCCCCAGGAGTCTCGCTTCCTTTCGCTCGCCCAGGTGTCTCGTCCCAGCGGCTGTTTGAGGGTGTGTGGCCTGGAGTATGCCCAGGAGTTGCGTGACCTGGAGTGTGCCCCGGTGTGTGACCCGGTGTGTGACCCGGTGTCTACAGCAACAGCAAAGCAAGAAGAACAATCATGAGCAAGTATCATAAACATTGTTAATTTTTGAGCAAATGCTTTGATAGTAAACTTCACAAGTAAAAAAAAAGGATCTACCTCAGCCTGGTCCCAAGTGGACATCTTCTTTTTAGGGGTGGTACTGGGTGTGGTGCTTGGTGTCTGGTCAGCGGTCTGGTCCCAACGTCGTTTGCGCTCTTTCGGGGCAGCTTGTGCTGCTCCATTCACAACCTTCAGCTCTCCGGCCTTGGCCTTGTCTGCAAGCTGCATCCTGATCTCTTTCTGTAAACATAATAAGTGCAAGAGGAGTCACATCAAACATCTTTAAAAGTATTACACGTTTGAGACCTGAAAATATTTCTAACAATTTTAGTTTACATATAAAAGTGTAATGGCAGGCGAATGCAGCATATGAAATCTACCTCTTCCTTGGTGAGATGCGCCTCTTTCATCACGTCCATGTAGGATCTGGCCAATGCCTTGGGATCTGGAGTCTTCCCTCCTGAAAAACCAAGCACACGGGGAGCCCAGACACCATGAGTCCAGTATGGAATAACTATTTCACTGTAGTGGGTCAAGCATGATTTCATCATTTATTAGGATTTAACACAATAACAAGTATTGTATCCATTCACTCTAACTGATAGATGTATCAATGCACTTGGACCCATTGTTTTGGCTTTACAACGTTTTTTTATCTTATGTAACCGATATTATTGCTGTAGACATTGAAAACTGGGGCACTGCACTGGCTGGGTGCAATTAATAGAATGTACCGGTCTGAATGATCCACGCGTCAACTGCACGTTTTCTTAAGCAGAGTATTTCAAACATCCTCAAAAGCAAGGGATGCAATTCACCAAATTATTTAACCACATGATCCATGCATTATATACGATTGCACCGAGCCAGCTTTGCATTGCTTCACAGTTGAAGCCACAAAAGGTGGCACATGATGCATGGCATAAATAAACCCTTGAGGTTATCTTCCTCTGTAGAATACGCACGGCATGATAGGTAGAGATCTTCACCACATCCCGGCTTCAAGGTGGAGAAGGGAGCCTAGAAAATCAGCTGTTATCGCATTAGTAACACTTTGCAAAGGCCTAGAAAATAAATATCAAGTGACATGACTGGGAACCTTACCTTGACAAGGGAAATACCATGTATCTCAACACAAGAATTTGTTTGGTAAGACATAACACTAATTCTGAATACACAAACTTACACTGTAAATGAGGGAACTTGCGTTCCAGCCAATTGTCTCTGCAAACTATTTTAAAAGCCAATTTGACATCTTACTATTCGTTAAAAATTTTCCTTTTAACTTCAACACATGGCGTGTACATTGCACCTGTTCAGCCTGGTCTGTCAAAGCAGAACCGCTGTAGGAGAGAAATTGAGGAGGAGAGTTAGTATGGGCTCGTGAACACTTTGTAGCACTTTTTCCCAAACTCACAAAACACAGCCCTTTCATATGTGTTCCCGAAACCAGCCAACTAAGATGGCCACAGGCCACTTCACATGTGAAAGTCACCGGAATGGATGCTGCAAATATGGCATGGATAAACCTGCTAACCCTACTGAATCTGACTAGCAAGGACGATCTGTGTTGGTAAAACAAAGCCAGGCGGAAAAAATGTAGCTAAGAAAACTAATTAAGAAGACCACCGCATGCACAGCGACGAGAAATCAGCATAATGGTAAAATAAAAGTCACTTATTTATCCAGCGAAGCCTCACCGAGTCTCAAGACTTTTTCAGGAGGGTCCTGTATTCACATCTTGCACAAACTTCTTAATGAGTGTTTTGCATGAATTTCACATTGTGAAATATCCTTCTTGAACATCCAAAGCAAGTTCTTCAGTGGCTACATCATCTAAACTTCCATAATCCACAGCCAGTGCTCAGAATTCAATTACTATGAATCCTGTTTGCCCAGAGGTGTTTCACGTTATTGACCCATTTGCTTTACTAGAACAGGTAGCACTGCATATACACAGAACAAATGAGCACAAATTATCTACATTCAAGTAGAAAACAAAATACATTTCCGTACCATCAGCGAAAGGGTCCTGGCGCTCGGGAGAGATGATCATCGCCCTTCTGCGCATGCGGTACTCGTCATCCCGGTCAGCAATACGAGGAGCCCGGTGTTCAGCGAATGGATCAAACTACGGACACAGGTATAAAGCACATGTGAAACACACCACTAATTGATGACACTAACTATTTAGAACCAAACATATGAAACAGACAATTAAGGAACTGCGTTGGCATTGGGGTGCAAGCATTAATGGTCTCAAAACGTTAACATTTCCTTATAAGAACATACAATACAGTGATATGTAGCTTTTTTTATTGAAGTCTCAGTTTTACATGAAAGCAAAAGCAACGTATAGCAATGTACCAACATTTAGTGCATACGTACCATCTCAGAAGCCTGAGGAATATCGTTGAGAAGTGCAGCAGGTGCATGATAGGTGGCTCTTTTATTTTCGGGCAGAGTAGCAGAAACAGTATCCTCGTCATCCTAGCGGACGAAAACAATGTTACTTCACGTAAACCATATAACAGCCTTTTTTCTACAATGACATAAGTATTAACAAAAAGCTGCAATTTTAGTACCAGAATTTAATAGCACAAAATCAAATAAAATAATTCACGTACCTCTTCCACCTCATTGGCAGCAATGGAGGTCACGTATCCAGTGAAGCGACTGTCACTACCACCGTATATTTCTTGGTCAAAGAAGCCGGTCGAGTCGAGCCCAACGCCACTTTCATCATCCTTGGGTTGATCATCGAGGGCTTTGCGCTTGCCCTGGATTTCACGGATCTGCGCCTCAATGTCTAAACAAAACCACACAAATAAACAACCAATAACATTGCTATTTGCTTTTTTCGTCTAAAAGGTCTGGTGTTTCACGTTGCAACATTACTTCACTTTCAACATTTTTAAACAATGACATTATAGAGTATACAACTTAAACATACTAATGTAGTCATTTACCAATCCACTGTTACATGAAGCCGCCCCATGTCGGCTACCTGAGTTGATTGACAATATTTCACCATGTCGGTCTGTGCGGATTGGTAAAAGACAGGACCCTCAACACATATTTCTGAAGAACGATCATTATTATTTACCCAAACATCTGGGCAGTTTAGGCCTAAATGGCCTTCACGCATGTTAATTCAAAATCAACGTCGTTTTTGTACTGATTGCAGTTATAGTGACAAAGAGAACAATCACGCCAGCCATTTCATAGCACGCGTTTGCTCTCTCCTCGCACGACCTGCCCGATAAACCTTAACAGAAAACTTCAAAGTCATGACAATTGTAGGTGGTCCGTCCAGACTGGGTCGAATGCGGTTGGGAACGTTCCGTAGTCTAGCCTTGCGATGAGGTAGCGAAGAGAGAGGCCTGTAGTGCGTTGAAAAAACCCGCCTGTTTTATAAGGGTCGCTGACGATAGGGTCCATAACAGCGTCTAGTGGCCTATATATAAGGGGGTCATGACGATCAGGGGTGACGAGCGATTTGGGTCTACGACGGTCCAGGAAAATTTCGAAGTAGGTCTCGCCACTTTCAGTCGGGAAAGACAAAGGAGGAACCCCTAGCTGAGGCGAGCGAGGGGGCCCAATGCGGCCGTGCGCCCAGGCGAACAAGCAGGCTTCACGTCGCCACACGGACGCACAGGCCGGAGTGCGACGCGGATTAAGAGCAATAGACGCCGTTCCACTCCCGCAAAGGAAAACGCGCGCGTAACAACTGTTAAAGTAAAGCGAAAGGTACTCCTCAGAGTCACGAACGGCGCGGTGAGGTTGCCTTTTTATCTATGAAACGCTATTACCTTCGCGGGTC